>JARHVA010003259.1:1567500-2085416 GCA_037957365.1 Torreya grandis | reverse complement strand
ATTTCCCCGTTGAGTCACCATTTGTTGTGCCTAACACACCTCATTTTTAAAATTCAAATAGGGACCCATTATTATCAAAAAAAACTTAATTTTATGTTTTAAATGAACCTTAGAATTCCAATATTAAATTAATCCATGCATCTTAAGGTTATTTTGATTTTAATTTCACATTTCAATACAAAAAATCAAAGTTGATCATTCTATAAAATAATTTTATTTATCACCTTTGATTTTCATGTCAAACATTTTGGTTTATTTGACTAACGGAGCTAATGAGATGGTGTTTTAGTGCACCTCGACTTTATTATATGTGTAGTATTGTTTTCAGGACATAGAATTATTTCACATTCAGTCCTTGGATAAATTCTTTGGCTACATGTTCACATCTCATTGATTCCAATTCCCTAGACATAGTTTATTTGAGACACCCAAAATCCTAAGAGTCATCCATGTGTCAACATTATGGCTAACCACATCATATAGTTTAACAATTAGGCATGTTTTCTCTATCTAATTTCTAGTTCCCCGAGATTAAGATAATTGGCATCATCACATCAACTTGAAAGATTATAAAATAATCAAGGAAAGTACACTATCAGAGCTTAAAATAGCCCTAGAGCCTCGAGATCATTCCATTGTCATAATCCCTTTCACTTAAAACATAGGACCAAAATACATAGGCCTATCTCTGAAGTTATATAGATCAACTCAGACCATCCATGTGGTACCATCCCAGGGACTCACTGCCTAATAGGCCTAAGTACAACATTAACTTTTCATAGACCCCAGATCAACATGGATTGTCCATGTGTCATTATCTTGTTCATCCAAACCTTGCCAAGAAAAGGTATGTTGTCAAAAGTCTATATTCTTTGGATTAATGAGAACCATCCACATGGCTTGATCTCATTAACTTGGATCCTATCACTTAAATGTACATTTACAGTATTATGAGTTCTCTGTAGCATAGAGAGCCATCTAAGTGTCATTATTGTGTTAATCTTGAGCATGTTGATTAAACTATGTAGTCAATTTTCAAAGAGCCTCCAAAACTTTGAGATTGTAACACGTGGTAGGATCATGTTCACTCAGTGCCTACTAGGAATATGCACATTATTAATAGTCAAAATAACCTTAGATTCTTGAAATCATGCCAAATGGAAAAATCTTGTTAACTAATGACTTATAAGGGGTACAAAGCAATATTATAAAACCAAAGATTTAGGTTAAGTGAGATTGTGATAAGTGTCAAAATCATGAAGATGCATAGATAAAACATAAATACAAAATTGCATAGCTAGACCAAAATTCAATGCACATGTTATGGACACCTATCTTAAGGTGATGACTAAGCATTCACAATGAGTGAAAAGCTACCACATGGCAAAAGGTACCTTTCAAAGCTGACTGACAAATTCAAATCAAAATGAGAAGTAAAACCAAAATTCATTGCTACATAAATTCTCAATGAAATAATCATTCAAGTATTGAGATTTTGGAAATATATATAAATTTCCAAATGACTTCATGTCACCATTTCCTTTGATAAAATATGAGAAAACTATGAATTTAAGCTATCTTGTCATCAAAAGACCTAGCTTTTCTCTTAGAAAATTTGTGAGTACATTCAATCATCTTAAGATAACTTTTACAGAGCCTTATAGTATAAAAATGGATTTTCCATCATGAACATCTCCAAGTCAACTTCCTTCCCTATACACCATCAAAGGTGGGCCTGAATATCTTTACATGGTAATTGACAAGGGAGCACTTGATTTTTTTATTCCATCATTACTCAACCATTTGAGATGAGGTGCATGACATAGATCCAGATTAAACACAAGATCAACTATCTAAATATGAGTAAAAATATAGTGATGACTTGATATCAATCAAGACCATGTGATTTCATAATGTGATATCAAAATATAAGATAATGTCTTGCATTGATTTACTTCATGACTTGTGTACTAATGGTGATATTACTGAAGATTGCCTACATTTTAGAATTCAAAAAAATGCAATAGCATAAATTTATGGGTAAGTATTTGAGAATTACTTACAACTTCCAATGCATGATGCGACCTATGATTAAGTTATTTCAATGTTTGGTTAGAGCATAACAAAATTAATGGGAAACTCAAGTAATGGTTTAAGAAAGGAGAAAAATTGAATATTTAGGGTGTTATCTCCTTAGTCATCATAGTTAAGTTCAGGCTAAAAATTTGAATAATAATGGCATTAATGAACAAATTGTATGGTTTTCATTACACCACCTATTTACATGAGGAATGGTTGCCCTTGTTAGACATTATTTTGACTATTGTTAAAATTGTTTCACTCGATGGAGTTATCAATGTGAGGCTAAGGGCACAAATGTTCTGATTTGACAAAAGGCCCTCCAATGTAAATTTATATATGATGTCATATGTAGTGGATGCAATCATGGTAATACTATATAAGACTCATGAGAAACCCTAGGAACCATAAAATGAATACATAAAGAACATAGTCTATGATGAATATGCCATTCTACATTAAGATCGGCATGGTCTTCCTTCCATTTCACCTTCTAACACTTCATCCACTTACACTTCAACTCCACCTATTCCATATGGTTCATTTCCATCCACTATTGAAGGCCCTTCATCTTACATTCCATACACTTAAAGGCAAGCCTCCATTTCTACTCTACCACCCATTGTTACTTAATAAAGGAAACTCATAATTCCTTTAGACTTTCTTGGGATTTCCCAAGAAGAGGAAAGACTAAAAGAGGGTCTATCCATTCATGGAGGTCCTCTTTGTGAGGAATTAGAGGAAGAACATGAAGAGGAAGTCTCACTGGTAGGCTACACCGGTGATGAGGAAGAATAAGAACCATAAACTATGGAGGAAGAGGAACAAAAGGTTAAAATGGAGATGATTGAAATAAAAGACAATAATGAATTTGAATAAATTGGAAAAGAAGAGGATAAATTAGAAAATATAGATTTTTTAGAAAGAGAAGATAGACCATCTCCTACACAAGGTGAAAAAGTTCTTGCTAAAGAAATTCAGGGCCTTAATAAGGTAGTGTCTTCTCTCACCTCCTCCCTTACTTTTAGTTATAGGCACTAGTATTATTAATATGTCATTTGCTAATTTAATGGATACACCACTTTTTCCATATGATTCATTTCAGAAATATTTTTTAAAAACTAAGCCATCATATGCCCATACCCATACTGAGGAAACTAGGAAACAAACTTCTAGTTCCTTTGATTCTTTAATTCTTTCAACAATAGATTCAATAACAGTTAGACCCCAAGCCATAAGGAGGGTTCATTTTGAATATTTGGTGTCCATTTCCATTTTTAACACCCAAACACTACCTTCAATCTCAAGGCCATCTACCCTATTAGGCTTGTCCATTCCTCTGTACACTCAGGCTAAATCTTCCATCATGTCAATCTTAAAGACCCTGGGACAAATAAAATATGTGGTAGAAACTACACCCTAGAGGGATATCTCAGGATGGAATAGGGTCACTCAACCACCTCCTCAACTATGTATATAAATAAGTTCCTCAATTCTTACACCAGGATCCATTCCACCTTCCACATCTGTAGAGGCTAATAAGCCTAAAGAAAAAGGATAACTCATTATCCCATCTTGGGTCAAAGAGTCTCAAGATTGAAAAAAGGATAGAATGGGCTTGGTCCTCATAGAGTTTCTAAGACTAAGTACATGATTTAATAAGAAAATTGTCATTATACAAAGGGAAAGGAAAATAAAGGTAGTGGACATGAAAGGGGAGGAAATAATACTAGACCAAAGTAAGAACTTGATCCCCTTGACAAAGAAACAAAAAAGTAACCCCAATGACCTTGATGAGTATGAAGGGAAATTTTGTGCTTTCATGAACTCAATTAAGGAAGCCATGAAATAAATATACATATTTTAGGACCAAGACAAAAAAAGGCTTCTATAAAAGAATATTATTTATGATTTGATATAAATAGTATATAATGTTTAGAGTGCAACAAATAAATTTTATAATATCCTAAATACAATAAGGACTTCAAGGGGTGAGTCCTAGCCTCATTGAGAAAGAATGTTAACCTTCTAGAACCAATTGAAGGAATTAAAAAAGAGGCTTAAATTTTTGGTATCATGTGAAATAAATAGTGAATATAATTATTTAAACCTAATAACTACCCAAGAAGTTGTATGAGCCTTGAATTATGTGACCCCAAAAGAGATAGTGCCTTCAATTGGGAATGGCAAATTAAGGCCTTGATAGCATAATTTGTGAGAGAGAGAGAGAGAGAGAGAGAGAGAGAGAGAGAGAGAGAGAGAGAGAGAGAGAGAGAGAGAGAGAGAGAGAGAGAGAGAGAGAGAGAGAGAGAGAGAGAGAGAGAGAGAGAGAGAGAGAGAGAGAGAGAGAGAGAGAGAGAGAGAGAGAGAGAGTATTTTTTTTTTGGGATATAAGGGTCATAGGTGTGATATGTGTGATTATATTTATAGGTAAATTGGTAAATAGGCCTAATTTTGAAGGATTACTTAGAGCCACTATATAAATATTTAAGGTTGAAGTAGAAGGCATAATGTATAAGACTAGTGAAGAGATTTTTCAATTAATTAATTTTTTTAAAGATAATGTGACTAAGGTAGAGGCCTTTAAAGCCAAATTTATAGTTTTCTAAGTTGATCATAAAAGGATTATGGATGAAATCATATGGATATTCAAGCCATCTAGGCTCAATTTTGACATTATAAATATTAAATTTGACATTGCCTATGCATTATATAAATAACTCAAAATTGTTGAGGAGGATTCTATTACAACACAAAGCACATTACCAGTACCTCCTACAGGCACTCAACCTTAAGTACCATCTCACATAGTGGTGCATGTTCCTATTGGGCCCACTTCAACTAATTTTTCACATGCAAGGCCTTAGTCTACTTCAGTGACTACATAGAGCATGTTGTTGCCTTATTCTCCCAGTAGTGTCAAGTTAGTTCCATGTATATATGTGCATTTTCATGTATTATAATGTAATGATACTTGGGTCTTTATTCTATTTATATGCATATATATTTATATTATAAATCATGCAATTTTATTTGACTGTCTTATGAATATCTTGTACATGTATGTTTTACATGAATTGTAACTCTTGAGTTTATAATTAGAAGTATAAAATTATACCTAGCCTAGATGATGAGGTAACTCCTCCCCAAGCCTATATATACTTGTAACCTATCCATTATAAAGGGAGGAAAATTTTATCTATCAATGTGAATATGAAATTCTATGGATTATTCTTCAAGTTTATCTTGATGTGTATTCTCTGTTCTTCTCCAAACTTTGTGATTTATTGAAGAAGTTCTATCGTTCTAGTATTGTTAATCTTTAGGTTGTGTAGAAGTGTTTTCAATACAATTATTTAGATTATGTTGTATCTATTTGGAAGTATTTTTATTTATTAATCATAATATCCATATGAAGATGTGTAATTATAATCATACATTGGTAAAAACATTTAGTTATGAAAAATGAAGTTTATTGTATTTATTTCCTTGGAACCCTAACTATGTTTGTATGTTTTGTGTGATAATAGCAATTTGTTTTAGGAATTAGTTCTCAATCGCTTATCTATCCCATAGTGAAGGATCTAGTTTGGAAGGATTTCATCTAACTTTGGTTTACAAACCCTCTTTTATTCCTTACCTTTCCCTCTTATACTTTTTTGATCCAATCCACATTAGGTTAGAAACCATTCAGCCATATCATGTAGACTTTTAGTTTCTTTTAGACTCCATACATCTGAACCATTCAAGGTAAATAAACCATTGATCATTTCTATTTCACCACCAAGTTATTTATAAAACCAAATACCTCAAAACTCATTCATTGGAGTAAAAATTTTCATCAATCCTAAAATGTTAGAGGCTACCTCGTAAGATTTTATAGTACACATAAAACCCACATCAATAGATTTGTTGTAGTTTTATGTAAGACTATGTGAGACCTAGACATTTAGATTACAACCATTTAAATCTTTAGTTTCCTTGTTCATAGTGATTTGATGATAATGATTCTCCTCTTTTGATTCAATTATTGGGTTAGTTATGATCCAAATATGTTTTTCTTAATTAATTTGTTATTAGTTTTTGTCATGCTCGAGTTATTTAATCATTTGTTGGTTATATAACCAACTTCTTCTCCCATAAGATTTTAAATCTTACCTTTGTAGAATATGCTTACATTTAATATGTTTTTCAATTAATTCCTCTTAGATTAGGATCGAATAATGGTATCATATCAATAGGAAATCATGAAGGATTGAAGATTAGTGTAAGATAACATACTCCTGAGTGATATTTATTCTATTTTCTCCCTGAGCATTACCTACACTTGTGTGATGATCTTCTTATGTATTGGTAGGTAATTGACTTTAAGAGATAGATAAAATCATAACATTGTATGCTGCACCTATACCATGACCCTTGCAAGTTAGAATGGTAGCTGAGGTTTTTATTTATTTATTTTAGTAATACATTAACTTTGTATGATGAGGTCTTGAGGGAAGAAAAGAAACAAACTTTTTTACTACGCTTCAAAGACTAATCTATATGACAATATTTTTTTTATACTTCACAAATCTTTAGACCAATTTTACATCAGCTTATATTCTACAATTCAATAATTCAAATTTGTATAGTGATCTAATATAAGAAGGTTTTCAAACACAATATTGGTGAAATAGAAATAAATCCATGACATCCAAACTAAAGCATGTATGGTAAGCAAAAGTAATACAAAATTTCAAAGGTGTCTCTTTGGAATATTGGTAGCATGATAACTAGAGTACAGGTTCTATGTATGTGATAAATCATTTTTTTCTCAAAAATTAATTGTTTACTACCAAAAAACTACTAATAGATACTTTTAAGCAGTATTTATTTTTGGAAAATAACATTTGGAAAAGATTTAGTTTTTTATTATATGCATTGTTCTTTTTTTTAAAAGGGCGACATAGGCAAAAATATAACAGAGAAAATAAAATGCATAATTTTTTAAATTATCATGCTAGAAATTATGGCCATATAAGATATTTTATTATCACGTCATCAAATTAGTTGATGGGGAATTGGATAAAAAGATTTTGATAGTTAATTTCATACAATAAAGGTCTAGGGTTCCAAACTCATTTCGTCTAAGTTTTATTTTTGATCGTATTTTGTGTAAAAATAATCAAAGGACTGTATAGTGGTATTTTTATTATAATTTGATCATATTTTTGATCAAATTGCAAAAGGATAATAATTTTAAATTTTTGGATTTATAAGGGTGTAAAGGGAGATATAATCTAAATCTCTTGTATATCAAATCTACTTGTGAGGGTCATGGCAAAACCCCGAGTAGCATTCATCTTGTTTTACTTCTTTGTAAGTCATGGAAAAAATTGTAAGCTTGATCTCTAAAAATGGTAGATTAACACAAAAATAATACAATAAATATTGGAAGTAGATACTGAGAGGGGAGTTAGTGGGTGAATCAGTTGCTTAACATTATCTATTCAATTCCATTCACATAAAATATCAATGCATAAACAAAACAACTACACAAGCATATCATGAGAGAACACAAAAGATATGTGGAAAACCCTCTTGGAGAATAAAACCCACTAAAATATGCACATGGAATATATTCCTATAATTTAAATATCCAAATTTTATTGAATCACCAACTTTGTAAGGAGCCCGAACCCTTACCTCATTAAGCACCCACTTAACTAATCTTTTGCAAGCTCTATCTTGTAAGAAGGCTCCAACCCCCTAGGTATCTTAGCACCAACTAAGTCACATATGATATTTTTTCACATTATAACACCTATTTATAACTCAAATGTAGATTAAAACCTTATTTTTCACTCTTTTCCCTTCAATCTCACTCAAACAGCCTCTGAGGCCTTCTCACTCAATTAGCCCTGTCTTTGGCAGAATTAGGTGAAATGACCTTGCTCAACACCTACAAAAAAATATTTATATACTAATGAAATTTTAAGATCATATTTATTATTCTATTCAAGATCTTTACCTATTCTCTAAAACACTATATCCTTCACTTAATAGCTCAATTCTCTAACTAGTCAAAATAGGCTTATTAGGCCTTGACTTTATACTTGATTCTTTCTCATACCTATATTAGTTTGATAAGACCCTAACCATATTTGTATTATGATTTAAATATATCAATACACATGTTTCATAATTTCAAAAAACAATACATAAGTCGGTCATAGTCCATAAGGACCAAATTCACCATTAGGCCTAATGGAGACCTAATGTAATTAGGTTTGTCTTATCCATACGTTACCATTATTACCCTTAAGAAAAATTATTGTATTAAAAAATGGATATAATTAATAAAATACTATAATATACCCATAATAATTTCAATTTGTGTCCCCAACTCCATTTGGCCCATTTCACTACTTGGACCTACCAATTACGTCTCCTTGCCAATAAGCCTTCTCATTGCCTGAAAGTCTATCTTGCAGATTTGAATCATATACACAGATTTACAAGATAAAAAATGCATAAAATCATATTATTAGTATCTTAAATAATTAAAAAACTTTATAAAATTATTTTATATTCTCCACATAGGCAAAAATACCTCAAGAACACTTTTGTCAAAAGCTTACTCAGAAACACCAAACACTGTCAACACACAGTCAAAATCATTTTACTCTCCAAGATTAAGAAAGGACCTTCAATGAATAAAAATAAATTAAAATGATCATATGATTCATTTATAACACCTTAAATATATTTTTATTATTCAACTTAGTGAAAAATGACTCGGGAACATCATTTTCACACACACAGAGAAAGTTGCCTAAAGGACCAAAAACATAGTCAAGAAAATCAACTTATAGAACACCTATGGGAACAATTATGTGACATTTCAATGTATTTTTGTGAAAATTTATCATACTTATATCATATTTTAAAATATATATTTCATGGTCATATCTCAATATTGGTCTTATAGACCAATCTCACTATGTCACTTTACACAAACTTCACTGTGTTAGATAGATTAGTTTGATGACAAATTTTTGCTGGAGTATAGGAATCATCAAAAATTATAGACAAATTGGATATTATGGATAGGTATTTAATAATTTTCCCATGTCTTATGATCTATCCATAGTCCTCTACAACTAATCCCTAATCTCATTTTCATTCTTGCCTAGTTTTCTCATTGTTCTGCTCATTAGGCCAGTTTAGCAATAGGTTAACTTGCATGATTTATTTAGCACATTCTTGGTCATAAACCTGATTATAAAATTTCATGGGCATAAAATATAATTATTTCACATCATTTTCCATCCATTGTCTTGAATTCACTTGGTCAACCCTGCTTATAACATCAAAAACCTTGAAAACAAGTGTTTTTTTATCACTTTTGTTCATTGTCAAGACAAACAAAAACCATCTGAGGAAACCTTGAAGAGTCCTTTATATGTTCCAAACATCAAATTAGGTCAATAAATTTTTATCCATAACCAATTATATCTTTCTTATTGGGTCTTTGTTAGGGTTTTAGGAGGATTTTGACTACCATACCTTCTTAGCAATCATTCATAAAGGATTTCCCCTCATCTTCAAAATCAATGCTAGGAAAATAAAGATAGGTAAATTCCCTAATTAAAATTAAGTTATCAGGCTCTCATCCAAAGTTTATATGTGTCAATGAGGATGAGAAACTTCTTCTTAGTTCTGCAATACCCCATTCTATGCACACATTTAACCTTACTACAAAATTTCTTGCTTTCTCTTATAGACTATGACTTCAAACTTGGTAAACATGCTTAAAATAATCCCTCAAACCTATTTAAATTCTTTAAATATATTTGACACCTTGGAAATTGAACTTGACCCTTCATTAAGGCATTGTAGGTCACTTTGCATACTAGGCCTTATATTTATAGTCATACTTAGACTATGACCATGCCTTGAAACCTCTTGAGATATCTTAAACACATAAAAATAATGACATATGACCTCATATCCTTCTCCTACATTTCCAATATTGCTCACATGGGTCTTATATGGCTCAACTCATTATGTTTCTATGCCTATGCCATTTCACTAGGTTCCTCAATTAGGGCTTAAATAACTCAATGTTAAGAATAACAAAGATAACATATAATGACATCAACGACACTTTAATGAAATTAGTGACAACTTTATGCATGTCTTGTAACACATTCCCAACAATCTCCCCCTTTTTCATTTATGACAATGACTCATTGATAGAATCTACTCATAGAGATTTCTTTTACTAGGAAGCAACTTCTTAATGTATATCAATTCCCCATTTGACATTAATGACAGAAATTTCCTAAAAAAACATTTTTAAATAAAATATTATAGAAAATTCCCCCTTTCATATTGTATATCTTAGATAGGTTTTTCTTGACAGTTTGATATGACTTCCCCTTTGACCTCATAACTTGTGCACTTCTTTTCTATTATTGGAGATTAAAAAATCTCCCCATTAGCTCCCTCTAAGAGATTTATACTTCTCAATGAATTCTAGGAATAGGAATTGCACCTAATTCCTATCTTAGATGTTCAAAATTAGCCTTTGGAAGAGTTGTAGTCATGATATCTATAATTTGATCCTTGGTAGACATAAAATCAAGCTTAATTTTTTATTCACTCACTTGTTCTCTTAAGAAATGATACTTGGTAGGAATATGTTTGGTCCTTGAATGTAATATAACATTATTTGAAACACTTATGGCACTAATATTATCATATATAATAGGAATAGGGCCATCAAACTCTACCTTGTAGTCTCTCAGGGTTTGTTTCATCCACAATACTTGAGTACAACATGAGGTTATTGCAATATACTTAACTTCACAAGTAGATAAAGATATTGAAGGTTGTTTCTTGCTTAATCATGAGACTAGACACTTACCTAAGAATAAGGCTCCTCCACTAGTGCTTTTTTTGTCATCTATACTCCCAACCCAATCTACATTTGTATAGGTTATTAAATCAAACTTCTTACTCCTTAGGTATCATAAATCATATTCCAAAGTCCCTTTGAGATACCTAAGTATCCTTTTTTGATTTTAGGTGGTTTTAATTAGGGTCTAATTAGAATCTTCCTACAAGACCTACTGCTTGAATGATATCTATCCTAGATGAAATAGTATACAACAAAATCCCAATCATGGATCTATACTTTGTCTAATTAACCCTTAAGGTTTCATCCTCTTTGATTAGCTTGCATCCTATAACCATAGGTGTATTTACAGCCTTACAATCTTCCATTTCAAACTTCTTTATCATTTATTTTATATACTTTACTTGTGAAATGAACATACCTTTTTTAGCTTGACTAATTTGAAGTCCAAGAAAGAAGGACAATTCTCCAAGCATAGACATCTCAAATTCAAACGTCATCACCTCTGCAAAGGCTTTGGTCATGTTTTTATTAGATCCACCAAAGATAATATCATCCATATAGACTACAAATATCAATTGGTGATCATTTTCAATTTTGACATATAGGTTTTTAACTGCAAATCCTCTATTGAACCCTTGGTCCAAAAGGTACTTATCAATTCTAGCATATCAAGCTCTAGGGGATTATTTTAAACCATAAAGGGCCTTCTTCAACCTAAAAACATAATCCTTATTATAATTCAATAAGAAACCCTCAAGTTTTTCAATGTATACCTCTTCTTATAAGTTCCCATTTAGGAAGGTTGACTTAACATCCATCTGGTATATCTTGAATCCTTTGAAACATGCATATGCAATAAACTTCCTAATGGACTCTAACCTTACTATAGGATCAAAGGTTTCTTCAAATTCCACTCCTTCTACTTGAACATATACTTTTCACAAAATTATGGGTTTGTTTCTAGTGACCTCTCCAATCTCATTCACCTTGTTCCTGAAAACCCACTTGGTACCAATGATGTTTTTGTCTTTAGGTTTAGGTACTAACTCCCAAGTTTCATTATTATCAATTTTATTTAGATCCTCATTCATTTAATATAACCAAAACTCATCTTTACTTGCTTCAAAAAAGTTTTTAGGGTTAATTTTTGAAAGTAAGGAAGTTTTTTCTTGATTAGCATCACTCACCATTCTTCTCCTTGTTTGTATACCTACACTTTTATATCCAATGATCTGAGATTTAGGATGATCATTTTGAATTTTATCAAATTGAAATTTTGAGTCCTTTATTTCCTCACTCTCTTTTTCATCCTCATCTATATCTATCTCTCCTTCATCATTCTTTCATTGAGTATGTGGATTCTTTGTCTTATCAACCTTCACATTTTTTCTCTCCACTATCTTTTGTAACATTTTGTTATAACATCTATATGCAACACTTAATGATGAATATCCTAGTAAGAAACCTTCATCATATCTTGAGTCAAATTTTCCTAAGTCCTAATCATCTCTCTTAATATAGCACTTGCTCCCAAAAACATTGAAATGCTCAACATTTGTAGGTCTACCATTCCATAATTCATATAGTCTTATCACCATTGATCCTAATTTGACCTTTGTTCAAGGTGTAAATTATAGTACTAATAGCTTCTCTCCAATAACCATCTGATATCTTAGACTCATTCAATATTGTCCTTTCCATATATTGGACTATTCTATTCTTTCTCTCAACCACCCCATTCTGTTGAGGTGTTCTGGTAGTTGATAATTGTCTTCTTATTCCATTGAGCTCACAAAATTCATCAAAATCATTTGAATAGAAATCTCCTCCTTTGTCAGACCTAAGACACTTGATATTCACATTGATTTCATTTTTAACCAAAGCTTTGAAGGTTTTGAACTTGCCTAGAGCTTCTAACTTCTCCTTTAAGATTACTACCCAAGTCATTCTTGTGAAATCATCTATAAGAAACATGAAGTAGTTATCTCCTTAAATACTTTGAATCCTTATAGGTCCACATAGATTAGGATGGATTAGTTATAAATGTATATTAGTATAATATTATTTATATTTAAATCTTCTCCTAGTCTACTTACTATGTTGACATGCCTTACAAAGAGCATCTGAAGGTTTAGAGATTTTGGGTATATTCTTCACAGATCCCTTGGAGCTAATCTTGATAAGATTTTCAAAGTTCATATGTCCTAACCTCCTATGCCACAACCAACTCTCATCTACCTTGATCATAAAACATTTTTATTTTATGATTTCATTTAGTAAATAGAGATTATTTTTAGTTCTATTGGATTTGGTAATCAATCTTCTTGATTTTGCTCTTCTAATCTCAAATCCATCTTCATGAAATTTTAGAGTATGTCCTTGGGTGGAAATTTGGATCACACTTAGCAAGTTGTGTTTCAATCCATCTACATATAACACATTTTATTTTTTGGTCTCCCCATTGTCTAAAATTAAAGAACCTTTCCCAATTATGTTAATAGATGTGTTATCCCCAAACCTTATTGAACCAATGACATTTTTCTTCAAAGTGATGAACTTGCTTTTATCACTTATCATGTGACTTAAACATCCACTATCTATATACCATTTCAAATATTCATTTTGAGTTTGAAAATTAGTTTGGGATATCAAAGATTCTTTTCCTCTATCTTTTTGCTTCTTTTATATAGGATCTATTTTCTTGATCCATTCTTTAGTGTCATGACTCCATAACTTCTCAACATGACTAGTTTTCTTGATATACTTTATCTTACATTCTCTTTCAATGTGTCCTCTTTGGTTACAACTATAAAAAATAATTTTGTTTTTCCATCTACATTTAATAGTTTTATGTCCAAATCTACCACAAAAGAAACAATGACCAATGAAGGAGTTCATAAACTATGATTGTTGGACATTGATTTTTCTTTGATGAACATAATATGATACATTATTACCTTTGATGTCACTAAATAGAATAAGGACCTTCTTTACTTGATGATGAATAACTTCAAGTTTGGTACCTTCTACATAGGTTTTTATTCTACCAATTTCATTACTTTGTGACTAATTAATGTCTATTGGATCCTAAAATTTCTTGAACTCCTTTTGTTCTTCTTTGAATCCTAGACCTCTCATGTCATAAAAAAATCTTTGACTATCTAAGATATTGTTAATCTTTCCAGTACTTTCTTCATACTTTTGATAAGTCCTTATCTTGATATCAACTTGCTCAACTTATTCCTATAAATATTTTATTTTCATTCTAATATGAGTGTATCTTCCATGTGATACTTCCCTTTTGAACAATATTCACAAGTTATTTCACTAACTGTGATTAGGTTCTCATTATAGTCTTAGAAAGTACTTTCATTACCAAGATCCATATCTAGGTTCTAGAGATCTCCCTTATATTATTAGGTCTACTTAAGGGTCTAAGCTCTGATACTAATTTTTGGGATTAGATGTCGATAAGGGGGGTGAATCGATTGCTTAACAATATCTATTAAATTCCATTCACATAAAATATCATTGCATAATCAAAATAACTACACAAGCATATCATGAGAGAATACAAAATATATGTAGTAAACCCTCTTGGGGAATAAAACCTACTAAACCATGCACATGTACTATAGTCTTATAATTCCAAGATCCAAAGTTTAGTGAAATACCAATTTCACAAGGACCTCCAACCCCTGCCTAGTTAAGTACCCACTCAACTAGTCTTCTACAAGCTCTATCTTTCAAGAGGCTCCAACCCCCTAGGTATATTAGCACCAACTAAGTCACCTTTGATATATAATCACCTTATAACACAATTTTATAACTCAACTATAGATGAAAACCTTTTTTTAGCTCTTTTCCCTTCAATCTCACTCAAACAGCCTTTTAGGCCTTCTCACTCAATTCACCCTCTTTTTGGCATAATTAGGTCAAATGACCTTACTCAACACCTAAAAAAACATAGTTATATACTCATGACATGTTCATCTCAGATTCATTATGATCTTTAAGATCTTAACCTATTCTCCAAAACACTATATCCGTTGCTCAATAGCTCAATTCTCTAACTAATCAAAATAGGCTTATTAGGCCTGAACTTTATACTTGATTCCTTCTCATACCTATCTTTGTCAGATAAGGACCTAACCATACTTTGTATTATGATTTAAATATATCACCACACATGTTTCATAATTGAAACAAATAATACATAAGTTTTTCATAGTCCATAAGGACCAAATCCACCATTATGCCTAATGGAGACCTAATGTAATTAGGTCTGTCCTATCCACACATTACCATTCTGACTCTTAGGAAAACGTCTTGTCTTAACCAATGGATGAATAAATTCATACAAGCCTCAAATATACACTTGATAATTTGACCTTGGTTCCCCAACTCCATTTGTACCATTCCACTACTTGGACCTACCAATTAGGTCTCCTCACCAATAGGCCTTCTCACTGCCTGAAAGTTGGTCTTGCAGATTTGAACCATATACACAAATTTAACACATAACCCATGAATAAAATAATATGAATAGGATATTAAAGACTTAAAAAAATTTCCCAAAATACTTTGGTCTTCTCCACATAGGCCGAAAGACCTCATGAACACTTTTGAAAAAAGCTTACTTGAAACACCAAGCACTGTCAACATAGAGCCAAAATAATTTGACTCTCCAAGATTGAAATGTTGAACACACCTATCTATTGATATGGGGTGAATTAGTAGATCTAAAAAACCTAATTTCTTATACCTTCTAAGATGAATGGAAAAAAAAACATGTGAAAGAGAAATAACATAATCACAACACACAACACAAGATTTATACATGGAAACCCAGAGGGAAAAACCATGGTGAGAAACCTGATTAAATCTAATGTTCTAATCTAACCTCACAAAATTTGTCTCACTCACATAATCTCATTGATTAGGACACCCATCCCATGGAAACACCAATCTCTTGTTTTAAGAGCACCAACTCTCAGGAAGCAACTACTCCCTATTCTGTGCACCAACCCAATTCAATCTGATGGCACCAACCTATCAAATAAAGTGAACTACAATTATGGTTAGATTCTTAATAGAATCCAAGTCTTTTCTTTATTGTAAGTCATATCTATAATTGGTCATTTCTTCTTCAACACACTTTTGTGTGATCTTCATTTTTCTTGCACTCCTTTGTGTCTGAATTTATCTGATTAACACTTTGAAATATACCAATTCAATCTTACTTCTCCATGCTAAGATGCGTTTCATATCTCTACATCACAAGCTTAAACTCTTCTCATTCCAAAATGTGTATAATTTTTTATCTTCCCTGCACTTCATCAATTTGGAATTTTGCATCAAAAAACTTTGTTTACTATACTTGAATATATAGATGATTTGAACAAATAGCCATTTTTCAAGAGGAATCGATTCAAATTCTTAAAAATGATGAGCCAGACTTTTGAACTTACTAGCCTCATTAGGTTCTTGATGTCAAAAGACTTACTTGCTGAGCTTATCAAGTAGGTTGAAGAACCTAAATTGATATATCTACAATTTGATATGTTGTGTGAACATATTCCAATGTAACTTTTTGATTAGCAACCTTCTCTTTCAGAAAGTGATACTTAATTGATATATTCTTAGCCTTAGAATGCATCACTATATTTTTGGAGATATTTATTGCACTTCAATTGTCACATCGAATGTGAATTGGTCTTTTAAACTCTACCTCCATGTCTCTTAGTGTTTGTTTCATCCACAACACTTGTGTGTAACATGCCACTACTGCAACATATTTTGCTTTTGTTGTAGACAAAGTACTGACTCTTATTTTTTGCTTAGCCATGAAACAAGTTTTTTACCAAGAAAGAATGCACCACCACTTGTGCTTCTTTTATCATCTATGTTGCCTACCCAATCAGCATCTATATATGTTGTCAAAGTGAAAAATTACTCTAAGGATACCACAAACCATAGTCTATTGTACCTTTGATATATATGAAGATTATTTTTGCTACATTTACATGAGTTTCTTTTAGAGCAACTTGAAATCTAACAACCATGCATATAACTTGCATGATGTTTGGTCTAGTAGCAGTAAGATAAAGTAAACTACTAATCATTGATCTATACATAGTATGATTTACTTCAAGAGATTCATCACTCTTGCCCAACTAACATCATATTAACATATGAGTACTAACTGGTCAGTTGTCTTCCATTCTAAACTTCTTGAGCATCTCCTTTGCATACTTGGTCTGGGATATGAAGATTCCTTCATTAGATCATGCAACCTGTAGACCAAGAAAGAATGCAAGTTCTCCCAGCATGGACATTTTAAACTCCTTTTGCATTTGATTTGAAAAATATTTGTACATGTTGTTGATGCCACCAAAAATGATGTCATCAACATAAACAACTATGATCAATATATGTCCTTTTTTAGATTTAACATATGGATTATGATTAGCATAGCCTTTGATAAATCCTTGACATTTCAAATACTGATCTAGCATTGAATACCACACTCTAGGTGCTTATTTTAGGCCATACAATGCCTCCTTTAGTTGGCACACGTAGTCTTCCTTATCATTCAGCTGAAAACCTTCAGGTTGTTCTATGTAGACTTCTTCCTCTAATGTTCCATTCAAAAAAATAGACTTAACATCCATCTGATAGACTTTGAACTTCTTAAAGACTAAAAATGCCAAAAACCTTTTGATTGCTTCCAATCTTTCCACTAGAGCAAGTGTCTCCTCAAAGTCTATTCCTTCTACATAAGCATATCCTTTGAAAACAATTCTAGCTTTATTTCTCACAACAGCTCCATCTTCATTCAACTTGTTTTTAAAGACCCATTTTGTGCCTATGACATTCTTGTCTATAGGTCTTAGAACTAGTTGCCAAGTTTTATTCTTTTCTATTTGACTTAGTTCCTCATCCATGGCCTTTTGCAAATTCTTATCTTTGTTGGCCTCAGCATAGTTTTTGGGCTCAATTTTAGATAATAAGGGAAAACTTACCTAATTATTTGCTCATTACTATCCTACTCCTGATTTGAACTCCTTCTTTCAAGTCTCCAATGATATATTCCTTACGATGATTATTTTAAATGAATCTAAGAGGCATATTTTCATTTTTTGTTACCTCTTCTTCATTATCTAACATTGTGTCCTCCTCTTCTTCTTTTAGGTCTTCAATACTAATCTCCTTTATGGGCTCAGTCACTTTATTGAGGTTCTCTTCAACTTTAACAAGAAAGATTTCTACTAGCTTATGAAGTCTCTTGTTGTAGAAAACATAGGCTTTGTTATGAATGGAATAACCAAGAAATATTCCCTCATCACACCTTGACTCAAAACTACCTAGCTTTTTCTCCTTCCTTTGAATGTAGAATTTGCTTCCAAACACTCTAAAGTATTTGATATAAGTAGGATTTCCATACCATAGTTTGTATGGAGTCTTATCACTTTTAACTCTCAATTAATCTCATGTCAAGATGTATACGACTGTCTAGACTACCTCTCTCCAATAACCATATAACAAGTCAACTTCTTTCAACATTTTCCTAGCCATCTCCTTAATAGTCTTGTTCTTCCTTTCAACCACTCCATTTTGCTATGGAGTTCTTGTAGCTGAGTAGTGTATTTTAATTCCATACTTCTCATAGTAATGTACAAATTCATTTGAGTTGAATTCACCACCTTTGTTAGATTTGAGACACTTGATCTTTCTGCCAATTTCATTTTTGACCATGGCTCTAAAGATCTCGAATCTCTCAAATGCTTGAGACTTGTCTTTTAAGAAGGTTACCCATGTCATTTTTGTGTAGTCATCTATGAACAATATGAAGTAATACACTCCTTTGGATCTTTTTATCTTGGTTGGTCCACAAAGATCAGTATGAACTATCTGAAGAGGCTTTATAGTTGCATACTCTTTGGTTTGAAATGAGACCTTGATCTATTTACCAAGTTGACATTCTCTAAACATTGTGTTTGTAGGCTTGATTATTTTGGGCATGTGTCTTACACACTTGTTAGAAGTTACTTTGACTAGATTATCAAAGTTAATATGACCCATCCTTCTGTGCCATAACTATCTCTCATCAATATTTTCCATGAGATAACTTATATCATTTGCCTCAATAAAATTATATATGTTTCTTTTAGTCCTTTTTCCTTGAGTAACTATTTTACCAGACCTACACAGCTCATAGCCTTCAACATTAAAAATGACTTTATACCCATTGTTACACATCTGACTGGCACTCATTAGATTATGCTTCAGTCCTTTAACATAAAGAACATCATAAGTAAGGAGCTTACCATCAATGTGCAAGGTTCCTTTACCTCTAATTTTGACTACATTAGTATCTCCCAAGATGATAGTCCCTTCCTTGCATCGACTTAGATTGATGAACTTACTCTTATCACCAGTCATATGTTTTGAGTAGTCATTATCTACAACCCATAGATTTTTCTCTTTAGCATGTAAAGCAATTTGAGCAATCATTGATTGATTCTTCTTCTTCCATATCTCCTTAGGCTTCATGATTGTACTTTTATTTGTTTTGTTACCGATTTGTGAATCGTTGTTCACTTTAGGAGTTTCAACCCTTTTTGCATTGTTATACTTTGATTTGACAATCTTTGCTCTACAATGCTTTGTTATATATCCAAAGTTATTATAGTTATAACATATAACATCTAGATCTAGTAGAGGATCAAATGAATTCTTACTTAAAAATCTTATCCTTCTCTTAGAAACAACTTTACAATCAATTGCTCTATACCTAAATTGATTATAGCTATAACAATAACCATAGAATGATAAAGAATACCTGGTTATCATTATTCTTTGAGGATATACAAGAAGTCTCATGAATTCTGCCTTCTTTACATTCCTTACTATTATGTTGATTTTTGTAGTAGCAACCTTGGTCTTTATAGGAACCAAAATATTACTTTTCTTCTTCTCCTCAGGAATGTAATTTTCTTCCTTTTTTATTCTTGATTCTACTACTACCTTAAAATTTTCATATAGATTCCCAGTTGTACTCAACATGGGACTCTTGCCTTTCTCATATCCAAGACCTGATCTTTCCTTGAAGAGATTTTGTGAAATGATCATTTCATCTATTATGGTACATCCTCCTTTCAGTTTTAGACCTTTATCAATTTGTTCTTTGGCATTTTTAATATTTTCTCTTAGGTCCATGATTTCTTCCTCCATCTTCAAGCATTCTAAGGACTTTGCTTACAAATCAAACTTGACTACATCCTCTATCCTCTTTGCCTCTTCTATCTGAGTCTTCAAGTTTAGTATCAATTGATTAGATTCTTCATTGCTTTTGTTCGATTTCTCAATCTCCTTTTGACTAAGTTTTTTTTGTTTAGAATTTTATTTCCTAAGCTTGTCAATCTTTTTCAGCGCATAGATGAGTTCACAATCTAGATTTACATCACCTTATTCATCCTCCTCATCATCTAGGTTCTCTTCATCTTGACATAAAGAAGTTGATTCATAATTCTTGAGTAGAAATTCATTTTGTCTAAAAACAAATTCACTACCATGATCATCACTTGAGGAGCTACTATTTTCATCTACCAAGTCACTCTCCTCTTTTGAGTATAGCCCTTTTTATTCTTAAAGAAGCTTTTTTTATTTTTAGAGTAGGATTTCTCCTTTTGATTATTCTCAGCTGAATCAAAATCTTCTTTCTTTTTATGTGGACACTTAGCAGTAAAGTGACCTATCTTAACACAATTAAAGCACTTGAAAGGTAACTTACCTTTGTATTTTCTTGATCCTTTCTTCAACTTTTTGATGAAATTGGCTTATACATCATCAGCCTCCTCAGATTTAGAATTAGAAGATTCTTATTCTTCTACTTGCTTAGAAACTTTGAAAGTAGCTTCTCTCTTAGATGACTCAGCATCTCCCATCCTCATCTCACAAGAAGTGAAAGTTCCATGTAACTCATCTGCTATGAGTTTGTTCAGATCTCTTGCTTCTTTGATAGCAAAAATTTTAGAATCATATTTTGTTGTCAGAGATCTTAATACCTTCTTGACAATGACTACTTCATCCATTATTTCTCCAAGTCCTCTAATGGAATTTACAATCTCATCTACTCTAAGAAGGTACTTTGTAATCTTCTCATCCTCATTCATCTTGAGACATTCAAACTGTCCCTTATGAGTTTGGAGCTTTATTTGATTTACTCTATCATCTCCTTCACATATGCCCTTCAATTTATCCCATATGTCTTTTTCACTTTGGTAATGCCCTTCAATTTATCCCATATGTCTTTTGCACCTTTACAAATTCACTATTTGGAAATCCACAAAGAATAGCATTCTTTGCTTTGGCATTGTTTTCACAAGCCTTTTTTGTTGCCTGATTAGTCGAAGGAGTAGCAGGGGGTGTGTATCCATTTACAATAGACATCCAAACATCAAAACTCAAAGAATTCAAATGTGCCTCCATTCTTATATGCCATAAATCATAGTTAGTCCCATCAAATAATGGTGCCTTGTTTGATGAAGTCCCTTCAAGACTAGTCATTTTGTGTTCAAAAACCAAGATTCACCTGAGTGGTTTAAACTTCTTTCTAGGAACCTAGCTCTGATAGCAATTATTGAACACACCTATTTATTGAGAGGTGGGTAAATCAGTAGATCTTAAAAACTTGATTTCTTATACTTTCCAAGATGAATGGAAAATAAAAACACATGAAAGAGAAATAATACAATCACAAAAGCACAACACAGAACATAAGATTTATACATGGAAACCTAGACAGAAAAACCATGGTGAGAAAGCTAATAGAATCTACTATTATAATCCAACCTCACAAAATTTGTCTCACTAACATAATCTCACTTATTAAATTTTAGGATACCCATCCCATGGAGGCACCAATCCCCTATTTTAATAGCACCAACTCTCAGGAAGTAACTACTCCCTATTATGAGCATCAACCCAGTTCAATCTAATGGCACCATCCTATCAAACAAAGTGAATTATAATTCTATTTAGATTTTTAAAAGAATCCAAGTGTATTCTTTGTTACAAGTCCTATATATAACTTCTCATTTCTTCTTCAACACACTTTTGTGTGATCTTCATTTCTCTTGCACCCCTTATTTATGTCTGAATTTATCTGATTGACACTTTGAAATATACCAATTCAATCTTAATTCTCCATGCTTAAATGAGTTTCATATCTCTGCATCACAGGCTTAAATTCTTCTCATTCCAAAATATGTATAACCATTTGTCTTCCTTTTACTTCATCAATTTGGAATTTTTCATCAAAAAACTTTGTTTACTACACTTGAATATATAGATGATTTGAAAAAATAACCATTTTTCAAGAGGAACTGGTTCAAATTCTTACAACTGATGAGCTAGACTTTTGAACTTACTATCCTCATCAGGTTCTAAACATCAAACCTTGAAGAGTCCTTTACATTTTATAAACATTAAATTATGTCAATGAGACCATTCTAATCCATAACTAAATATATCTTACATATCAGGTCTTTGTTCTTATCAATAATTCATAAATGATTTCCCCTCATCTCCAAAAATAATGATATGAAAATCAATATAGGTACCTCACCCAATTATCATGAAGTGATCAATATCTCATGCAAAGGTTACATGTTCCAATGAGCATGATAAACTTCTTCTCAAGTTTGCAACACCCCATTCTGTGCACATAGTCAACCTTACTACCAAATTTCTTGCATTATCCTATATATTATGACTTAAAACTTAGTTAATGTGATTAACACAATCCCTCACACATATATCAATGCTTTCAAGATCTTTGACACCTTGAAAAGTGAACTTGAGCCTTCATTAGGCCATTATAGGTCACTTTGCGTACTAGGCTTTATACTATCAGTCATACTTAGATTATGATCAATACTTGAAACCTTTTGAATTATCTTAAAAAATTCAAACTCATGATATATGGCCTGATATCCTACTCTTAAATTTAAATATTGCTCACATAGGTATTATATGGCTCAACTCATATTGATATTATGCCTATGCCATTTCACTAGGTTCCTCAATTAAGGCTTCATGAATCAATCATTAAGAACAACAAAGATAACATAGAATGACATCAATGACACTTTCATGACATCAATGACAACTTCATGCATAACTTGTAACACATTCCCAACAAGAAATGGTATATAAACATGGAAAATATGCTCATTTTTAATGAATTGTGGGAGATAATTGAAAATGACACTATGTCACCCACTAACGATGTGAAATTGCTTGAGTATCAAAAATTTGATAAGCATGTTATTTATTTATTAAAATATTCATGTTCTACATATTTGATTATTCATATTAAATTTTTTAAAATTAGCACATAAGAAGATTGATCTCTTAATGTAGTTGCTTAATAATAAGCTTAGCACTGAAGAAGATGTATATCAATATCTCTCTTGCATTAAAACTTTGAAACAAGAGTATTGTATGATAGGGTGTAAAAATGATGATGACATGTTGATTTCCATCACAATGTGTGGATTTAGTTCTACATACACTAATTTTTTTGAAATGCTACATCTTGGTGATAAGCTTATGGGTGTCACATTTGACTCTATTTGTGAGTTGTTGACTCAGCATGAGTGATAGTTTACAAATAATAAGAGTGTGTTGACTAAAGAGGCTCACTATACAAAGAATGGGTCCCATCATAGAGATCAGCAGCATGTATAATGATAGTCTTAGAAGCATTCTTTGAAACACTCTCTGAGTCATTCTCTGAGACACTCTTCACATGATTTTAGACGGTCTCCATAGTATTTTCATTGGCACTCTCCAGGATCTTCAAAATGCAAATATCACCATCACCATTCTTTTCACTCTTTTGGTTCTTCTAGTGATTCATCTTCTTTTAGATCTCATTGTTAAGCATGAGATATATTGAGAGGGGGGGATGAATTAGTATATCCTATATCTTATAAATCTTTTACTTAATCAAACTCCACTTAACGATACATTCAAGATATGTAATTAAACTAAAATAATAAGCACCACACAAGAGAGAGAGAGACTATATTTTTACATGGAAACCCAAAATGGGAAAAAAACCATGGAGAACAATCTCAAGTATATAAATGAGCACTAACTCAAGTTTATAATGTTTTCAAGCACCAACTTGTAGGAGCACCAACCCCTTTATCGAGCACCAACACAAAAACTATTTGTGAGTACCAACCAATAGGAGCACCAACCCCACAGGAGCACCAACCCCTCTTGTGTATAAAACACAACTATCTCTTAATATTTCTTTCTCAACAAATTTTAGAACTCTATAATATCTCTTTCTATTCTCTTCTTTTCTCTTATATAAAATAATTACAAACCATGCACTCTATTGCATATTACAAATGGATTCCCAAGCCTTTATTTGTAGCTTTCCAAATGACCTTTGGCATTCGCCATTTGTGACTCTTCACTCCTCATAGAAAATGGTGCTAAAATTGCATGACCCTTCAAATCCTTGTATTTTAAAATTCATATGGTGACCCTTCATAATTAAATGCATCCTTTCCTCTTTTACCTTCATCTTAGTGACCTTTCAAATTCTTTAAAGTGACTCTTCATGAAAAAATGCACCATACCCTCTTTTGTCTTCACTTGGTGACTCTTGGAATTCCTCAAGATGACTCTTCATGGGAAAATGTGTCCCATTCCTCTTTTGTCTTTACCTCATGACTCTTTGACTTCTCCGTGGGCCATCTTTTATATTTTATGCAACCAAAAATATATTCATTCATATTAAATAAATATCAACATATTTTAGCCAAAAAATGAACATTAAAAACACCTTTAGATAATAAATGTTATGGGTCCTTTATCACCAATGTTAGACCTTTGACATCAATGACAATATTTCTAACAATCTCCCTTGTTGTCATTGATGGAAACCTCAAAATGGAACTACCACATCCTGAAACCTATACTACACATGTCAATCTAGACATACTACCATCTAAAAAACATATAGCAACTCTCCCTTACTATAACATCTTGTACATGTTCCCTATACTTATTTTTGCACCTATTTTTACACCTATTCCCTATACCTATTTCATGTACCTGTTTCTATTTTTCTCCCCCTTTGGCATCAATGGCAAAGGGTCTATCTTGGAGTTAACACTTAGCTCCCCCTCAATTGATGTTGATCCTTAATGGCAAGAAGTAAAATAAATTACTCCCAACTGCTCCCACAGATACTCAAATGTGTCTTTTGGTAGTGCCTTTGTGAAAATATTTGTAATCATTTCTATAGTACTAATATATTCCATCTTAACCTATTAATCTGTAACTTTTTCTCTCAAGAAGTGATATCTAATAGGAATATGTTTTGTTCTTGAATGCATCATTGGATTCTTAGAAATATTAATAGCACTTATGTTGTCACAAAAAATAGAAATAGGTTCATCATATTTTACCTTGATATCTTTCAAAGTTTGCTTCATCCAAAGCACTTGAGTACAACACATTACCACTACAATATATTTTACTTCAACTATAGAAAGTAATACTGAATTATAATTTTTGCTTAGCCATGATACTAAGCTATCATCGAGAAAGAAAACTCCTCCACTTGTACTCTTTTTATCATCCAACCAACCTACTCAATCTAAAATTGTATAAGCAACCAAAGTAAAATCTCCACCTATGAATACCATAATCCATAATCTAATGTCCCCTTGACATATTTGAATATTCTCTTCACCAATTGAACATGACTCTCCTTCAGGGCTCCTTGATATCTCACAACCAGGCCTACGACATGCATAATGTCTAGCCTCGATGTTATCAAATATAAAAGACTACCAATCATAGATCTATACAAAGATTGATCTACAACATGTGAATCTTCATCTTTACTCACCTTGCTCCTTGTACTCATTGGTGTGTCAATTGGTACACAATCCTCAAAACTAATTTTTTTCAACATTTCCTTGACATATTTATTTTGAGATAAGAAAATTCCTTTATCTGACTAAAATATTTACAACCCTAAGAAAAATGACAATTCTCCAAGCGTAGACATCTCAAATTATTCTTGCATATTATCAAAAAATCTTTTTTCATCTTTTCAATGTTTCCTCTAAATATTTTATCATCAACATATACCACAACATTCAATTGACGCTCACCTTTTGTTTTGATGTAGAGATTATTATTATCGAAACCTCTCTTGAATTCTTAATCTTGTAGGTACTTATCAAGTCTTGCATACCAAGCTTTGGGAGCTTGTTTCAATCTATACGATGTTTTCTTCAATCTACATACATGGCTACTATCATTTGAGAGAATAAATCCCTCAAGCTACTTATTGTAGACCTCCTCTTCTATATTCCCATTTAGGAAGGTAGACTTGACATCCATCTGAAACACTTTGAAATTTTTAAACATTGCATATGCAAGAAACATTCTAATAGCCTCTAACCTTGTTATTGGTGCAAATGTTTCTTCAAAATATATACTCTCAATCTAAGTATATCCTTTACCTATCTTTATTCATGCTAACTTCACCATCTTCATTCAGCTTATTTTTATGTACCCACTTTGTTCCTATCACATTTTGATCCTTTGGTCTAAGCACTAATTCCCAAGTATCATTATTTTCTATCTGATTTAATTCATCATTCATTGCCTTAACCTAATGCTCATCATGTCTAACTTCTAAAAAAATTCTAGGTTAAATTTTGGATAACAAAGAAAAATTTACTTGCTCAGATTCACTTACCAACATCTTTCTAGTGTGAACTTCATTTATGTTCTTTATTATTTCACTCTTATTATGATTTGTCTAAACATATTTAGATGGGATCTTGGTGTCCCTTTGCTTCTCCTTCTCATATTGATCTGACTCTACAAAATCTTCTTCTTTAATGAATTTAGGAGTGCCCACTAGATCACTGGTTCTTTGTGATACATCTTCATCTATCCTGACACTTGCACTTTCAACAATATTCTTGGTTTTTTTGTTATAACATTTATAACCTTTACTTTTACAAGAATATCCAATAAATATACCTTAATCTATTCTAGATTCAAACTTACCTAATTTTTCATCAGTTTTTTGTATGCAACATCTGCTACCAAAAACTCTGAAGTAATCAACTATAACTGGTTTGTTTTTCCATAGATCATAGGGAGTCTTGTCACTATTGGCTCCCAACAATGCTCTATTCTGAATATGCACTACTATAACAACTACCTCTCTCCAATATTTACATAGTATCTTGGGTTCATTTAGCATTGTCCTTACCATCTCCTAAACTATTCTATTTTTTTGCTCAACTAATCCATTTTGTTGTGGAGTTTTGGATATTGAATAATGTCTCTTTGTCCCATGGTCTTCATAATACTCAATAAACTCATTTAACATGAATTCTCCTCCTCGATCTAATCTTAGGCACTTAATCATCAAATCAGTTTCATTCTCAACAAAATCCTTGAATGCTTTGAAGTGGCTGAAAGATTATAATTTTTCCTTCAAAAATATCACCCAAGTCCTACGTGTAAAATCATCAATAAATAATATGAAATATTTATCACTTTGAATGCTTTGAGTTCTCATAAGTCCATAAAAATTAGTTTGAACAAGCTCTAACATCTAAGTGGTCGAGTATTCTTTTGTTTTGAACCATCTTCTGACCTACTTCCCATGTTGACATGGTTCACAAAGTGTGTTGGGGGGCTTTGTAATCTTTGAAAGATCTCTAGCTGCTTGCTTCTTTATGATTTTGATAAGATTGTTAAAATTTATGTGTCCCATTCTCTTGTATCATAGCCAACTTTCCTCAACTTGACACAAATAACATTTTTGACCTTTGATATCTAATAACATATACAAATTGTTGCCTGTTCTCTTAGCATTTGTAATCAACACATTTGAATCTTTTTTTTTTAATTTCATAGCTTTCTACATAAAACTTTAGTGTGTGTCCTTGATCACACATTTGACTTACACTCAAAATATTATGCTTAAGACCTTCTACATATAGAAAATTTTCAGTCTTATTTCTACCATTATCCAAACTTAGTGTACCTTTTTCTACAATTCTAGCAATAGTATTATCTCCAAATTTCATTGTGCCACCATTGATCTTCCTCAAGGTTATGAGCTTTCTCTTGTCTCCTATCATGTGCCTCAAACATCTACTGTCAATGAACCATGGATTTTATTCATTTCTTGTATGTAAAGCTGTATGGACTAACATAGACTTTTTAGGTTATTTCTTCTACCATGAACTTGTCTAAACTTTCTTCTTGATGAATGGAGCCTTGAAACTCTAGTCCTTCTTGACTGACTCAAACATATTCTATAATATCATGTTATGTATCTAAAGTTACTACACTTGTAATATATTATGGCCTCTTCATTAAATCCTGATAGAGGAGCAAAAGAACTATGGCTTTTGCTTGACTCTGATTGCCTTTTGAAGTTATGTTCCTTCCACCCTTCTTTATTTGAGATATCCTTTGTATTCTTAACTTCTTTCTTTTTCATTTCCTCTTTTTTAAGAGCTTCATCATATCTCTTTTCTTTTTTTGTGTTAACCTTATCTGTGAAAGTAGTGGCCTCCCCTTTCTCTTTTTCAAATTTGATACATGTCTTATCTGACATTGATCTTTGACTTTCTAATATCTTATTCAACATATTAGTGCTATTCTCAAATTTTAAATCATTGGTTACTCTATCATTTAATATTTTATTTGTTTTCTTGAGATCTACTTTTAAAGAGGTAATTTTAACAACATACCTTTCACATTCTTCACTTACTTTTTGTAATTGAGCTGTCAGATCTTCTTCAATATTTTTGACTTATTAAATGTGTGCTTGTAGATATTCAATTATTTATTTTGACTCCTTTTCATTTTTCTTGATTTGGTACTTCAATCTTTGATTCTTCTTCTCTAGACCTCTTAATTCTTCTAAGGTACAAATGAGTTCTCCTTCCAGATTCACCTCAGCTTCATCTTGTTCTTCTTCTTGATCATTTGTACTTTTTCTTATGGAGGCATCTTCATGTATGGTCATGAATAGAATCTCTTCTTCATCTAAATCACTGACTCCACTATCTTTGACTAATCTAAGAACTTTAGAGTATAAACTCTTCTTCTCGAATCCCTTCTTGAATTTGCCTTTGAAATTATTCTTGTATGTAGACCTTCCTTCTTCGTTGTCACATTACTCTTATTTGGGCACTTAACTTCAAAATTTTCAATCTTTCTATAATTAAAATATTTAAAAGGTAATTTTCCTTGATATTTACATGTGCCCTTTTTTAGTTTACAGATGAATAGAGCTCCATTGTCATCTTCATCATCACTAGAGCTGTCAATTAATTCTTGAATCTTAGTCTTGTCTTTCTTTGATGTCTTGAAAGTGAATTCTCTCTTTGAGGTTTTATCTTGTTTGGTCCACATTTCATATACCGTAAGAATACCATATAGTTCATCCATCTTTATCTTGGCTAGATCCTTCATCTCCTTGATTGTCGAAACCTTTGCATCATATCTCATTGGTAGAGATCTCAAAACATTTTATACCACCATTGATTCTTATAACTTTTCTCCAAGGCCTTGAATATGATTAACTATTTTATCAACCTAAAAAATATAACTCGCTATATTTTCTTCCTTTTCCATTTTTAAACTCTCAAACTATCTTCTAAAAGTCTGGAGCTTAGCTTGTTAAACCTTTTCATCACCTTTGTAAATATTTTCAAGATTTATCCAAGTCTCACGAGCAGATTTGCATTGCATAACTTTAACAAATTTTGATTCACATAAACTATATAAAATAGCATTTAAATCTTTAGCATTATTTTTACTTGTCTTCTTTCCTACTAGAGTAGTCACAAGTATCTATGGCTCTTCGTATTCCTCCACAACTACTTGCCAAATGTCAAATCCAAGAGACATCAAATAAGTCCTCATCCCTATTCTCTAAAAAGTATAATTTGTCCCATCAAAGGTACCTCATTTGTATAAAAACCTTCATGTGATCTAGCCATCGTGTTTTCCTTGATCTACCTTCAAGCTATAAAACTCTTTCCAAAAGAACCTAATTTGATCCCAATTTTTAAGCATAGGATATACTGAGAGGGGGGGTGAATCAGTATATCATATATCTTATAAATATTTTACTTAATCAAAATCCATTTAACATACATTCAAGATATACAATAAAACTAAAATAATATGTACCACACGAGAGAGAGAGAGAGAGAGACACCAGATTTTTACATGGAAACCCAAAGTATGAAAAACCACATAAAATAATCTCAAGTATATAAATGAGCACCAACTCAAGTTTAGAATGTTCTCAAGAACCAACTTGTAGGATCACCAAACCTTTTATCTATCACTAACATAACAACTATTTGTGAGTACCAACCCATAGGAGCACCAACCCCTCTTATGTATAAAATACAAATATCTCTCAATATTGTTTTCTGAACAAATGATATAACTCTATAATATATTTTTCTATTCTCTCCTTTTTTCTTATATAAAATAATTACAAACTATATACTCTCTTACATATTACAAATGGCCTCTCAAGCCTTTATTTATAGCTTTCCAAATAACTTTTGGCATTCACCCTATATGACTCTTCACTTCTCATAGAAAATGGTGCCAAACTTGCATGACCCTTCGAATCCTTGTATTTGAAAAGTCATATGTTTACCCTTCATAATAAAATGCATCCTTTCCTTTTTTGTCTTTATCTTGGTGACCTTTCAAATTCCTTAAGGTGACTCTTCATGGAAAAATGCACCATACCCTCTTTTGTCTTCACTTGGTGACTCTTGGAATTCCTTAAGATGACTCTTCATGGGAAAATGCATCCCATTCCTCTTTTGTCTTTACTCCATGACTCTTTGACTTCTCCATGGGCCCTCTTTTGACTTTTATGCAACCAAAATTATATTCATTCATATTAAATAAATATCAACATATTTTAGTCAAAATATGAACATTAAAAACACCTTTAGACAATAAATGATATGGAGCCTTTATCACCAATGTTAGACCTTTGACATCAGTGATAATATTTTCAACACTTGTTGGCATAGGAAAGAGCCAAAATATTTCAAATGTGGTAGTTTTGAACATCTTGTATTTTATTTCCATCTTTCTTTCATTAATATTGCTCTACATTCTATATTCCTAATGATTGGTATTAGAGCTAAAGGTTTATTTGGTAGATAAACTCACAATAAAAGAGGGGTCCTAGTTCAAGTGGGAATAATAGTGGAAGAAGGTAAGTTTAAGGTCAAAAAGTTTCATGACCAAAACTACCAGCTATGAAAGATGCAAATGGAGGACTATTTGTATCATAAGGATTTTTTCCTACCATTGGGTCGAATAGCAAAGAAGCTAATGATTATGAAGGATGAATAATGGGAGGTTATTGATAGAAATGCACTAGGAACAATATTACTATGTCTAGCAACATTGACGGTCTTAAATATTTCAAAAGAAAATACAGTAAAGGATGTGATAAAGGAATTGGATAGATTTTATGAAAAACCCTCAGCCTCCAAAAAGGTATTTCTTATGAAGAATTTATTTAATATGGAAATATCAAAAGGTGGGTTTGTTGTTGATCATTTAAATGAATTTAACATGGTCATAAATTAGTTAAGCTCTGTAGGAGTAAACTTTGATGATGAGGTTAGGGATATTTTGATTATATGCTCATTACCAGAAAGATGGAATGGATTTATCATGTCTATGATTAATTTTGTCTCTAGTTCAAACACTTTAAATTTTGATGATGTTATTGGTGTTATTCTTAGTGAGGAAATGTGATGGTAAAGCACAAGTGAGACATCATGTAATGTTTTGACTATGAAGAATAGGGGAAGAGAAAAGGATACAGAAAAGGCCCTAGGGAATAGTGGGAAGTCTAAGAAGGGTAGATCCAAATCCATAGGAATGTTGGTGTGTTGTATTTGTGGGAAGAAAGAAAACCTAAATAAATATTATTGGTTTCAAAAAGGAAAACAAAGAGATAGACAACAAGATAAAAATTAGGAAGCAAATGTAGCTGGTGATGTGTTGCAAGATGATTTAATCCTTTCATTAGATAATATTAATCATTCTTGGGTGTTAGATTCAAGGGATTAATTTCATGATACACCCCATAGGAAATATTTTCAAGACCATGTTCAAGGTGATTTTATACAGGTTTATTTGAGTGATGGTGAACATTGTAAAATTGTTGGAAAGGGTAAGATACAGATAAAATTATAGAATGGAAAAAAATGGTTGTTGAAAGAGGTGAAGCATGTTCTTGAGTTGAGAATAAATCTAATTTTAGCATGGAAATTAGGAAGTGAGGGCTATACAATTACATTTGTATAAAATTCATGGAAGGTCACTAAAGGATCACTAGTAATAGCAAAAGGAGAGAAGGTGGATACATTATATTTATCTACTAGTAATGTTGACTCTTATATTGATTTAGCTTCTACAAAAGTGGATACAAAATTATGGAACATGAGTGAGAAGGGAATATAAGTTCTCCACTTAAAGAATTTGTTGTAAGATTTGAAGAAGGTGGATTTGGATTTCTGTGAGCATTGTGTGTATGGAAAACAAAAGAGAGTCATATATCTCAAAATTGGGAAGACAAAGAAGGATGAAAAGTTAGAGCTTGTGCATATAGATGTATGGGGACCATCATAGGTATCTTACATTGGTGTATCTTCTTATTATGTTACTTTTATTGATGATGCAATAAGGAAAACTTGGGTATATTGAATACAAAAAAATCTAATGTTTTGATACTTTTAATAAATGGAAAGCTTTAGTTGAGAATGAGATAGGAAATAAGTTAAAGTGTGTTAGATCAAATAATAGAGGTGAATATTGTAACAAGGAGTTTAATAATTACTATTCATCCCATGTGAATCATAGAGAGAAGATAGTTTCAAGAAAACCACAACAAAATGGTGTGTCAGAAAAGATGAACAAGACAATCATGGAGTGTACAAGGAGCATAGGATTGCATGTAGGGCTGCCCTTATAATTTTGGGTAGATTTTGTGGATACTATTATTTGCTTAATAAATAGAAGGAATTAAATTCTTTTATATGGTGGCATTCCATAGGAAGCATGGACAGGAAAAAATGTAAACTATTCTTTTTTAAAGACTTTCAGTTGTGAAGCATTTGTTCATATTGATAAAGAAAATAGAACCAAGATTGAAGCAAAATCCAAGAAATATACTTTTATTGGATATGTAATTAATGATTTTGGTTACCATTTATGAGATTTTGAAACTTGCATAATCATTAGGAGTAGAGAGGTGATCTTTAATGAGAAGCTCATGTATAGAGATTAGTTATAGGGAAAGAAACAAGAAAATCCAAATATAGAATATGTGATACTTGATGAAATCATTGGAAATGAAATTCTAAAAGTGCCATAAAATTAAAATGTGCAATAACTATAATTAGAAGATCTACCAAAGTAATTAGACTCCCTGAATGTTACTCTCCTTCACTTTATTATTTATTATTGAATAATGGTGGTGAGCTAGAAATCTATGAATAAGCAATGCAGGAAGAAACCATAAAGAAGTGGGAGCAAGGCATGAAAGAGGAAATGGACTCCTTGGAACATAACCAAACTTGAGATTTGGTTCAACTACATATAATAAAAAGAGCATTGTAGAATAAATGGGTTTATAGGTTGAAGGAAGAAAATGGAGTCAAAAAGATGTACAAGGTAGACTTGTTGTAAAGGGGTTTGCATAAAAGAAAGGTATAAATTTTGATGAAATATTTTCTCTAGTTGTTAAGAATTATTTTAAGTTTGGTAGTAGTAGAAGATTTTCACCTTGAACAGTTAGATGTGAAGACTGCCTTCCTTCATGGTGACTTACAGGAGTAAAATATATGGAGCATCCACATGGATACGAAGTCAAAGGTAAGGAAAAAATGGTGTGTAGGTTGAATAAGAGTTTGTATGGCCTAAATCAAGCTCCAAGGTAGTGGTATTTGAAATTTGACATGTTTATGATAGAACAAGGTTATATTAGATGTCATTTTGACCACTGTGTTTATTTTAAGAGATTAGATAATTGTAGTTATATTATCTTATTATTGTATATTATTGACATGCTCATTTCAGGTCTAACATGCATAATATAAATGAGCTCAAAATAAAACTAGAAAATTCATTTACAATGAAGGATTTGGGTGTTGAAAATAAAATCCTTGGTATGAGAATAAAAAGATATAGGAAAAATAGAAAATTGACATTATATCAAGAAGGTGTTAGTCAGATTCAATATGCAAGATGCAAAACTAGTAAGTACACCTTTGGGAGGGAACTTCAAATTAAACAATGAATAGTGTCTTAAAACATAAGAAGAAATCAATTACAAGTCCAAAGTGACCTATGATTCAATAGTTTGAAGTTTAATGTATGATATGGTGTGCACTAGACTAGACATTACTCATCTAGTGGGAGTTGTTAGTAGGTTTATGAATAATCTAGGAAAATAGCACTGGGATGTCATCAAGTGGATTATCAGGTAATTAAGAGGGACCAATGATAGATAATTATGCTATGAAGGGTTAGATGCTACCTTAAAATTATATGTTGATGCAAACATGGTTGTAGATTTATATGGAAGAAGTATCACCACATGTTATGTATTCATTGTTGGTGACACAACAGTTACATGGATTTTAAAATTGTAGAAGATAGTTGCTTTGTTAACTACAGAGGTAGAATATGTTGTAGCTACAGAAGTAAGAAAGGAGATGATATGGATGCAATGGTTAATGGAAGATTTGAGGTAGAAGTAGGAAGATTGTAGGTTGTATATTGATAGCCAGAGTGTGACTCATTTAAAAAATAACTCAGCATTCCACTCAAGAACCAAACATATACAACTCAATTATCACTTCATTCATTTAATTTTGAAGGATGGATAATTAAAATTAAAAAATTTCCATATGAGTCATAATCCTGTAGATATGATAACAAAGTTAGTCATAAATGAGAAGTTGGAGAATTGTTCAACTTCAATAGGTCTTTAGGGATAACAAGGAAGATGAGAAACATGCCAAGATCAAAGTTCAAAGAATAGTCCAAGGAAGAGTTGTAGCAATCGGTCTCTAAGTGGAGGATTGTTGGATGGTGGATCTTGATCTTATTAGAATTCCCAATTACTGATAGGGGGTGTGGGGGGAAACCCCTTCGTGGGGGTTCAAGGGTAGTGCCCTCAAAGCAAAATTTTGTGAAAAATGCATTGTAAAATTTTATAATTTCATAGTAAATCTAGGCCATTCAATATTAGGTCACAAATCTAATGGTAGAAATTATGTTGGTGTATTTTTAACCTAACATGTAATCATATTTTGATATGAGGGTATTATAATCATGATGACACACTATGTGTGAGTGAGGAGGATATTACAATGGATATATTATAGGTTTTTCTCTTCATTTATTGGACTGAATAAGGGAAGAACTAGTTGTTTTTGTGTAGACATAAGCCATATTAGGTGAACCATGTTAAATATTTATCTTTATTATGTTCTATTTTTTACATTTTATTTCCATCTTTACTTCATTAATATTTCTCTACATTCTATATTCCTAACACTAATGGACCTCACAGCTTATTTTGAGTGATTAGTGATTCCCCTATCTTGTGCAAGCTACTAGGCTCGAGACCAGCATCTATTATATCAGAAATTTTTTAAATTATGTTCTTGATTTTAGTTCTATCTTTGGCTTTCTATCTTTTATTCATGACTTAGAGCAGACAATATTATTTGATTTTGTTTCTCTCATCGTGCAGCTTCTTACATCTTGCCTAATAGGGGAGAAGATACAACATTGGTTGGTATTTGATCAGTATTTAGTGATAATATGAGTTGATAGGAGTTTATATCACCTTTAATGTTGAACAAAGTTCATCAGCATTTTTTGAACATCAAGGAGATGTGTTGTACATAGTATGGGTTGGTCACCTTGATGGGCTTTTAGGTGGAGCTTTATGTGGATCGATGTAGTTAGATAGGTTTTGATCGTGTTCTACTACAATATAGTATAATGATCATAGGGGATGAGTAGGCTTTAATCATGTCCATCAGTCTTTTATGCCACAACTCATAGGGTGCACTTATGTATGGAGCAACATCATTTTTGGTCAGTACCAGGATGTACAGTACCCTAGTTACATTTGGTTCAGAGTTTATTTGATGATTTTAGAGTCATTGCTCCAGTTATTTATTTTTTTATATTCTTTTGGATCAAGGGGGAGTTTTTTGGGTCAATTATGATCCAAATATGTTTTTCTTGATTAATTTGTTATTAGTTTTTGTTATGCTTAGGTTATTTACCTATTAATTGGTTTTATAACCAACTTTTTCTCATGTAAGTTTTTAAAGCTTACCTTTGTAAAAAAATAAAATAAATGCTTACATTGAATATATTTTTGAATTAATTCCTCTCATATCAAAACTAAACATCAATATTATTTTTATCTCCTTTCTTTTTCATTATAATTTTCCTCCATTTTAATTGGTTTATGGGACTAAATAACTAGTCTCTATGAAACAAGTGGCCAGGATCATGTTAGATGGCACAACCACACTACTACTAAGAAATGTAGTGATTTCCCATTTATATATTTTGACTCTATAGATTCCAATATTGTAAAAAAAATCACCATCCCTACAACTTTCCCTTAGACTCAACCGTGGAGATATTAAGGCAAATTCACTATGCAAAGACTCATTGCTTTATCAAATATGGTTAAGTGTGTAAATAAATCATTATTATTTAATTAGAATAGAATTTAACTACTATGTAATCTTATATTTGATCACTGAACCATAAACCAAGTATTTAAACCATTTTAGTCTTCACTAAAATAGATCCTCTTACTCTGAGCTCAATAAGGGGTTAAATAAGCTATTATTTTAGACTAGTTTTCTTCAAATAAATAGAGTTATGAATAGATAGAAATAAAATTAAAATACTAAACTATAAATGAGAATCAAATCTAGCACAAACACGTAAGAACATAATAAATTATCCTAGAGAAAACCAAAGTGGGAAAAATTCTAACTGGGTGAGGTAATTACACTCCCCTTTCCACTATGTGACTCAAAAAATGTACAAAATAATGCAAAAATTTGGTCTTCATGAATACTGCCTCACCACTTCTTATCCAAACCCTACATAAAATATTGTTTTGCACCTTTCTAACACTTCTCAAAATGTGCCAACACTGAAAATAACCACTAAACAACTAACAAAAAATGAAGACAACCCCAACAAAGACCCAATATTGATCATTTGTAATGTGAATCCAATTCCAAGACTCTTTTACTACCTTTTGTGTTGTACACAATCTATATTTATGCTCTCTCATCTTTGGATTCAACCAAGAAGCTCAGATTAACTAACAAAGAAAAGAATAAATGTTTGAAACCATTCAACAACATGATTTTTTGTATGGTGGCAAAATTGGCATTAAATGCGGACCATCAATTTTGAAACCATTGATTTATTTACCCAATCACTACTTGTAATGGTGGTTATGGTAGTTGATCAACTACCATCTTGAAAATGGTGGAAATTTTGCTATCTTAAGCAAACCCCTTATTTTTTTAGATTTGAAACAACCTACCTTCATCACCACATAGATGTCTAGATCACCCCACTTTGACTTTGCCATTGTAACATATATGAATTGATGTTTTTCGCATGAAATGCCTTATATAAGTGTCTTACAAGCATGATTTAACTATATAATTGGGTATGGTGTAAACATCTATTATACATGACTAGTAAAATGGATCCATATTTGGATCATGCCTCCCTAATTTGAGGATTTTAAGTTTGCAAAAGCTTTAAAAACTCAGTATGTGAGGAAATATCTTCCCCACATATTCTCTAGAAAACCATTTGGCATTTTTGGGTAGCTTTAATTTTAACCCAACTAGACAATGCTCTTTCACTCCACATCATTTTATCCTTTCTTTCCTTTGCAATGCAACATTTTCCTCTAATTACAACTAACTATCAAGAGTGAGATCTTCAATTGAAGGTAGAAACAACTCTTCATATTCTTTATCTAACATAGAATGCTAAAAAATACTTAATTTATCAACATGTAAAATTGAATAGATCTGCATATAAGAAGGGAAATCAAGTTTAAAAACAATCTTGCCCACTTGTTCCAAAATTTAAAATGGAACATACCTTAGAGGCTTACATTTCTTAGCCTTATCTTGGAGCCTTTATTTAATCAAGTACATCCATACCTTATTTCCAAAAAGGAGGCTACATTCAATCTTATGTTGGTCATACCTTTATTTATACTTATCTTGTGACTCCTTCAACCTCTTGCACTTGGAGCTGAATGCGTTAAATCTTCTCAATAAACGTTTTATTTGTGTGGACTTCTTGGTACACTTTCCAATTTACTTTGTGATGTAAGTATACCTCTTATAATTCTCTTACAGTAGGGATTTTGTGTCTTATTATATGACTTTTAGTCACTTGACTACTATTTGAACCTGTAATAATTGTTAAAACCTTCACAATAATTATTTCAATCTGATGTAATTAGGCTTATAAGGATTTTCTTACCTTGCACTAGGTTTGATCCACAAACATATCTTGTTAGGAATTTACAAATATACCTATGTTTTTCAACTTTATTCAATGGATTCTAGCCTTATATATGTATCCTAACTAAAATTACTCATCTAATTATTTTTAACAAAGTTCTCAACTCCTCTCTTTACCCTCTAACTCTAGACCAAACTTTCAACCTTCTTCTCTATCATTTACTTGACAAGAAAACAAAAATTATAACTTCTAGGCCTTGTTCTCTTATAAACACCTTGTAAACCTCATACACAAATTATTATTCTGCCTTAAAAAATTTCATTAATTGTCATTAACTCATTTATAATAAATTCAAGTTTTGGCTTTCTTAAACCCTCATTTTAAACCCTCGTTTTAAGCCCATATAAACACAAATTCATGTATATATCCCTTTTTAGTATTATAAAACTCATTAAACCACTTTTAACATATCATAAACATCCTCTTATAACCCTATACCAACTTTAAAATCTTTTGGTTAAGTCATTTTTAAGATATTAAAGTTTTAGGATTGTTACAAGAGGGTTTTAACCTTATTTACAAGACTATAGACATGCATTTTGAATATATCTTGACAAATACTTATCAAAACACCATGAAATTTTTTTAATATGTTATATTACCTCTTAACACACATCTCACCCAATTTATAGGATATTTGGATGACTACATTTCAACTTATAAAGGTTTCAAAGACTGTTAGACAAGATTTTATTGCAACATTAAGATCTTTAGACTGTGTTTTGAAAATATATTAAAAAAACTCAAAAAGATATCATGAAAACACTTATATATAAAAATATACAATCTAATACACTTATAATCCAATTTAAATACTTTTTTGATGAGTACTTTACTAGATATGAAGGTTTTAAGACTATTAAACAAGGTTTTGTTGCAATCTACAAAGCTGGATATTGTACTTGTTAGTTTTTATCCCTATCCAAGAATTTTAAACACATTAAACCATTATAAACATTTATTTACATCAAAATATACATAAAAATCAAATCTCAATAATGTGTAAGGTTAAAACTTAATATATGACAATTTGTTTGAACATCAAGGTTTCCTAGTTAGACTGTAGACAGAGAGATAATTAATTATATATCTCAAATTTTATTAACTTCAAAAACTTATTTATTGGTTATTTATGACCTAAACAAACCCCTATTACTCTTCCAATGTGTGTGTGTGTGTGTGTGTGTGTGTGTGTGTGTGTGTGTGTGTGTGTGTGTGTGTGTGTGTGTGTGTGTGTGTGTGTGTGTGTGTGTGTGTGTGTGTGTGTGTGTGTGTGTGTGTGTGTGTGTGTGTGTGTGTGTGTGTGTGTGTGAATAGTAATAAAAATGTCTAAAAATCCCTCTTTTCAATGATTGTGTTCAATAAAATCTACATGTCAGACTTACAACCTCTTTGTTCAATGAGAACTCAAATTATATTGATAGTATTAGGTTTTTATGGATGATAATTAGGTCTATACATTATTACATAACTCTTTCACCATACTTTCATGCTTTAATAAACACTTAAAGTGAGATTAAATAATTTTATTATGGACTATCATAAACCTTGTTCTATATACATAAGCTTGCAACTTGCATAAACATCATAATAAACCAAAGTATGATTCAAGAAGAAATACAACATAAAATTACATTCAATATTAGTTGAGAGTGAAATAAATATCATTAAAATCATTATTTATTCATAAAATATTTATATACAAATCTCTACAGGTTGCTACCATAATGCACACTCCACCTATCTATCCATCTCTGCATACAAATTTCACCTTCTCCTTGTTTATATAACTTTCTTGGGATCCTCATAAGATGATTTGAGCCTTATTAGATGAAACTAAATTAATAATATTGGTTTGTGGCTTGTTTCAATCAGCAAAAATCCCTCAACCAACTTTTGGACTCTTCAAACATGCTTACCTAGTCATCCTCCTATGTTGGTTTTCACTTTAACAACTTTTACAATTGACATGAAGATTAAAGAATATTTGCAACATGTTTTAGACCTTCAAGGTCCCTCACATTTGAACCAAGACCCTTCAAAATTTATTACTAACAAATTCAAATTTTCAAATTTCCCATTTTGGTGGGAAAATACATTATAGTTTCAAAAACCACTTTTTTGAAATTCTATAGACTTTAAAACCTTCCAAATGACCCTATAAGACACTCCACATCATCATATAACTGACTTGACTTATAAAATTCATATTTACATATCAGGAAATCAATATTATGAATATTATATGGTTTGATAATATTTACATGGTGGTAAATATTATTATGTGTGTAAGTTAAGTTGTTATAAACAACCTACATAAATAGCTTGAATATCAAATAAGATGTTAAAACAACTCATGTGTTGTTAGTGAGTAGTTAGTGCAGCTATGTTAAGGCTTCCTAAATTATAGGATCAACATTAGCCTATATATTTGTAAGTTATATTGTGAGATTAATATGAAGAATACAATATATTAGTGTGATTATTATTGTTATTCTTGATGTATATAATATAGTTTAAGCCTTAGTAGTGTTCAACTCTTTAAAATAATAAAAATGGTATTGTAGCAATCCTGAGAGAATGAGTTACTAATGGTTGTCAAGTGAAACCATGTCATTCTTAATTTTCCCATATGATGTTTTAATATTTGCTTGTGATATATTTTTTCATAGTTTTTAAGGTATTAAGTAATACGGGCATGGATTCATCCCATCATAGTGTTGATCATCATTGGCTCTGTGCATATTTATATCATCTATCTACAAAGATCTTGTGTGTATGATTTGCCATCAAATGTTGTAGTAATAATATGGTTATTATGATAATAAGAGTTTGAAGCTTGTGTGTTGACCCGTATGCAAATCTGATAGTGATTTGAATGGTTTCCCTTTGTACAGCTCTATTAAGCATTAGACTCAAGTATTTAAAGGTTATGGTTATGGTTTAAGATGAGAATCAATCCTCTTACATAGTTTTGTTAACATCCTAGAGGATTTGAAAGTTACATCCATATGCCACGTTGTTCTTTAGCTTGACAATGAATAATAACAATCCATGGTCAATGCACCATAGGTGCAAGACATGATTGGGCTCATTCAAGACCCCAAGAGGGAAAAAATAAAATCAGTATCAATGCTCAATACACATCCTTGTGTACATATCTATTTTAATAAAGATAAATACACTGATCATGCTTTTTGTTAATCCATCAGCCCATGCTCTTCACCTATTTTTTGGTATCACCGAATGCATTATGTACAAATCTATGCATTGACTCAGCTTCTAGGTAAGTTATCTATAAATTTTTATCCACACCTATTTTAGGTATTATGATATTTTTGTTGGGTGTAATTATAGATAATTACAGTTTGATTCTAAGGATTAAATCTCATCATTTGAGCTATACAAGTCTAATTGTCCATATAATATTTGTGTATAGTCATGAAATATTACATTGTCAAAATAATATAATGAATTTTGTATGTTAAAAAAATTATTTAATGTCAAGCATATTGATGGAGTTAAGAGTCATTATTTATCAAATTCCTTTAGTTAGGGGTTTTTTAAATTAGTGTATGTTGTCATATTAAACTCAAAAAAATAAATCTTTTTTATTTGGTCATTAAGTGATTTATAAATGTCAAAAGAGTCATTCTTAAAGTGTGTCATATTTGTCAAGAGTCAAATAAAAGGATGCATTTTTAGATGACCTCTATGTCCTATGTATTATTTCACATTAGGGAGGGGGGAAGTTTACTCAATATGAAAACTATTGTGCTTCACATATTCGTCATCTGGGTAAGCAGTGAACCTAAAAGAGGTCAGAGGAAACTAAAGAAAGAGGGTTTTTATTGCTCTCATTAATCACCAATGATGAGGTTACATGAAGCTATGGTGGTATTTTTTAGTTGTGTATTTATTTTTATGTTGTGTTGTAATAAGAACAAATTTTATTTTCATGTTCATATTTGTAACAAGTGAGCTCAAAATCTTTTTGTATTTTCTCTGAATGTGAAATAGTGAAGAGAGATGATAAAAGTACTACACATCATGATGTGGATGGTGGTAAGCCACTTACAAAACCATATTTTTGTGGTTGTTGGTAAACCACTTTAAAACCATCTTTTTTTGGTTGTAGATAAGCCATATACAAAACCATCATTAAGGTTTGTGGTTTTCTTAAGAAAATTATCAAATCATGAGCATAGGTACAGATATGGGATTGATGTTTTCCCCATGTTCACACTAAGGGGGTGAATATTAGGAAATTACTATTGTGAACATTATATGGTTTGATAATATTTACATTGTGGTAAATAGTATTATGTGTGTAAATTAAGTTGTTATAAACAACCTACATAAATAGATTTAATATTAAACGAGTTGTTAAAACAACTTGTGTATTGTTAGTGAGTAGTTAGTGGAGCTATGTTAGGCTTCCAAGATTATAGGAAAAATATTAGCTTATATATTTATAATTTATTATTATGAGAGTAATATGAATAATACTATATATTAATGTGATTATTATTGTTATTTTTTATGTGTATTTAGCCTCACCAATATAGTTTTAGTCTTAGCAGTGTTCAACTCTTTAAAATAATAACATTACATGTATCTTGTTAATGTTCTTTCATCATACTCCCCAGGTGGGAAAAGTTGAGCTCTGGATCAAATGAAGTTTTGATTTCTTTTCTTTTCTTCCAATTCTTCATCTTCTTCTTATGTTCATTCTATCTATTACTTGCTTATTGGTCCTCTTTCCTTGTCTTATTTTATTTTCTTTACATCTCATCTTCTATCTTCCTCTTTGTAGTGTTATCCTATCAGAATTGTTGTCAAGTCAAGATAATACAAATACAATGGTCAAATGATCACATGAGATAAATTTAGCACACAACACAATGAATCTGAAGCAAGATGAAATCATAAAGCAAGAATATTTCACAAAACTAAAATGGAGTAAAACTAATATTTCATTAAGTGAAAAAGCTCATCAAGTGAAGCGTACATATAGGAGTGATGAGTAACTCCTCCAAAAATGATAGTCAAAGACCCTTAAAATAAACAAGTAACTCCTCCATAAAAGGAGGTTAAAGGAACCCAAAATAGAGGTATAACTCCTCCACAAAAGGTATTCAAAAAAGTTACATCATAGTCTTCCAATCAAATCTATGACACACTAACTCCACCTAAGAAAGCATATCCCCCAAATGTAGGAAAACTCAATGTGAGAAAATACAATATTCCCAAATAAATAAATCTAGAAAAATAAATACCTACACCAACACCCACCCACAAGCATAATTTAGATAGCCAGTGTGAGATAAAAATGGGTCCCAACAACTAGGCCTAATCAGGTACCTATATACAAATCAATATTTTATAAAGCAGAGAAAAAGAAAAAACCTGTAGAAAAAACTCCCCTTAAAAAGAGAGACATAGAAGAAGATAAGAGGTTAGAAGGCCCCCCATGAGTATGATATTGTTGATGTAGAACATACCCCAAGAAGATCTCATAGATGAATGAATTTATTCTCAGTGAAGGGTTTGGTAAGGTATTTGAAACCTGCTCTGAAAACTGATCAAATCTCAAGTCAATGACCTGAACATGAATAAGCTCCTAGATAAAATGCATGTGAATCTCAATGTGTTTGATTTGTTGGTGTTAAATTAAATTCCTCCATATTTTTACAGTACTCTAGTTGTCATAATAGATAAAGGTGGGTTGCCTAAAATAAATATCAAACTTGGATAGAATCCCTTGAATCCAAATAGCCTCAATAGTTGCATTAACATCTCCCTTGTAATTTGCCTCTATGGATGATATATCAATAGCATTTTGCTTCTTACTAGACAACTTTATATGACTAGAATTTAATAAAAACTATAATCTAAAGTGGACTTATGATTGTAAGTATCATCAGTCCAATTTGAATATGAAAGACCATCAAGTCAACATTTGTGTCAAATTTATATTGCATCCTAATTCTATAAGAGCCCTGAATGTAGTGGAATATCTTCTTAGTAACTTTCCAATGTAGTTCATGGGGCTCCTACATGAATAATGAAACAATGCCTACTGCATATGAAATATCACACCTGGTATTGTGCTCTAGGAATTTGACTCAAGAGCGGATGGTTATTATGATGTTAGTTCCAAAATAAAAACAAAATGAAAGAAACACACTAATAGCATAACATCTTTAGGCTGAGACACTAGGGAGAGCTTAGTTAACAAACATAAATGAAAAACACAACTTAAAATTAAGGAATGAAAACACAAGAATCCCTTCACCTTCCTTGGATGCTCCAAATGCCTTTGTAGTGGTGGCTTGCTCAGCTTGTGCTCATGAAGTCCTTGGCAATGGAAGCTTGGCTACCTCCATCTCTCCTTGGCACCTTTGTCTTGTGGCTTGGTTTGGCTTGGAGTCAATTTGGCATGGTAACACTAGTTTCTTGAAGCTTTTAGAAATATTTGAGCATTATAACTTTGCATAATCAAGACTTAGAAATGATGTTCATGGCCTCTCTATTTATAGATTTTTGCAAATGTCTAAAATCAACCTAAACCATCCATTTTGAGATTGAGATGTGTGGTTAAGGATTAATTCAATTCTTGGAATTAATTTTGTAATTATCCTCATCATGACATTCGAATAAGGGGAAATTAAGAGGCATGGAGGGCTTTGATGAGGCATGGGAGGCGTGAATCCTGATATTTGTGGCATTTATGGCCTAGGGATGTCTTCCCAAAAAATGAGGTCACCTGATGATGTAGATATTAAATATTCATTTATAAAAATAAGTATTCAACAAGTTTCCATGGAATTATTAATTATGCCTTGATTTGAGTTAATTAGCTCTTAAGCATGATTAAGCACTTTGTGAATAAATTACTCAAATTGATCAGAATGCCTTCTTATTGGACTAAAATTTGACTGGATTAGAATTGGAAGGCACTGTTAGATGCATTAAACCATCATCCCATTTAAAATGTTACCAAAAATAAATAACAAAGGCATGCATCTTATGCAAGATATTGATAGGAAAGAGAAATCCAGAGCACCCAAGTGCAAAATTAGCATTTTGAATCAAAATGAACTAATCAAAGTTAGCTAGCCCATAAATTGCATTGCCTTATTTAGGGATACCTTGGCCAAAATCAGCACTTGAATATGTCAGTTTCACATCATTTAGCATTTTTAGTGTTTTTAGGCCAAATTGTGCATTTTGGGTGGAAATTGGTTAAAAGCTTTGTTGGAGGTTATCGATGGCCAATTTTAGGTGTCTATAGTTTGCCCTTATTTGAGAAGGCATTGCAAAATATAAGCACAATAACGTATTCTCAAAGAATGAAAAGGTCTTGCATGCCTATAACTACAATTACGATAAACTAATTGTATGATGCCCTCTCGAGGGAACGGTTGGCACAAGTAAGTTGGCAAATGGTCCCTTGAAAAGAAAGAAGCGGAATGAGGGGACCAAAGAAATGAAAGATGATGGGGTGAAAACATAATGATATTGAAAAAGTATTCAAAATCATTGAGAATGCAAGTGGAACAGTGTGCAATGATTTTTCCATAGGTAGTTATAAACATTATACCCTGATAGTGGTAGTGTGGTATGATAACACAATGATTTGCCTAAAGGTGGTTATAATCATTGAGAAGATGGAGCAATCCTAGTTAGGATAGACAAACAAGATAATAGCATGCCCCTATATAGGCTAAAAAAGGAAAGTGGTGACAATACAATGATTTGGCCAAAAGTGGTTATAATCATTGAGAAATTCAGGGGGGATGGTGTACGATAATTTGCCTATAAGCAGTTATAATCATTAGACCCTGATTATGGCAAACATGATAAACTTGGCTAAGGATAATGATAACTTAACATAGAGGGTAATGATGAATTATAACAACCCTACTAGTATAGAGATGCTCATCTAAACTAACAAAGGTTGAAATTCTTTCATGGTTAATTACTCTGTTTGGGATATGATTGGGATGGAATTGGGATATCGATGTCGAAGAGATGTTGATGCTGCCATTGTTTAATAGACTTCTTGAAGTTGAGATTTGTTATAGCACATTTCAATAGGTATCATGGTATAACATCATGAGGACTTGGCCAAAATATGCATGAGGACTGACTCCCATAATCCAATACTCAATAGAAAACAATACACCAATGATAGAAAACATTATGATAATGTGAACATATGAATTATGGATAGATTTGAGTATAAGTTTGGGCAAGGAATCAATTAATGAACACACATAAATTGAATCAAGGCAACAATGCTGAAAGTAAACAAATAAGTAGACAAACAAAAATAAGTAGAAACAAATAAATAAACAATGTAATAGAGACCCTACAAACATTGCCCCTAGAAAATAGGTGATAACTTAACAAATGAACAAAATGGGGGAAATAGAAGAAAAGGAAGGGGATGGCCGAGCTATATCCATATGCACTAGGAAAGTGGATGTTACTTACATAGTTTCATGGATGTAATATCCAATCAAAAAACTTCAAGCCAAATGTAGTTCTCCTAGGGAATGGGAAGAATGTGAGAACTGAGGAAAATAAACAGAATGGATGTGATAGAAGAATATGAATGGTCTTGAAAAATGACAAGTGTGTGAGAGAAAAAGGCCAAAAAATATGGAGAAACTAAATGATAAGTGATTTTCTTGTAACTTACTAAGGGTTCCCAAAATCCTTAAGGCAAAGAAGTGGTCAATGCTTTTATTCTTTTTTAGTGATTTTTCAAATGTTTTTAGAATTGTTTTAGAGTATCTCAACTTAATCAAGAACTATGAAACACTAAATGGTTCAAGCTTGCAAAATAGTGAGAGTGTTCAAACTTAGGTTGCTAACAAAATGGTGAGAGCATGCCTTAAGGTGACTGAGCTGACCTTAATAACTATCGAGCGATGCCCACATAGTCCCAAAGTAGGACCTCAAGTCACTATAGTTCCACCATTATAATGGAGGAATTTGACTAGTGTAGTAGTAGATTCAAACAAAATAGGCACAATTGGTCAAAAGGTATAGTATGACATATGAAGTGGTAAGTCAGTACATTAGGGCTTAATCTTGCCCCTAACTTGCCCATAGTCAGTTATAACTAGGACACAATGGCATATATTGATGGTCCTAATTTTCCCAAAAGTGGATATAATTATTAGCAAGACCGATGGTAAGAAAGGAATAACAAATGAAGGATGCAACTGTCAAAACTTCTATCACACTATCCCAAAAATATGCTCTATGTTTGAAGTACTTGAACTGATTGATGAACTGATCAAATACCTCGATGCTAAAATTTCATAATGAATGGAAAAAACTAAGGTCAAATGGGCTAGGCTTTAGAACACACTAGGCTAATAGGTCGGTAGCAAAAAGTGGATATGGTGAAGAAGATGGATAAGGATGGTATTTGTACAAAGAAGAATAGTGATAAAATGGCATAACTGAAACGGTCTTTACAAATAATACACCTTAGCACTCAAGTATAGTACTACTTGAGATGAATAATATTCATTTGCTATAGAATTTCATCTCTATCTAGTGTGGTAATCTTGTATGCTTTTGATCCATAATCTACAGTGATGATGAAAGGCCTTAACTAGTTTGGTTTGAATTTCCCTTTATGCTTCTTCTCAGTCATGGTATTATTTTGGTTTTCTTTAAGAACAAGATCACCAAGTTTAAATGTTCTATACTTAACATGCTAATTATAGTGGCCTTTGATTGAATTTTGATATGCTTGAAGATTGTCGAGTGCGGTTGTGCATTTCTCATCCAGTAGGTCTAACTCTTGCAAGTGAGCTACTCGATAGTTATGATCATCTAGGACATGCTTGAAAGAGATGTGTAGTGAAGGTAATTTGACCTCGATGGGAAGGATGGATTCATTACCATAAATAAGTGGGTATGAAGTGGCTCCTATGGGGGTATAATGATTGGTATGGTATGCCTAAAGGGTAGGGAATGTCTATAAGTGCCAATCACGACTGGTATCATTAACAATCTTTTTGAAAATATTAACAATGGTTTTGTTAGATGCTTTAGCTTGGCCATTATCTTGAGGGTAATATGCTATAGAAAAATGTTATGTGATGTTGTATTCAATACATAGATGTTCTACATCCTTTTTCTTGAGTGATCCTTCATTATCAGATATAATGTCAGAGGGGATACCGTAGTGGTAAATGAGATGGTTGAAAATGAATTTGGAAATTTGCTTTCTAGTCACATGAGGGGTATAGATTCAACCCACTTAATGAAATACTTGGTGGTGGTAAGGATATGTTTATGGCCATTAGATGAAGTGGGGTTAATTTTCTCAATGAGGTCGAGTCCCCATGTAGAAAATGGCCATGGTGTCAACATCAATTTCAGAGTTTTTGCTAGAGCATGAATTAGATTAGCATGTCACTGACATTTGTCACACTTTTTTACATAGGTAGTGGCATCTACGTCTATTGTGGGCCAATAATAACTAGTATGCAAAATCTTTTTAGATAGGACTGCCCCACTAGAATGAGCTCCACACATTCCTTCGTGAGCTTCTCTTAACACTAGTGTAGACTCTACCAAAGTTAAACAACGAAGTAGAGTTCCATCAAAACTATGATGGTAAAGGGTGGATCCAAGTAGAGTATAATGAGTGGAATGATGAATGAAGGCTTTGATTTTTTTTCAAGATAGGTTAGGTGGTAGAACTTGGTCATGAAGGTAGTTGTAAAGGTTTGAGTACTAGATAGAATTAGGACCAAAAATATCATAAATTATGGTAATAGTTGAAGGTTCATGAGTTGGTACTAACAAATATTCAATGAGGAACTAATACTCTCTAGCTTTATCTATTTATCAAACCAAATATCCAATAGTAGCCATGGTATCTATAGTTCTATTACTAGCCCTTGATATGTGCTCAAACTGAATATTAACAATTTGTTGTTTAAGAGTGTCGACCATGGCTTTATATGGAACCAACTTGTCATCTTTGGTCTAAAAATGATTTTTGAACTGATTGATGATTAACTGAGAATCACCATAAACTTGGAGATGAGATATATTCCAATGCACTACTTATTGAAGTCCTGCTACAAGTGTTTCATAGTTGACCATGTTGTTTGTAAAAGGAAAGTTGATTTTGAATGATTTAGGGATTAGATCCCCTTATATAAATAATAGTTCTACCCTCGATCCATGTGTAGTAAATGAACCATCAAAATATATCTTCCAAGGCTGCTACTCAAGGGGTGTGTCAATGATGGTCATTATGGATTCATCAAAAAATTAAAATGTGAGTGGTTGTATTTCTATGAGAGGTGCTTCAGCAAGTTGGCCTGTAATAACTTGTCCCTTAATTGCCTTCTAATTGACATAATCTATGTCAAAATCACTAAGAAGTATGATCCATTTAGCCATTCTTCCTTGGAAAGCTATTTTAGATAGTAGATACTTGAGTGAATCTACTTTTGAAATGACCATGGTCTTACTAATCAACATGTAATGGCACAATTTTTTAGTTGTGAAGACCATGGCTAGACAAGCTTTTTCAATAGGTACATAATTATGTTCATATGTAACCAAGGTATGGCTTAGGTAGTATACAATGTACTCATTTATTTTGTCATCATGTTGAGCCAAGAGTGCCCCTAGAGCATGATCAGTAGTTGATAGGTATAATAAAAATGGCCTTCTTGGCATAGGAGGTAATAAAACAGGTGGATTAACAAGATAATCTTTGAGTTGTTGAAAATTTGTTTGGCAGTGATCATCCCAATGAAATTCAAATCCCTTCCCTAAAAGGTGTGTGAATAGATAATATTTATCTACTAACTGAGAGATGAAGCATCAGATGGACTGGATCTTACCCTACAAACTATGAAGTTGCTTTAAATTAGTTGGTGGTGGCATCTCAATTATAGCATGGACTTTAGCCAGATTGACTTCAATACCTCTACAAGACATGATGAATCCAAGTAGTTTACCTGAAGTTACACCAAACACACATTTCTTTGGATCGACTTTGACTTTGTACTCATGTAATCTTTCCAATATCTTACGTAGCACTACTAGATGATCAACCCTAGTTTTGGATTTTCCTAATATGTCATCAACATGGTCTTCAATAATATCATGTATCATATGATGGAATATGATAATCAAGGCCCTTTGATATGTAGCTCTAACATTCTTAAGGCCAAATGGCATTACTTGATAACAAAATGTTCCCCATGGAGTGGTGAACACTATTTTATGTTGGTCTTTTGGTGTTATTCTGATCTGGTTATATCCTAAAAAGCCATCTATGAGTTGAAGCATTTCATAACCAGCCATTGAGTCGATGATCATATCAATATTAGGCAAGGTAAAATCATCTTTGGGAAAAGCTTTGTTGATGTCTCAAAAATTAGTATAGATTCTGATCCCTTTTAGCTTCTTACTAATAGGTACCACATTAGAGATCTATTTTGAGTAGTCAATGGATCGGATACATCCTGCTTCTAAGAGTTTTTCCAACTCTTTCTTTACTAATAAAACAATGTGAGGATGTATCTTACATAGCTTTTATTTTATTAGTTTGGCATCTGGATTAACCATAAGGTGGTGCAGAACAAAGGTGGGGTCCAAACTTGGCATGTCATAATAGGCCCATGCAAAGATATCTACAAATTCTCTTAATAGAGTTGTAAATATGTCATGTTCCTCCTCAATGAGGGATGATCCTAATTTTATCCATTTCAAGTCTAATAGAGTCTCAATATTTACCTCTATTGTATCTTTGACTAGAAGGGTCAAACCATCTTCTAGGATAGTAGGCAATGACTTGAACTATTGAATTATGTTAGGATCTTCCATTAGGACTTGCTCTTCAAATTCTCCTAAGCATGATGAATCTAAGTCCCCTAATGGGAGATCTGGCCATGTGATAAAAATAGTCAAAAATTCTTGGAGAATTTGATCAAATACTTGTTATTACTCAAAGTTGAACTTTGATCCATAGGCAAGTTCATTGTTGGTGGTCTCCTAGTCTAAATCCGAAGAAGAATGAACACCCCCATCTAATGGTGCCTAAAATAGGTTTTCACCACTAGACTAGCCTTTATCTTTACTTTTTCCCTAGTTAGAAAGTGTCGCAAAGAGGTTTTCACTTTGGGACCTTAATGTTTTATTTATTTGTCTATTGCTAAGGGTGTTCACTTGCTTTCCAAAATAGGCTACAGAATCCAATGTGATTGAGAATCTTGATTTGTGATCTCCCAATAGAACATTGTTTCTAAGGCCTAAGAAATCATAGAATGTCTCATCATTATAAAACTCATCAATTAGCAAACTGGATTCTTATTGGTCCCAATCTATCAGTTGGGTATAATATAATGGCAAAGGGTTGTGATGAATGGCCAAAGTAAGGGTACAAATGGAATTATTATCAAATAGGTTGGTTTTAGCTAGGTCATCAAAGGTGAGGCTATGATTAAACTCTGCTTTATTGTCAGCATCATCATCACTAGTCGCTAGTGATGGAGTTTGAATAAGATATGTGGGGTCACCCCTAGGCAGTTTAAATCCAAGTCCATAAGGTCTTTCATACTTAGTCATAGAAATTGGCTCGATGGCTCCTTACTGATTTGGTCTAAGGCCTCTTCCTTCATAATTGTAATGCTCCATGATCCTATTGGGAATAGGATACTTTGCATTTTTATAGCAATCATCTTGGTTATCATTGTATAACCATGATTTTTCCCCTTCAAGAGGGTCAGGTCCTAGGCCAAATGCTGGTATAATGTGATAAGCCCCTTATCTTTGTTGTTTTGTTGCCAATGCATATGTGGGGTGACTTTAGGTCACCCAAAGGTTTTTAGATTCTGAAGAAGATTGGTAATATGAAATGTAACATGGGTCACATACTCTCCTAGTCAATTATCTAAAATGGTGAAATGATTAGAAGCTTCAAGAGGCAGCATGTGGGAAAAGGAATCCAAGATATTATGATCTATGCAATTATCTGGTGAAGGATCAATAAGTATAGTCTTTCTTTTGCCATGTTTTTTACTTGGATTCATGTTGTATAGATAAGTATAAATTTGAAATTCAACCTCAAGATGCTTACAGTGTTCACATAGATGTAAACTCCTAGAATATTCACTTCCATCCCTGAGTGGGAAAACTTGATACATTGGTTCAGCGTTGACGAGACTGCACGAATCTCATATAACCAAGGCCTGCCTAGAAGAATATTGTATGATAACTCAAGATCAAGCACATGGAAAAGTGTATCATGGGTCAAAGGCCCAATGATAACTATAAAACTAATGGTGCCTTATGATTCTCTTTCTCAATTATCATAGGCTTTGATGGTTATTATTTCTGGATAGAGATCTACCATTGTGTACCCAAGAAACTTGATGATCTTGAGAGACACTATGTTGAGGCTAGATCCATTGTCTATAAAGACACATTTCACTTTATGACATCTTATATAAACTTCTAAGTATAATGGATTGTTATGAAGCAGGCCAAGAGAAGACATATCACTTTGGTTGAATGTGACTTGTTGGGCTAGAGCTAGGTGTCCAACCAAAGCTTAAAATTTATTAAGGGATATGTCACTAGAAAATATGGATTAGGTAAAAAAATCATTCAAGATGTGCTTATGGATTATTGACATCCGCATCAAATCTAAAATAGAAATTTGTGTTGGTGTCCTTTGCAGTTGTTCCACAATATCAAACTTATTATCTTGGTCAGGAGTGAATGGTTTATTTCATGGCTAAACAATTGGCTGGATGATAGGCAAAATGGTGGATGGTTGTGGGCTTGGGATAGTAATATTTGACCTTCAAGTTATGATTGCACAATCAAGATTAAATACTGGACCATTATTGCTAATCAATGTTAGAAATGGTGTGGGACCAAATAGGACAAGTCTCAGTTATTGGTGCACTTGCATGTGGTCATGTGGCAAGAATGAGTTATCGATATAAGGTCCAAAAGTGGATGTCCTAGTTTTTTGGTTTGCCTATATGTATTCCCAAGTCAAAGAAGGATTATCCATGTAATTTGGCTAAATATTGTTGTTTAAAAATGGTCTAGGCTGATTAGTGTTTGGTCTAGGATTAATGAAGATGGTATCAATGCTACCCCCTATAATATGACCTACAAACCTATTGTAGTCATATACAACTACATGGTATGTTGGCTGGTTGTTATCGTTCTAACCTTGGTTTTGTCCATTATTCTATTGTTGTGGGTTCTACTACTGATTTTGTGGATTTTGTTAGTTTGGCCTTTGATTTTGATACTATTGATTTTACTGTTGCACTAGCCATTGTTGTTGTTGATTGTTCTACTATTGTTGATTGTTATGTCAGGAAAGGGGTTTTTATAAATTGCAAGAGTTTGATTAGAATTTAAAATCATCCTTATCTAATTTTATCTCCCCATTCTCCAACATATTCTAAATTAAATGCTTGATTTGGACACATCTTCGTAGATTATGCCCATTGACCTGATGGTAGTCACAAAAATTATTTTCATGGTACCAATCAGGATAAGGAATGCCTTACAAATAATGTTTTGGTATAGGCCAACTAATTATATTAGTGGAAGCAAGCTTGTGAAATATAGACTCAATATGCTCTCCTAGGTCACTAAAGACATGATGTGCAGGCATGGTTCTCCTAAGAGGATGGGTTTGTAATGGTAACAATTATTGTATTTGTTGTATAGGTTTTAGTTGTTGTGCTTATGGAATTAGTTGAGTAGGATTAAGTTGAAAGGGCAATGTAGATGACATTTTCACCATTTGGACATGATGGGACTTGATTACTCCATTTCCCACAACAATCTTATTAAGATTAAATTGCTTTAATCTTTCTTGGTTATTGGTCTGTGCTAGTTATGATGTTTGTGCTTGAATGGGATGTTAGTCATTTCCTTGATTGGTACCTTGATTTTGATTATTTGAATTAAGCTTGATGACTCTTTTACTAATGAGCACCCACTCAATCAACAAGCCCTTGTCGATGATTTTCTTGAATGTATGTGCACATTGTAGTTATAGATGGTAAGCTATCTCACTATGAATTTTTTTGGTAAACACAATGGCTAATTGTTTATCTAGTAAACAATGGATGAAATGGCTTACAAGGGCTCTCCATCACTATAAATAAATTGCAAAACTCTCACCAACTTTTTGCTTTATTTGTGTTAAGTCCACTAAATAAATGTCATATTTGAGATTATAGGAAAAGTGTTGCACAAACTTATCAAAAAGATCATCAAAATCTGTTACTAAATTTTTGGATAACTTCAAAAACCACTCCAAGGCTTGTCCAGCCAAGCTCCTTAGAAATAACAACAAAATGTATATGTCACTATATGCCACTAGTTGACATGCAACAAAGAATTCAATCAAATGAGCCTTAGGGTCACCTTTCCCTTTGTATTTATCAAATTTTGGTGGTTCATATATTGGATAAAATGGTATCTAAAAATACTCCATGTTGAATGGATAGGAACACACATCATCCAATTTGAACTTTTTAGTTTGTTTACCAGCTTGAATGGTAGTAATTGCATCCTTCATCTGTTGCAATTTTTGGGATAGGAAACTGGAAGGAATATTGGTTTGAGGGAGAACATTGGTTTGGATAAATGGTTGGGAGGTCACAAGTGGCACACTTTGACCAGGGTATGATGGAGATATCTATTGGGGTATATTTTTTTGGTTGGGGAATGGACTAAGAATACACATATGTGGATTAGGATGTAATTGAAATTACACATTTGGTTGTGTAATATTTTGGTTCAAGTTGGTGATAAAGGTTTGACTTGGAGGATTTTTTGGGTGGGATAGAGGGATATAACTATATTGTGCCTATTGTGGTTGAAAAGGGACATGTTGTTGACTAATCAAACCTTGTTGTTGAGTGGGAACTTGTGGACCAAGACCTTGTCTTTAGATTTGTGGCACATTTTGAACCAACGGTTGTCTAGTAGGTATGTGAGAAACATGGGGACCTCCTTATTGTATGAATCCATGTGAGGAAGTGAAAGTAGGTTGTAGATTTAGCATCTATCATTGACCAATATTTGCATGTTATTGAAGAGTCATTGCTTGGTTTTGGATTGGCATATTAATCTGTGACTGAAGAGGTATGTTTGTCATTACCTATCAAGGTGGAACATTAGCTGCCTCTAATTGAGGTGGCAATGTATTTGTCCTCTATTGTGTTGATACACTAGATTGTGTCTATTGTTGTAGAATACTACTTGATAATTATTGAGGAGGAGTAGGGTGCATCACATTATATCATTGAGGCATGACATTGGTCATTATTTGATTACCTAATCCCATAAGTTATACACTTGAGGAAGCAGTTGCTTGAGGCCGGGGTGTAGAAACACCTATTCCCTAATATGATGATTTACTCATGGGATTAACTATAGGCATATGTTTTTGGCTAGTTATTTGTGTGTTAGTACCACATTGATCATGATTGGATGTTGTTTGCAAATTATCCACTATGTTTGGCTCATTATTCAGTGTAGAGGCCGAAGACACTTCTTCAATAACAAGCATATGCATCAAGTTATCTATCGAAACAGTTTGTATGAATGGGTCAAAACTTGGATTCTCTTTTCTAATTAACTCTATCAACACTCCTATTGAAATAAATAGGTCAATAAGAGGCTTACTCACCATGTTCATTTGATTGAAATTGCATGCTAGATTCAAGTAGGTTTGATATGTTGTTTACATTTGGTTAAATTGATTTTCCATGATGTTTTTGCCTTATTTTAGATATATTGGGGTCTTGATACATTTTTTGGATGAGAGCCATAGGATTACTAGAAGAATCTTATTGATCCTAAATGATATTGTGGGGCACTCTTACTAGACTTGGTAAATTGTCATGGGGGAAGTCTACTGGAAACTTGGCCCCTACCTCTATGACTCTAACCAAAATCTCATCTTTGTTCTCTAATAAATGTCTATCAAAAAAAAATGGATCATACGTGGAAGCCATATTAGTAGAATATGATTGTTGAAGTACTGGCTCATCCACTGTAGGTATTATAGCTAGGTATTATAAAGTTTGCTCTTGGTCTTATTTAGAATAAGGTGGTGTGTTAGCCAGATAGTTAGCCAAAGGATCTTCACTTTGTGCCCCTAATTGAGTATTATATGATGGATAAGAATCCATCTCATAAGCAATATTATCTACATAGGGGTATTGCACGATTTCTTCCTGTGACACCACATTACTAATCCCTAGATTGTACATGAGTCCACTACAAGTGTAGGAATACATGTTGGGATCCATAGTCAATGTTTTGTGATAAAAGTTCAAAGAGTTTTATAAACACTAAAAAGGATAGAATCTAAAATAGATGATGTTCCAACTTGGTCTAGTTTTGTTAAAAAAAATCAAAAGCTTTATGCAAAGATTTGTGAGAAAACAAGCTAGCATGAAGTATCTAACATTTCACTATTCACATAAAGATAAGCAAGTAAATGGACCAAAAATTGAAATGCCAAACTTTAAGGTCAAAGTGTTTCAAATCAGTCTAATATAGGAATTTAAAATTTGTTAGGTCTTTTGGCCAAACATGGTGTCAAAATCTAGGCTCAAACAAGGCATGTGCTAGGACTCTTGGCCAAACGGTATCAAAAGCTAGACTTTGAAATAGGTGAAAGTTTTAATCTAACAGATTTGAAACACTTCTAACAATTACTAGGCATCTGATTCTTGGACATGAACTTGATCACTAGGTATAAGGTATGAAAATAAAGGCACTTTAAGAATAGTTTATTTTCTCACAAAAAGTGGTATAAAACTGGGTTCTTTTGACAAATAAGCTAGACAAAAGTGAACAATATAACCCTTTTAGATTAAATATCATAAAAGTACACTTGGATTGGTCTAAAAATGTAGGAACAAATTTAGAACTCTATGCAAGAGGGTCTATGAAACAATATTTGAAAATATTTGGGCAATGTAATGATGCTATACTACCCAAAAGGTGTAACAAAAAAGTTTGTTTCAAAAACTCTCTAAGGTAAAAGACGTTTTCCTATAATTTTGATAGCATAACACTACTTTTCTTGACTCAAAAATATTATGGTATATAGACTCAAAGTGCAAGTGTCTAGCACAAAATGGCTTAATTCTATCAAATGATGATAATAATTATGAGTCTTTAAATGGCCTTTAGCCTAAATTGAAAATTAAACCTAAGTTCCCTCAAGTTTAGTGCAAATGGCAAACCCACTTAACACATCAACCCTATGAACTTGTAAAAGTGTAATTCTTAATTTAGATTATAAGTGAAGGACTTAAACAACTTTGGTAAAGGTCTAGACTCAATTGGGTAGCATAACTACACCAAAGTGGATGATAAGACTCAAAAGTTTTTGATGAACTTTGAACAAGGCAAATTGATGATCTCACGCAGACAGCATAATGCCTCTTTGTTCAAAGGAAAATTTGGACTATGTGTTTGGTTTAGATTGTTTGTTTATACCAATTTTTGACTCCAACCAAGACATTAATTTAGGACAAGACCCCCTAACTAATCACTCTTAGTAAACTAACAAGGTTGTTTGGTATTGTTGGAATCCATCAATATACATCATTTTTAGATGATTTTAAGTGTTCATCCAAAAGTAAATGCACATTATATAGTAGGGTTTTTACCCCCCCTGTTCTCTCAAAGGATAGTATTGTGACATGGACCTTAAGGCGCACCTTGCACCAATAATACTTCCATGGAAAGTGGGGATTTGTCTAAGATCTAACAAATTTTTGAATGATCTAGGGGAATCAATTGCATAATGACTTTCACACTAAACAATGCAAAATAAAAGCATGAATTTTGGGTTCGTATCACTTGGATTATTGCAAAAATGTCTAGTCTTTTGTTAACCATTACATCCTAATATTCGCTCAGTGTCATGCGATGTCCATAGTGTCACTACATCCCATGTGCAACTCCAAAGGAGCCAAATGAAGTCAATGCTGGGAGATGAAACCCTGGGTTAAAGCTTCCCTAAAGAACTTGTGGGAGGTGATGAAGTCCCCCTTGCAAGCCAAGTTTGCATAAAAAATAAAGAAAGCATGAAATAGAAAGACTTGAGGGTCATTTTTAAGATCACCCAAACTTTGACAAGTTTTTGGAGAGTGTTTTAGATGACTTTATTTCTAATCCTTGGACTAGGCTACTTGCAATAGGAATGGCACTTTTAATTCCAAGGGTTCCCTATAAGGGACAAATAGAAGAGCATACATGCAACATCCCTCTTTTTTCCAAACAAAAATTTGTTTAAATAACTATTGCAAATAATAATTGAAAAGTGTGTTCAATTTTAAGCCCAAAATGAAAGATTTGATGGTGTTCATTTGACCCCTTGGTCTTAGTTGCAAACTTTGAAAACATTTACCAAAAACATCTAAATTCTTTGTTAAACACCCAAAACAAGGTTCCTAATTGATTTTTAACCATGAAAAGGTGATTTAAACATATTTTGAACAAATATAAAACTTTTTCCTACAGCAAAAATGTTAGCATGTCCTTTAGCTTTGAAGCTCTTTTTAGTTTAAAACTATAAACTTTGGAAAAATAGTTCTTAGGTCTGTATTTTTGGAAAAACACAGTGACTGACATTGGTTATTAAAATTGATGATGGTTACTTTTTCTAACTGATGTCAATTACCCAACTGACATTGGTTAATCTATGCAATTGATGTCGATATTACCTACTGACATTGGTTACTGTGTAAAACCATGGCAAACAAAAATGGTAAAATAAAGTTAGAAATCAATTTACATGGGTTTTAAGGTGTGAGATTGTCTTATCCCACTGGGTGTGCCATTATGTGCTCTAGGAATTTGACTCAAGAGAGGATGGTTAGTATGGTGTTGGTTCCAAAATGAAAACAAAATAAAAGAAACACACTAATAGCATAACATCTCTAGGCCTAGACACTAGGGAGAGCTTAGTTAACAAACACAAATGATAAACACAACTAAAAATCAAGGAATGAAAACACAAGAATCCCTTCACCTTTCTTAGATTCTCCAAATGCCTTTGTAGTGGTGGTTTGCTTGGCTTGTGCTCATGAAGTCCTTGGTAATGGAAGCTTGGCTACCTCCATCTCTCGTTGGCACCTTTGGCTTATGGCTTGGCTTGGTCTGGAATTAATTTGGCATGTTAATAGTAGTTTCGTGAAGCTTTTAGAACTATTTGAACATTATAACTTTGCATAATCAAGACTTAGAAATGATGTTCATGGCCTCTCTATTTATAGATTTTTGTAAATGTCTAGAATCAATCTAAACTATTTATTCTGAGATTAAGATGTGTAGTTGAGGATCAATTCAATTTTTGTAATTAAGTTTGTAATTATCCTTATCATGACATTAGAAGAAGGGGAAATTAAGAGGCATGGAGGGCTTTGATGAGGCATGGGAGGCATGAATCATGATATTTGTGACATTTATGGCATAGGGATGTCTTCCCAAGAAATGAGGTCACCTGATGATGCAAATATTCAATATTCATTTCTACAAATAAGTATTCAACAAGTTTCTATGGAATTATTAATTATGCCTTGATTTGGGTTAATTAGCTCTTAATCATGATTAAGCACTTTGTGCACAATATACTCAAATTGATCAGAATGCCTTGTTATTGGTCCAAAAATTGACTAGATTAAAATTAGAAGGCACTGTCAAATGCGTTGGAACCATTATCCCATTTAGAATGTTACCAAAAACAAATAACAAAGGCACACATATTATGTAAGAGATTTGATAGGAAAGAGCAATCCAGAGCACCCAGGTGTAAAATTGGCATTTTGACTCAAAATGAACTAATCAAAGTTAGTTGGCCCATAAATTGTATTGCCCCATTTAGGGATACCCTGGCCAAAATTGGCACTTGAATATGTCGGTTTCACATCATTTAGCATGTTTTAGTGTTTTTAGACCAAATTATGCATTTTGCATGTAAATTGGTCAAAACCTTGATTGGAGGATATTGATGGCCAATTTTAGGTGTTTATAGGCATGAGTTAGATAAATGAGGCTACCAACAAGTTATCGATATGAAGTGACATCGACCAAAGGTGTAGAAAAGTTAGCCTTTAGTTTAAATTTTGATAGAAATGGAGTCAGATATGGCTTACAATTATCCATGTGAAACTGATCTAAAAGGTCAAGAGCATAATTAGGCTATGCAAGTTAAATCCCTAAATCAGATTCTAAAATCTTGATGCCAAAAAAATAATGTAGAAGACCCCAGTCTATCATGTCAAATCTATCCTATAAGGATATATTCACTACTGAAATAAAAGATGAGGAACTTTTGGTGATCAAAATATCATCAACATAAAAAACTAATATCAGTAAAGAATCATCTTACCATAATAAGTATATATTGGCATTTGAATAAAACTTGGTGAAACTTGAAACAAGGAGGAAGGAATACATCTTGGCATACCAAGCCTAAGGGACCTACTTAAGGCTATAGATGGATTTCCTAATTCTAAAAACTAAGAATAAATCTTGAACAAACGTAGGTGGTTGCTCCATGTAGATCTCCTCCTCAAGGTCTCCATGAAGAGAAGCATTCTTCACATCCTTCTAGTGCACATCCTAGCCATGTGTTGTGGTTATAACTAGTGTGAGTCAAATCAAAGTCATCTTTCAAATAGGTGTAAAGGTATCTGAGTAGTCAATGTCAGCTACCTATAAAAACCCTTGGTGACCAATCACACCTTATATTTATTGATCAACCCATCTATTGTAAACTTGGTTTAAAATATCCACCTACATCAAACCATCTTCCTTCTCTCTAGAAGTTAATTCAATTTCCAAGTGTGGGTTTTTATTAAGGAATAATAATCTTCCAGCATAGCATTATCCTACTCAAGTATGACTAAATCCTATAAGAATGTATATGGATCCAAAACTGAAGCAAATACAACATGTATACCACTTTGGATAATCTACTTGAGTACATCTATCATATGTTGGATTCCCTTCCCAAGTGCCTGCACTCTAAAGTGCTTGCTATCCCAAAGGAGCTTGGATATGGGTGAGTCAATTGTTGACTTCTCATCCTCTAAAACATGAATATAGGTGGATATAGATGACTCCCCATCACTAACATCACTATCAAAACTAGAAAAATAATAACAAGACCCTAGCTCAAAAACTTGCTCTAAATGATCCAAGTCAAAGGAAGAATAATCGAGTTTAAGTGAATCCATTGAAGGAGAAGAAGTGTCAAGTGTTGAGTATTTAAGAATATTTTGAAAGTGAACTCTTATTTTATGAATATCTCATGTGTGGTCAGATGTAGAAGGCAATACCCTTTGACAACATCTAGATAACCTAAAAATATGCAAGGTTTGGACTAAGGTTCCATAGTTTTGTGTTTATTCTTTGGTATGTGTGTCATAGTTGGGGATATGAAAACCCTAAAGTTATAAACTATAAGTTTCCTTCTATGCCAAGATTCAAATGGAGTTATGCCTTTCAAATCTTTGTGAGGAACCTTATTCTGAAAATAAAAAGCATAATTAATGGATTCAGTCTAAAACTAAGGTACCAAGGACTTAAATAGAATCATATAGTTAGCCATCTCTTTCAAGGATCTATTTTTACATTCTACAATTTTGTTCTATGAAGGACTGTAAATAACTATCTACTTTATATCAATCCCATTTGTGGTGAAAAATTACTCAAATTTATTGCTAACATATTCACCTACATTTTTAGTTCAAAGAACCTTGATGAATTTCTCATATTATTTCTCAATAAGTGCCTTAAAATCTTTAAAATATTCAAACACTTCAAACTTTTGTCTCAGGAAGTATACCCATGTGTACCTTGATAAATCATCAATGAAAGTGAGAATTACTTATCCTTTGTAAAAGATAGATTGGAAAAAGGCATAAATACATCATTGTGTATTAACTCCAATGCTTTTGAAGCCCTCAAAGCTTTGTCTTTGCCAAATTTTTATTTGGGATGTTTTCCAAGATAGCAAACCTCATAAATTCCCTTAGAGAATTGGAATAGAGGTAAGCCTATAACCATGTCATTTTTATTGAGTTGTTCTAGGTAGGGGTAGTTGACATGGTCAAACTACTTATACCAAAGTTTGTTAGCTTCATTTGAATGAGTCAGCAATGCAATTGGAGAAGAATCAGGTGCAAAATGTGAGAAGGTGTATAACCTAACTTGGTGATCTTCCCTACCCACTACCACTATAGAATCACTATGCAACTCTCTTATTATGATTGAATATGGTGAAAACTCTACCCCAGTACCTTTTATTATATGAATGTTTTGATACATTTAAATGAGATTGTTTGAAAGAGAAGGAACACTTAGAACATTATTGGATTTTCCTCCTTCCATTTAAACAAAACCTCTCCCTACAACTGGTTTAGAAGTGTCATCACCCAAACTGATAGAGGGCATGCTACAAGGCTCTAAGGAAGAAACCTCAACTAGTGAAGAGCCCATGTGGTGAGAAGCAACTGAGTCAATAACCCATGAGGATGTTGAAGCTACAACTATTACAAGAGCCTTTCTCTTATTATTCTATTGCCTTGGTAGAATATTGGGTTGATGAATTCTACTTAACAGATTCAAGAACACTTATATTATTCTTCTCTAGGAGATTACTTAGGTGATCTATCTATTTCTTCATGCACTTGTGTGAATCATGCCCATTTTTATTATAGTAGGCACATTTAACCTTTTTTTCTTAAGTTTATCATTGGACGAGGAGGTTTCATAATGGTTTTTGTAGAGGTTGATTATATTAGAGGTACAATCACTAGATGGGAGCATGAATCAGTGATGCAAGATAATCCAATTCAATTCCCAAATCTTAAACATTTAGCATACATCAACTTGATCAAGAAACATAAACACAAAATCACATACATCCAAAGCATACACATGAACACATCATATATGTGGGAAACCCTCTTGGAAGATAAAACCCACTAAACCCTGTAAGATGGACCATAGTCCTATAAAACAAGATCCAATATTTAGACTAGTACCAACTGACCAAGGAACACCCATCCCTTAGTTTATTGAGACACCAATCCCACAAGGAGCTATTGCCCTTGTCTAGCTAAGCACCCACAACAACTAGACCTTTAGCAAGCTTTACCTTGAAAGGAAGAACCAATCGCTAGGCAACTAAGCACCCACTTAAATACTTAAATAGATCACCTTGAACACCTATTTTTACTCTTAAACTAATGATGATCACATTTTTTTTTTCACTCTTCTCTCTCAATCTCTCTCAAGTTGCCTCTAGGGCTAACTTGCTCAAACTGCCTCTTCTCAGCTCATTAGGTCTAATGCCCTATGTGTCCTCCTACATCAACTTGATCAAAAAAGCATGACTAATCCTCTTCACTCTCTAATATTCCTCACTAACTTTTACCTTCTCTTTCAAAGGTTATCTTTTTTTCTTGAATCCACACTTGAATAACTTCTCAACTCTACACTTTCAAGTAAAGAAACCATCACCTTTGCTTTCATTTTTTATAGAGTCTTCATGAATATTATCTTATTGGTTGGAAAAAAGGCTTGCCTTAACCTTTAAAACTTATATCATGATAAGACATAGTACAAATCCATTCTCATATGTTATCCATTACCTCGTTAGCCCCAAACCACCATTAGGTCTTGGTGAGATCTAAAATAATTAGGCCTTCATACTCACACGTTACATGCGAGACTATTTGGACCACCTTCATACTTTACCAATTATTTAAACACATCAAACCTATCTCCAATATACCCTTTATCACTCCCATATGTTTCCATGCCCCTTGGAATACCAACTCAACACTCCAACATACCAATTAGGTATCCTTACTCTTTAGGCTTTCATACACAAAAAACATAGTATCAAAATTTTGAAGAAAACACTCAATTATTTCAGATATAAATATTATTATATCACATGGGTAAACCCTTAACTACCTTATATATACCTCCATGTGCTTTATACACTTCAACATAGGTTATAATCACTCAATTCAACTCACTTAGAATAACCACTTAGACTGGTCACATGCAGTCAAAATATAGTCAATCTATTTTGACTCTCCATATCTGATCAGGGGAAAATAATGACAATAAATACTTTTTTATAAGCCTTAAAGACATATATAACATATCCATACTCATTTTCTTCTTCAATTCTACTCAGAACACCTTCAACTTACTCATGCAATATGGTCACTCAATTTGTCAGTGCATCCAATAAACATAGTCAACTTCTAAGCAATTGTTCATATTGAATATGGATTGGTAAAACCTTTAAAATCCACATAGATGGTCCTAATGTAATATAGAACACCTTATAATATATATATCATCTTTAAACATCAAAATTCTATCAAGAACAACTCAATTATCCTTCTTGAGTGACTGACAAACCATGGTCAAACACATAGTCAACTTTGAAGCTTAATAAATTTGACTATATGAATACTCAAATATTTTAATTATATTTTATGGATGTGCCTTGGAATATTTTACAATTTTTATTTTTACTACATCAATAAATTCATCTTGGATGAAAATATATAGATCAAAAACTATAGACTAGTTCTCCCTCATTAATTTAAATATTCAAATTCTAACGGTCGCTATGTAAATACTAAACATCAAAAACATTTAACTAATCTCATGCTCCCTAGAAACTTTGAATAAACATGATACATCAATATCCTTGGGAGTAGCTGGGTATTTAACTCACAATGTTCACCATTGATCTTTGATCTGTGTTACTGCGATTAAGACACTTGGTACCCTCGCATGCCTTCTGTACACATTGACTCTGATGAACTTCTACCACTTGGCAACCCCACATGCCTTCTAAGTATCTTGTTGAATTATTGACTCAATTCACTCTATTGTATCATAATCTTCATGATAACCTATTCATTATTGGATCTTTGACTGACAGGTTTCACGTTCGTCGTAGATCTACTGCTCAAACTCCATGATTATGACACATGTCACTAGCATGTGTAATATTGACTATTTGACTTTGAACCATGCCATTAAATCCTTATTTAATTAGATTAAATGTTTATTTCTAGATCTATGATCTGATTAAATTCTCATGATCTATCTTCAATAATTCAAATTTGGCTAAGTATAGTAACTTAAAGAACTTTGTTTGAGAGGCCAACTTTGTACCTTAATAACTTTTGTTGTGTTCCATGTCCAGAACTAAAACTTTAACCATATGATCTCCTCACATATTTAAATCTATCCATGTATCAAACTAATCTTGAAACTTTCACATGTGTTAAATATAATGTCATCAATCTACTCACTCAGCTTTATCTATCAAGATGATTATTTGAGCTCAGACATTCATATGACTATTATGATGAATTCCATTCACTTCCATAAGCACTCTAAGTACTCATAACATCCCATAGAGTCTCTGAAATATGACCATACCATCAATGTCATCCATCAATTACCTTAACTAAGAAAACACTCTCCAAACCATCAATCTAATTACTTTGTCATTAATGCACTAGAACCACATGCTCTCTTTGACATCAATGACAACCTAACATAAATGACCATGCTCAATAATCTCCCCCTTTGTTATTGATGGTAAAACACCCTTAGAATGACTTCATTTAAACAATTAATTCCTTTGAAATCTTTTATTCTGATCTTTCTCCCCCTTTGACATTGATGACAAAGGATCTCTTCTTTAACATGCCAATAATCATTCATCAACATCATGTATACATTCAAATACTATTTAAGATGATCAGGTTACTTACATACTTTTTAATAATATGAATCAATTTCTTCCCCTTTAACATGCACTAATCTAATCTTGGAATTATTTGATCCTTAGAATTGACAATTGCTCATAGAGCTTAAAAAGTTCCCCCTAACATCAAGCTCCATCTCATGTCATTTGTTCTTTGACATACACCAATCTGAACTTGGGCTTCTTTGATCCTTGGACCTGTCTACCTATAAAACTCACGAGCTCTCTTTGCTCATGCATGAAGATTCAATATCTTGTCAAAACACATGACTTGGTTTGATCAAGTCATCATATCAATCTTCTTGAATTCACAACTATAGTAGACATCTTCAATCTTCACATATGCTCCCCCTCACATTATGCATAGCTTCTTCAAGCCACTCAAGCTAACTGAGTTAGTTCCTCCTTATCCACACACATCATCAAATGATATTTTTGTCCTACACCATCAACCAAATCTCAAAATGCTATCCACCATGATTCCTCTTGCTTGTCAAGTGTCTCCTTGAAGCCTAGATAGAGACATCCTAACCCACAATGTCCTAGAACAATGCAAAGCTAGGAGTTGCCCATAACTCCTCATATTCCTTCTCCTCCTTGGTCATTTGATATTGATAGTTCTTATTCTTCTTCTTAGGCTTAAGACAATCAACATGCTCATACAATACAATATTCTCCTTTTCTTTTAATAATGAATTGACAATACATGGAGACAACAAATATTCATGACATACCTCATTAACTAAAGAAAGAACCTCATCAATGGGCATTGACAACTAATGTTCTTTGCATGAAACATGCTCAACAATAGAAAGATATTCTCTTGGATCCATACATCCCTCAAAACTAGCTTCAACTAGTACCTTGGTCTTTTCTTTGAGCTTAACTTAAACTAACTTTTGATTCTCCTTTTCTATCTAGATAGATGACTCATTCTCTTGGCATTTCTAAACCTTATTCATATCAAATTCCTCTATTGTTTTAGCAGGAATTCCACATTGATCTTTTAGCTCAATTAAATTAGTTTTCTTGGTCTTCACTTCCTTAGGATTTCATACCAAGGATTGACCTTCCTTGAGCACACTAGGATGCACATGCACCTTAAGAGATTGCTTAAACAAAATCTTACAATATGACCAACTTGATGACAACTAAAACAAATAACATCATACCTTTTTCTTGATGAATATTATGAATCTAAACAAACATATCATCTTGTCTTTTAGGTTCATTATGCTCAATCTTAACTATCTTAGGTCTCCATTCCTAGGTTAGTCTTTTCTTATGCATTCTAGGGCAGAATCTAGTAATATGTTCCATGACATGACATTTATAGCAGACTATATTATCCATACCTCTAACTGACTATATGTTCTTCCTTTTATAGTTTCTTGCCTTATGACCAAACCTATGACAAGCATAACAATGACCATTAAAATATCTTTCATACCGCATGGCACTTGGCTACCTGATGGATATTTTCTTGTTGATCTTGGTGCTTACATCCTTCTTGTCTTGAGTTCACCTCTCTTGCTCTTTCTTAGTCTTGTTTATCTTAACAAAAAATTGCTTATGCTCATCCTTCAATGAATCTAACATGGTTTTCAATTTAATGCTCTCGTCCTCTTTATCTCTCATACCTAAAATTGTAGCCTCTAACTAAATTTTGAGATTTTGGATAGTCTCCTTATTCCTCTTAGCTTCTTTAGCCATTTCATCCTTCAATCTATATGCTTGTTCTTCAATAATCTTTATAGAATCAAGTTTGGACTTCAACTCATCATGCTCACCTTGATTTTAACTCAACTTGGCATTTGTCTCTTCTTACTAAGTCTTGAGATGTCTACATTCTTCTTCTTTCAAACTCAAATTTGTCTTTGTAACTGTTAATTGATCCTCAAGATCTTGCATGATCATCTTGTCTTTCACTATTTCATGTAATCTCTCAAACTTGATTTGAAGATGACTTATTGTTTCACTATGTTTCATGATTTGTTATTTAAGCTCGTCAAGCCTCATCTCATGTTCATCATCCTTGGAATTAGAATTACTCTTCCCATGCTCAATATGACTAATCTATTCTTCAAGTTTTTTGACCATTAATCTCAACTCAAGATTTTCTTTCATCAACTGCTTAGCCATCTTTTTACCTTGAATCACCTTCAACTGGTTAAACCTACATAAAAAGTCCTACTTTGATACCAATTATTAGATGTACAATCACTGAGAGGGGGTGGGTGAAAAAATGATGCAAGATAATCCAATTCAATTCCCAACTCTTAAACATTCAACATACATCAACTTGATCAAGCAACATAAACATAAAATCACATACATCCAAAGCATACACATGAACACATAATATATGTGGAAAACCCTCTTAGAGGATAAAACCCACTGAACCCTGCAAGATGGACTATAGCCCTATAAAACAAGATCCAACATTTAGACCAACATCAACTAATCAAAGAACACCCATCCCTTAGTTTAGTGAGACACCAATCCCATAAGGAGCTACTACCCCTATCTAGTTGAGCACCCATAACAACTAGACCTTTAGCAATGTTATGGACCCTTGATATCTCTTTTATTTACTTTATTAGTTTAGTAGTTGTTATGGATGCATATGCTTTATAAGTCATCCCATGAGCATTTTGTTTTATCTCACATTTATGAGAAGTATTAATTGTTTAGATTAGAATTCATATATAAGTAAGTGTTGAGGCCAATAAAGGCATCCAAAAATTTATTATATTGAGCTTGCTCAAAGGAGGTTGCCCCCTCAAAGTGTCGTGTGATCAATATAATCATTTCATTACTTTTACTAATTTTATAAATCTATTATTTCATGAATTTTTATCAATTTGTTGCAGAAGGATCCTCTCATCTAGTATCAGAGCACTTTTTAAGGCCAATTTTTTTTCTTCAGCAAGTCTTACCTCTATTCTACTACATAATTCTTCTCAATAATTTTTCAAAAAATCTTAACTCTATTTTGTGGCATAATTCATTTACATAATTTTTTGTATAATAATAATCTATTTTAGGCTAGGGTAAAACCTGACTGCATAACTATGGGAAATGCTTGGGTAAAATCCTTAAAACTCATTGTGAGGAGTACCATAGGAACCCCAAAGTAATTATCCCATTAAGAGGACTTGCTAAAAAAATGAGCAATGACCCCTTCTTGATTAAGTAGTTGTCATCTATGAGGAAAACCAAGAGCTATCATTGAGAGATAAATCCATGGCCAACTTTTTTTTGAAGAGCGATACTCGCTTAGATGACATTGGTGAGCAGAGTGATATATTTAAACCTTTAGGTAACCACTGAAACTTGGGGCCCATTTTTATTAATTTTAAAATATTATCATGGAGTATCAAAAAACTCACCATATTGTTGAGTTGTGGAGCTAAAAGCTTCAACTCTTTGCAAACAGAAGGAACAAAAGGTTGCTGAGATCCAGGAGCACCGGCGTCGGCAGCATGACCAATGTCAGTCATGACCAGTGCAGAAGGCCACCGGTGACAGTAGGGAGTCGGTCGACATCGGTAGAACCAGGCAAGCAGGGACTGGCATCGGTCGCCTGTGTGTTTCAGAACTGCTCGTTGCATGGACAGTTAGTTAAGTGAACGAAGTGTTTGCATGTAAAGGCCAGTTAGAGTCTTGAGCTGCGAAGATAATTGTCTAAATTAAGAGTCTAAGTTATTGTTTAACTCTGGGATCTATTTATAGACCCATTGGCATGTATTGTTATAGAGGCATAAGATAAGGAAGGCAAGGAAGTTCCTTCTAAGTGTAAGATCATTGAGTTGCAGGTTGTTGCAAGCTCATAGGAGATCTACATGTGTGAGTATGGTCTGTTGAATTACAGGTTACAGGTTCATGGGAGATCAACTTGAAGTACTTTGGAGTGCTTGGTGAACTGGCAGGGTTATTACTGACTAGTTGGAGAGGTGAACACCAATTCTGTTTGTGAGTTGGTTGTTGGGACCATTTTTTTTTTGTAGGAGAGTGTTGTAGAAGAATTACTATACACTTGAGGTGTGGGAAGCCTCTGTAAGGTGGAAGAGTGTGGCGGATCTTTATTGTATTTTTTTTTGTAAAGTGTTAATACAAGATAGTGTATTGTCTCTCATATTTTATGCTATTGGTGAATTCTAGTTACTTGTATTTCTGGTTATTTCCGCATTTATAATTGCTTATATTTGGTAATCATATTGTGCTCTTTCTGAGGAGCAAGATCCTAACAAAGTGGGATCAGAATAGGTGTGTTTGTTCTTGTGATCCCCCAACAAAGTGGTATCAGAGCATGTTTGTTGTTTTAGGTGCCTGACAAGTGGTATAAGAGCTGTTGGTTGGGATACTAACAGATTGGATTAGATCTGGTTAGTGTGTTTTGATTACAAGTTACTCACAAGGTTTCTGTTTTAGTGGGAGTTGAGCAATGGCAGAAGACAGTAAGCTACGAATGGAAAAGTTTAATGGCAAGAACTACCAATTGTGGAGGATGCAGATTGAGGATTATCTGTATCAGAAAGATTTGTACTTACCGTTGGGTGGGGTTGTTTGCAAACCCTCGAATATGAAAGATGAAGAATGGGAGGTTCTTGATCGAAAGGCTCTGGGATCTATTAGATTGAGTCTTGCATCATCTGTGATTTCCAGCTTATCATAGTGTAAGACAACGGTGGAGTTGATGGAATCTTTGGCAAATTTATATGAAAAACCCTCAGCTTCTAATAAGGTATTTCTTATGAAGCGTTTATTTAATTTGCAAATGTTGGAAGGTGGATCTGTTCATAGCCATCTTAGTGATTTCCATGGTTTGGTAAACCAGTTAAGTTCAGTCAATATTGTATTTGATGATGAAATTAGAGCTCTCTTAATCTTGTGTTCATTACCTGAAAGTTGGGAAGGTTTGGTAATGGCAGTTTTTAACACTGTGTCTCCTTCAAAAGTCTTAAAAGTGGATGATCTTGTGAGTGTGATCTTGAATGAAGAGATACGCAGGAAAAGCACAGGTGAGTCATCAAGGAATGCTTTGAGTGTTGAAGACAGAGGAAGGCAAAGAGAGAAGATAGAGCATGGGAGATCAAGGTCCAAGATAGGTAGAAGATCCAAGTCCAGGTATGGCAGAATAACCTGTTGGAAGTGTGGAAAGCAAGGGCACTTAAAGAGAGATTGTAGATCAGGTGAAGATCAGCATGAAGGACATGAAGAAGAAGCAGATGTTGTAGATTACGCTGCACGGGATGCTCTGGTATGTTCTTTGGATAAAGTAGAATCTTGGGTTTTAGATTCTGGTGCCTCTTTTCATGCATCCCCACATAGGGAATTTTTTCATGAGTATGTCTAGGGAGACTTTGGAAAAATTTATGTAGGGGATGGTAAGCCTTGTCAGATTGTTGGCAAAGGGAAAGTGAAGCTAAAACTACAGACAGGTAACACATGGGTGTTAAAGGAGGTCATGCATGTCCCAGTTCTGGAGCAGAATTTGATTTCTGTTAGAAGTTTGGGTGATGAGGGTTGCACAGTAACTCTCACAATGGACTCTTGGAAGGTTACCAAGGGTACACTTGTTGTAGCTAGAGGTAAGAAAGTAGGTACGTTTTATCTATCTACTTGTATTACTGACTCTCTTTTTGGGTTATCTATTTCAGCTGTAGATTCAGAGATGTGGCTTGATAGGCTTGGTCACATAGATAAGAAGGAGATGCTTGTTCTTGAGTCAAAGGATATGCTTTTGGATTTGGAAGGTATGGATCGTGGTTTCTGTATGCAGAAGAAGAAGGTGGCGTTTCTTGAGGAATTCGATGTTAGTGACAAGAACAGGAAAGCCTTGGTTTTCAAGGAGAAGGTGACGGACAGAGTTCAGCACAAGATGCAAAAAAATTCTGAGCAGAGCAAGGGTGTTTTGGACAAGGATTTGATCCAAAAAGAGCTTGCGAGAAAAAGTCAGGTCTAACTAGAGAAACACAGAGACCGACGTCGGCAGGAAAATCAGCATCGGTGTCTAGACAGGGACCGACGTCGGCTATGTGCAGCTCGATGTTGGTGACTCAGGGTAGATATCTCCCAGCATCGGCCAGAGGAAAATGATGTCGACAAAGGGGCAGTCGCAAGGAGCCGACATCGATCGGGTGCAGACTGAGATGTGACCGGCATCAGTTACTAAGACAAATTTTGGGTGGACAGCAAGCTGTCAAGGTGTCTCAAGCGCCCATATGGAAGATTGAAGGTGTACGTAAGTTCTTAAATTTGTCATTTCCCTTCTTTACACTACTTGTTGCTCACTTATGGCATAAGACCAGGGAGTTATTAAAGAAGCAGAACAAGTAGATCCAGGAAATAGTGGGAGCTTGGCATGGATGAGGATGTGATTCCTTGGAGGAGAACCATACAGTTGTTTTGGGTAGAGTGGCCAGCTGGAAGTAAGCACTGAGAGATGAATGGATGTTCAGGATGAAGAAGAGCGGAAATGGATATGTGAGATGGAAGACTAGGGTATATGGTCTTGTATAGCTGCAGGGCAATGGAGGTTTGATCATTGTGTTTCTCTTTACCAGGTTGGATAATATTACCTACATTATCCTATTACTGTATGATGTGCTTGTTGTAGGGTTACATATATAGGTATTGTTGAACTATAGGTAAAGCTAGTTCAGGGGTGTGTCATGGAGAATCTGGGAGCAGCAAGATTCTTTGGCATGAGTGTGTTCTAGAGACATGGAGGGTCATATGTTGACTTTGTTTCAGGATGATTGTGTGAGACCGGTTAGCACGCCGATGGTAGGACAGTTCTATGAACTGTGTCTTGATTCACATAATGAGGTTGAGTGCATGGTATGTACTAAACCTGAGTTTTCCCAAGCAGTGGGAGTTGTCACAAGTTGGAGCCAATCTGGGAGAGAACCATTGGAGGACAGTTCAGTGGATTCTTACAGGGACTAGCAGCAGGTGCACATGTTATGCAGGTTCGGGTTATTTTTTACATGGTTTGTAGATGTGGATGTGGCAGGTGATTTGGATGACAGGGTTTGCACTACAGGTTTGTGGTGGTTGGTCTTCAAGAATGATCTTGAGGAGGGATACAAAGCCAAGGGAACAAACTAGACGGAGTATAGGTACAGGTACAGGTTGCAGCTGTTTATCTCCAAGTGGGAGATTGTTGAGTTATGGAGCTAAAAGCTTCAACTCTTTGCAAACAAAAGGAACAGAAGGTTGCTAAGATCTAGGAGCACCGGCATCGGCAGCATGACCGACATCGATCATGACCAGTGCAGAAGGCCACCAGCGACGGTAGGGAGTCGGTCGACGTCGGCAGAACTAGGCAAGCAGGGACCGGCGTCGATCGCCTGTGTGTTCCAGAATTGCTCGTTGCACGGACAGTTAGTTAAGTGAACGAAGTGTTTGCATGTAAAGGCCAGTTAGAGTCTTGAGCTGCAAGGATAATTGTCTAAATTAAGAGTCTAAGTTATTGTTTAACTCTGGGATCTATTTATAGACCCATTGGCATGTATTGTTATAGAGGCATAAGATAAGGAAGGCAAGGAAGTTCCTTTTAAGTGTAAGATCATTGAGTTACAGGTTGTTGCAAGCTCATAGGAGATCTACATGTGTGAGTATGGTCTATTGAATTGCAGGTTGTAGGTTCATGGGAGATCAACTTGAAGTACTTTGGAGTGCTTGGTGAACTAGCAGGGTTATTACTGACTAGTTGGAGAGGTGAACACCAATTCTATTTGTGAGTTGGTTGTTGGGACCCTTTTTTTTTTGGTAGGAGAGTGTTGTAGAAGAATTACTATACACTTGAGGTGTGGGAAGCCTCTGTAAGGTGGAAGAGTGTGGCGGCTCTTTATTGTATTATTTTCTGTAAAGTGTTAATACAAGATAGTGTATTGTCTCTCATATTCTGTGCTATTGGTGAATTCTAGTTACTTGTATTTCCGGTTATTTCCGCATTTATAATTGCTTATATTTGGTAATCATACTGTGCTCTTTCTGAGGAGCAAGATCCTAACAAAGTGGGATCAGAACAGGTGTGTTTGTTCTTGTGATCCCCCAACAAAGTGGTATCAGAGCATGTTTGTTGTTCTAGGTGCATAATTCATTTACATAATTTTTTGTATAATAATAATCTATTTTAGGTTAGGGTAAAACCTGACTGCATAACTATGGGAAATGCTTGGGTAAAATCCCTAAAACTCATTGTGAGGAGTACCATAGGAACCCCAAAGTAATTATCCCATTAAGAGGACCTGCTAAAAAAATGAGCAATGACCCCTTCTTGATTAAGTAGTTGTCATCTATGAGGAAAACCAAGAGCTATCATTGAGAGATAAATCCATGGCCAATTTTTTTTTGAAGAGCGATACTCGCTTAGATGACATTGGTGAGCAGAGTGATATATTTAAACCTTTAGGTAACCACTGAAACTTGGGGCCCATTTCTATTAATTTTAAAATATTATCATGGAGTATAAAAAAACTCACCATATCATATCTTCAAACTTGTCATACCAGTTTCAACATATTACTAGCAAAGTATCAAAATACTGTCATATCATATATTTAATAGAGTATCAACAGCCTTACCATACCATTTTAGCATATTACTAGTAGAGTATCAAAAAATCACCATATCAGATCTGTATACTTATTTTAGCATATTCTTAGTATGCGTGTCTTACAAAGCACAATAACTAGAAATAGAAAGAAAAAAATAAAAAAAATAAAAAAAAAATCATTTTTTATAATATCTCTCTTTGTAACCCCCTTGATCCTCAAATTTTGTCTCGACACCTAAAATTTCATTTCCTATATTTTATTCCTTCAGGTCTCATATCCCAATTCCACTCCTAATTCCTACAAATCTCAATTTTCCTTTTTTTTGGGTTTTGCCATAACTTCTATTTTTGTCTATTTACCTCAAAAAAATTCCATTGTGTTCATTGTCTCATTCTACTCCTTTGTCCTTCTTTGACAAATTTTATATTTTTTCCATTTTCGCTCCTAAAATTACCCTTGCCTTTGTCAATCATACTCCCATTGTGCAAAAAAAATTATTAAAATCCCCTTTACCCCTTCTGTTTTTGCCCAAATTCAAAATTTTCCTTACTAAACATGTCTTAACTCTAGTTTTCCTATCCACTGTAAAAAATATATATATTTTTAATTCAGGTCATGGTAGTAACTTGAACAGGAAAAAATACATGGAGGATGAAATTGCTACCCTCAAGACCCACATAAAAGATATTAATGAAAGAAATCTCGACCTTAGTCTTCAACATACCACCATGAACAACAAATGACATCCAGCGTCTTCTTCAAACACTAAGTTTTTTTCTTCCAACAATTATCATGGGCCAAAGCTTAATTTTTCTTCATTCAATGGTGTAGATCCAACTAGATGGATCTATCAGGCAGAATAATATTTTAGTCTACATAATACTTTTGATGCCAACAAGTTCCTATTTGCATCCTTTCACTTGGATCTTAAAGCCCTTCAATGGTATCATTGGTATACCAAGGCTCATGATGAACCCATATGGATTGATTTTTGCACCCTTCTTTTGAAATGGTTTGGCCCTACTAATTTTGATGATTTCACTAGAGCACTCACTAAAATTTTCCAAACAAGAACTGTGAAATAATATCAAACAAAATTTGAAAAACTAGCCAATCACACAAAGGGAATGTCTGATGAATTATTCAAGAGTTGCTTTGTCAATGGACCGAAGGATGTAATTAGATATGAGGTTAAAATGTTCTAGCCCAACACAATGATGGAAGCCTTAGGGTTGGCTAATTTGGTAGAGGACAAGATCATAGCTCAGTAGTGATTCAAATCTAATTTTACTCCATTCAAAAATATAGCTCCACAACGATTTCAAATAATGTCAGCCTGTAAAACCACTCCTATCAAGCATTTGACTAAAGAAGAGATGCAAGCCCATAGAGAAAAAAGAATATGCTATAATTGTGATGATAAATTCACTTAGAGACATTTATGTGTCGAGGAAAATCTCTACCTATTGGATGTGGACTCTCCACCTAAAACTAAAGATTGGGAAGATATTCAGGATATAACAGATGATCCAAAAGAAGCTCAACTGTTTGTGAAAACTGCTTCTTAGGAATACCAACTAGAGATTGCTCTTCGTGCCTTAGTAGGAGTCACTACCCAGGTCAGGGGTTACTTCAAGAATCTCCCTCTCACAATACTCATTGATTTGAGTAGCACTCATAACTTCATTGACCCTCGGATCACCAAACAAGCTAATTATTTTATCCATCCTTGCTCCAACTTTGAATTCATGATTGTCAATGGGGGCACGTTACCTTGCAAAGGGAAGTGTCATAATGTGTGTATCTCTATTGGAGATTATAACTTGTACTCCACCATGTTTGCCTTGCCCTTAGGTGGATGTGATGTTTTTTTGGGAACCTAGTGGTTACACACACTTGGACCCATCTTATGGGATTTTGCTGAATTTTGGATGTAGTTTTTAGATAATGGGTAAAAACACACATTGAACAGCTTACAACTAGGATCTCTTAGCATCATAAGTTTACATCACATGGAAAATATTCTTAATAAGAATTCACACAGTGTCATTGCCCAGCTCCACTCCATTCAAATGTAACCATCAATAGTCTTTGCTACTCCTAATCTACAAACCATTATGTAGAGGTATGCACGTGTCTTTGTTAAACCAATGGCATTGCCACCTTCATATCCAGAGGACCACCATATTTATCTCCTTTCTAAAAGTGGTCCTCCCAACATTAGGGCTTATCGCTAACCATTTCAACAAAAGATCAAGATCAAGATGCTCATTCAAGACTTATTGAAGCAAGGCATTATTCACCGCAGTACCAACCCATAGTCTTACCCAATTCTCCTTGTTAAAAAATAAGATGGGTCATGGTGCCTCTTCATTGATTTATATGCACTTGATCACCTCACAATTAAGGATAAGTTCTCGATCCCTGTTATTGATGAGCTTTATCGCACTCATTTTTTTTCCAAGTTAGATCTCTGCTCTAGATTCCACCAAATTTGGCTTCATGAGGATGATATCCCTAAGACAAATTTTCACACGCATGATGGCCACTATGAGTTTATAGTCATGCCCTTTGGCCTCACTAATACTCCTTCAACATTATAGGCATTTATGAATAAAATATTCTGGCCCTACCAGTGAAAATTCATTCTAGTCTTCTTCAATGATATCTTCATCTATAGTAAAACATGGTCTGAGCATCTCCAACATCTAGAGCTTACACTACAACTTATTTCTGACCATCATCTTTGTGTAAAATAGTCTAAATGTACTTTTGGTCAAGACGAAGTGGTGTATCTCGGGCATATTGTTTTAGCCCAAGGGGTTCAGGTGGATCCTAAAAAAATAATTGCCATGCTAAATTGGCCACATCCTTAGATACTCAAGAGCCTCCATGGTTTTTTGGGGTTGACTAGATACTATCATAAGTTTTTCAAGGATTACAGGAAGATTGTAGCTCCATTGACAGCTATGTTGAAAAATGATGCTTTTACTTGGACACAAGCTATTGAGTGTGCATATGAAAAATTAAAAAAAGCTATGTGTAATACACCCGTTCTAGCTATGTCAAATTTTGCCAAGACCTTCACTATCAAGAGTGATGCTTGTAGCAATAGACTTGGTGTTGTTCTCCTTCAAGAAGGATGTGCCATCTAATTCACCAATAAATCCCTTTCTAGTAAGAATTTAGTGATCTCTACTTATCAAAAGGAAATGATGGTCATTTTACATGTAATACAGAAGTGGTGGCCATACCTACTAGGAAATCATTTTTGCATCAAAATTGTTCACTAGAGTCTAAAATATTATCTTAAACAATGGGTCTCCACCCCATCACAACAAAAATGGGTTAACAAACTCATGGGTTATGACTATGAGATCAATTACAAGAAGGGTAAGGACAATATTATGATTGATGCTCTGTCTCTCATATTTGTGGACCAAGCTTCCCTTTTCACTATTTCTATGCCTATTTTGAATTGGCTAGAAATTTTACAATAGGGGTATGTCAATGACTCCTCACTATCTCAAATCATTCAATAGTTGGCCACTAACCCCTCGATTGTACCGCATTATTCATGGGATGGTGCTTATCTATGATATAAGGGTCGTTTGATGCTTCCCTAGAGCACAAATCTTTAGTAGGATGTATTATATGAACTCCATGCTTCTCCATCTATAGGGCACTCAATATTTCTCAAAACTTATGAGCAGGCATGTCACAACTTCTTTTGGAAGGGAATGAAAAAGGAAATTCAACAGATGGTGGCTGAATGTGATACCTACCAACACAACAAGGGTGAAACAATACTCATCCCTAGGTTGCTTGAACCCTTGCCCATCCTTACCAGGATTTGGATAAATATTTCTATGGATTTCATTGAGGGGATCCCTAAATCTAGAGGGAAAATGGTGATCTTGGTTGTGGTTGATTGCCTCTCCAAATATTGTCATTTTTATGTCCTCAACCATCCCTGTACTACCTCCACAGTCACACATTTTTTTTTGGATCAGATTTCTTGTCTTCATGGCATTCCTTCATCCATTGTCTCAGATCATGATGCAATCTTCACCAGCCATTTTTAGATAGAACTATTTTGATGCACTGACACCCAACTAAAGATGAGTTATGGGTATCATCCACAAACAGATGGCTAGACTAAAATTGTCAACAAATGCTTGGAAACTTTCCTTCGGTGTTTCACCTCAAAACAACATCAATGGGAAAAGTGGCTTTCTCTTGTTAAATGGTGCTATAATACCTCCTATCACACTTCAAAAAAAATGACTCCATATGAAGCAGTCATGGTCAAACACCACTAGTGTTCCTTCTGTACACCCCAATAGTTCATCAGTTCAAGCAGTTGATGCGATTCTCCAAATTAGGATCAGATCCTTAGTACCCTATGGGATAATCTTCATATGGAATAAAAGCAAATGAAACAATAGGTAGGTCAACACTGTTTCAAGTGCACTTTTTAAGTAGGTGATATGTTTTTTCTTTGCATGCATCCATATAAGCAATCCTCCCTAAAACTTAAGGGCACAATAAGCTAGCTCCCAAGTTCTATGGGCCCTATAAGGTTCTTCAAATGATTGGGTCAATTTTTTATAAGTTATAGTTACCACCTTCTTCGTGAGTTCACCCAGTATTTCATGTCTCTTATCTGAAGAAAGTTCATGGCACAAACATCAGAGTGCAGACTATTTCACCAAAATGGATAATGAAGGATCCATTCTTCTTGATTCAGAGGCAATCCTAGATAGGCACACATGCCAACTTTTCTCCCACTCCATCACTAAGGTTTAAATTTAGTGGCATGGAATGCAACCAAAAGATGCAACATGAAAACCACTATTTCAAATTCAACACCAATTCCCACATCTAAAGCTTTGAGGACAAAGATTTTTCTAAGAGGGAGGGGATGTTATGAACCTGTGATATCTCTTCTCTTTACTTTGTTAGTTTAGTAGTTTCTATGGATGCATATACTTTGTAAGTCATCTCGTGAGCATTTTTTTTATCCCACATTCATGAAAAGTAGTTGTTGTTTAGATTAGAATTCTTATATAAGTAAGTGTTGAGGCCAATGAAGGCATCCATAAATTTATTGTATTGATCTTGCTCAAAAGAGGTTACCCCCTTGAAGTATCCTATGATCAATATAATCATTTTAGTGCTTCTACTAATTTTATAAATATGTTATTTCATGCATTTTTATCAATGTGTTGCAGGAGGATCCTCTCAAGCAAGCTTTACCTTGTAAGGAGGAACCAACCCCCTAGGAAACCAACCATCCACTCAGCTACCTAAATAGATCACCTTGAAAACATGTTTCTACTCTTAAATTGATGATGATCACCTTTTTTTTTCACTCTTCTCTCTCAAACTCTCTCAAGCTGCCTCTAGGGTTAACTTGATCAAACTGTCTCTTCTCAACTCATTAGGTCTAATGACCTATATGTCCTCCTGCATCAACTTGATCAAACAATCATGACTAATCCTTTTTTATATTTTATGGTCCTCATTTAATTATACTTTATATTTCAAAGGTTCTCTTTTTCACTTGAATCCACACTTACACAACTACTCAACTCTACACTCTCAAGTCAAGAAACCATCATCTTTGCTTTCACTCTTTATAGAGTCTTCATTAATATTATCTTCTTGGTTAGCCAAAAGAGTTTATTTAACCCTTAAGACTTATATCACACTAAGACATATCTCAAATCCATTCTCATACCTCATTATCCCCAAACCACCATTAAATCTTGGTGAGATCTAAAACAATTAAGACTTCATACTCACATGTTACATGTGAGACTAATTAAACCACCTTCATCCTTTACCAATGATTATAAAACATAAAACCTATCTCCAATAGACCATTTCTCACTCCCATATGGGTCTATGTGACTTAGAACACTAACTCAACAATCAAACTTACCAATTAGGTCTCCTTGCTCTTTAGGCCTTCCTACACAAAAAACACAGTCTCAAACTTTTGAAGCAAAAAATAAATTATTTCACATAGACATATGATTATATAACATGGGTGAACCCTTCATGACCTCAAATACACCTCCATGTGCTTTAGACACTTTAACATAAGTTCTAAGCACTCAATTCAACTCACTCAGAATGACCACTCAGATTGGTCACATACAGTCAAAATATAGTCAAGCTATTTTGGTTATCCATATCTAATCAAGGGAAAATCATGATAATAAATACTTTCTCATAATCATTAGAGACTTATAGAACATCTCCATACTTATTTACTTCTTCAATTTTTCTTAAAACACCTTCAACTTACTCCTACAATATGGTCACTCAATTTGCCAATACATTCAACAAACATAGTCAACTTCTAAGAAATTGTTCATATTGAATATGGATTGGTCAAACCTCAAAAATCCACATATATGGTCCTCGTGGAGTTTATAACACTTTCCAATAGATATATCATTTGGAAACATCAAAATGTTATCAAGAACAGCTCAATTATCCTTCTCAGGTCATTGATAGACCATGGTCAAACACATAATCAACTTTGAAGCTTAATATATTTGACTGTATGAACATTAAAAACTTATAATTAGATTTTATAGATGCACCTTAGAGTCCTTTACAATTTTTATTTTTACTGCATCAATAAATTCATCTTGGATTAAAATATATAGCTTAAAAACTATAGACTAGTTTTCCCTTGTTAATTTGAATATTCAAATTCCAACGGTCACTATGTAAATACTAAACATCGAACACTTTGACCTCATATCATGCTCCATAAAAACTTTGAACAAATTCACTCTATCTATTTCTTTTTTAGTAGCCTATTTTTTAACTTACAACACTCACCATTGATCTTTGATCCATGCTACTGTAATTAAGACACTTGACACCCTTGCATGCCTTCTGAGCACATTGATTATTTGAATCCAATGAGCTTCTACCACTTGGCAGCCCCATGTGCCTTCTGATCATCCTATTGACTTATTGACTCAATGTTCTCTATTGTATCATAATCTTCATGATCACCTACTCACTATAGGATTTTTGACTAGCAAGTTTCATGCTCATCGTAGATCTGCTGCTCAAACTCCACAATTATGACACATGTCACTCGTGCATGCAATCTTGAATATTTGACTTTGAACTATTCCATTGTATCCTTATATTTTTAGATTAAATTTTTTCTATTATATATGTGATCTGATTAAATTCTCACTATAGATCTTTGATAATGCAAATTTGGCTAAGTATGGAAACTTAGTGAACTCTATCTGAGAGGCCAACTTTGTACCTTAATAACTTTTGTTTCACTCCATGTCTAGACATAAAAATTAAACTATATGATCTCCTCACATATTTGAATCTATCCATGTATCAAATTTATCCTAAAAATTTCAGACGTGTGAAATATAACATCATCAATATGTTCACTCAGCTTTATCTATCAAGATGACTACTTGAGCTTAGACATTCATATGACTATTTTGATGAATTTTGTTCACTTTCATAAGCACTCTAAGCACTCATAACTCCCATAAGGTCTATAAAACATGACCATACCATCAATGTCATCCATTAATTTCCTTAACTAAACAAACACTCTAAAAACCATCAATCTGATCACTTTGTCATTAATGCACTAGAACCACGTGCTCTCTCTGACATCAATGACAACCTAACATCAATGACCATGCTCAACAAATTATTTATTCTTCTCTTGGTCCTTAATATTCTTCTTTTCTTTTTTTAAATTCTTTTCTTTCCCATTCCCAATAATTAGGGCTTGAGGTTTTGTGGACTTCAATGTTCTTATCTATATTAACTTGTCTTGCTCCCTCGTTAAGTCAATAATGAAAGCATCTAAAGAGGGAATTTTTCATGTAATGCCCAAAGCACTTTTAGTGGCATGTAAATTAGAGACAAAGATTGAATAGTTAGGACCTAGTTGTTAGCTGTCCAGATAACACCCTAATATGGGTCACCTGAAATTGGTAATAGAGGAATCAATTGCTTCCCCAGGGAGACATGAGCATCCAATTTTATCATAGCTACAAAAGACAATTGTCAAGAGAAGGAAAGTATGTTTCAAAGTTTCAAGGTGCACAAAAAGGTTTCCCATTTGACCCAGGTGGAAAATACTTGTAAATTGTAACCATGTACATATTAAACTAATTTTCAGGCATTCTTCTAAGTGATGCTTTAGCACATTTGTTTGTTGTCCCTTTTGTTCTAGGTTAGTTTCCCTTTCAATAAGTGTCGTGAGCACTCTATTCTATTTTTTTACCTTTTGTATTTGTGTTTGTTTCAAAATAGGTTAGAGCAAGATTGGTAGTCAATATGTTGCATCTAGAGAAGAGACTTCATGCCTAATGGACTGGACTAGGCACATGATTTGGGTTCTTTTGCATAGACAAGCATGCAACCCCTATGAGTTGCCAAAGATGCTGGCCATTTTTGGCCCACATACCAAGCTCTTGTATCGTTTGATAAAGAAGTGGATCAAAAGGCTTTAAGATAGGTCTAAAGTATTGTATAGATCCTATGAGATGTCAAAAGTGCTTAGAACAAGTGTGGAAATGCAAGGGATCTATTTGGCTCTTCATTGTGTTCATCTAGGCATCTTGGGTCTAGTGGCACATTTTATGAGTAGGCACTTTGCTGGCATCACCATTGCCACATGTGGATGAGTCAAGGAAAATTGGTCATATGGGGTTGTCCATATTTTTTCCAAGATTATATGTGCCAAGTTCTAGGTCCTCCACCAAAGTACATCGAAAGTTACAAAGGTTCAAAGTTGGCTTCTCAATTGCTTTCTGCTATGTTTCCCATACTTAACCATTTTGTAGGGAACTCAAATAGAGCTAAGTGACCATATTTATAAGGCCATATATCACATGTGTGATAGTTGTAGGGGAAAGTGATCACATGGGTTTATTTAGTTTAGTCCCTAGTTTCTATGTGCCAAGTTTCAAGTCTTTCACTGAAGCACAAATGAAGTTATGCATTATCAAAGTTGGCTCCTCAGTCAGATTTCACTAAGTTTTCCATACTTAGCCAAATGAGCTAGACCATCACCAGGACATCATGCAGGAGCAAACATGGACCAGCCAACTTGAACATTCAATATTCTCACATGAGAAGCTCCTAAGACCAGTGGATCAAATGGATTTGTTCTTTTTGACCTCAAGAACATCTCTTGAAAGTTTGGTGCCTTCATGATTATCATGCTTCAAGATCCAAGCCTTCAAAATGGACCTACAACATAAGACATTCACGCTAACATCAAAATAAAGGTTAATTAAAAATCTATATGTGCTTAAATTTGATGGTTTATGGGATGTCAATAATGTTCTACGGGATGTTAATTATGAGGAATAAATGTACAACTTTTGACCCAATTGATGCAATAGAATGTGGTAAATAATGATGCCAATCAAAATAATAACATGAATAATAATCGCAATGGTGGAAATAGTGGGAACAACGGTGAAATGAGTAACTTGGGAAACAATGTACATGCTCATAACCACATTAAAACCACTTAGGCTTTCACAATTAGGCCTCTTATGCCTAATTTATTAGATCAATAGGGTGGTGGACAATAGGCTACATGAGAGGGTTTTGTAGATTGTATGCATGTGTGGCAGTCTTTGAGTGATGAATTTTAGGATGCTATGTGTTTATAGGATTTTTGTCAATTGAAATCAAGGAACATACCTAGAGGAGATAGAGGGCACAACCAAGAGTTACAACATAGGTTTGTCAAGGTGTCTCTTTCACCTTTTAATGGTTTGGGTAAATGCACTACACATGCATGGATACAGAAGTTAGATAACTATCTCAAGTTGTACCCCATGCTTGAGAGGGAGGCCATCCAATTTTCTACTTTGCACTTGGAGGGTGATTCACATGATTGGTGGTACCACGAGATGGTTACGTAGGATCATAGCCTTTTCACTTCATACATTGATTTTACTTAGAGGTTGATAGACTGATTTGATGAATCAAATCTTGAAAAATATTTCAGAGAGTTGGCCCAACATAAACATAAGGATTCAGTAGATGCTTACATATCTAATTTTAAAAGGCTTGCAGTTATGGTTCCTAATGTTTTAGAGGATATATTGTCTTATCTCTTCATTAAGGGCTTAGAAGATCCACTTTGTGGTTGGGTGAAAGAATTATACCCACCTACTTTGTAGGATGCCATAAAAATAGCTAGGAACATGGAGTTTTTATCACCTCCCAAAAACAAAATCTAGAACAAATCATTTTCTTCCTCTAAGAAAGATTATAAGAAAAAATTTCAAAAAGATTGGCCTAAGAGGAAAAATTTGGATACAGAGGTAAAAAATGAACCTAGGAGGAAGAAGCTTTTATTTTCATGTAAAGAACCTTGGGAGCCTAGACATAAATGCCTTGGTAAAGGAAAGGTTCATTATAGCAAGGTCACTTTTGATTATGAAGAGGAGTAGGTGAACGTAGATTCTAGCTTAGATAGTGATCAGGAGAAGGCTTATGTAGAGCATGAGGAGAGGATTATAGGATAACTTATGAGAGGTATTATTGCTTCTCTGTCAGGTACCCATAGATATCACCCTTTCAGGGTGAGAGGAGTCTTATAGGGACAATATGTGATATTTTTGATTGATATTGAGGCAACCCACAATTTCATAGATGAAGGCTTGATGATGAAAAGAGGTCTTTAGGTAGAGTATTTTATAGAGTTTAATAATATAGTTGCTGATGGATTCACTATGAGTTGCAAGAAGAAGATTTCATAGTTGAGCATCACCTTAGGTGAACATCACCTTAGGTGAGCATCAGGTGACTAATGATTTTTATGTTGTCAAAATTGGGGAGATTGACATGGTTATTAGCATTTAGTGGTTGCACTACCTTGGAAAATATTCATAGAACTTTCAGACCATGAAGCTTAATTTTAGACATGAGGGAAAAAAGGTTGTTCTTTGAGCAGTGTTGAATAGAGCACCTAGTGTGGTTACTACGAAGAGGATGGAGACACTATTTTGACATGGAGAGGTGTCTTGGGTAGCACAATGTTTGATATCTTATAAAACTAATTCTGGTGGAGATGATCAATATCATGTGGATATCTAATCCATATTGGATAAGCATAGTGTGGTTTTCGGTGAGATTCCTCTTGGAATGCCACCTGCCATGGGTTTTGAGCATGTGATAGAGCAAGAGCATGAACAAAGAGATAAATAAATCAAGTAAGTATTTGATGAACTTGATTTTCTTTAAGAGGAATTTGACTTAGAGGGTTTCCCAAAGAAATCAGAAGTTGCATGTGTAGATTTAAATCAACAAGATGGGATTGAGCAAGAGCAAAGGATATAGGATACGAGAAAAGTTTCAAAACATGAGGTAGAGTGTGTTTTTTAGCCTATTGAAGATTGAGAAACATATCATGAGGACGTGCCAAGCCTTGTGGTTAGTAATCCTCCAAGAAGACCGCTAGATAAAGATTGTGTTAATGAGGTAGAAGATGAAGCCTCTACATGGAATGTGTTGAAACATGGAGACTTCAACATTCCTAACTTTGAGAAGTTTCCAAAAAGTGATTTTGAGCTTGTTGGAATTTTCAGAACAACAATAGATAATGCAAGTTCAAAACTTAATTTACATGAAGAATTAGTAAGTCAAGGCTATAATCACGATTTCCACTTATTTGACAATCCACTCTTTGGATTAGGAGCTAATTTGACATATGCTAATCCTTCTTTGAAATGGAATATGGAGACACAAATTGCTCTAAGACCCTTAGTTGGTGATGCTTTCATGGTTGAGTTGCGCAAAGAAGTCAAAGATGTCACAATCTTCCATGGAAAATAGGAGGATGAGTTTAAGATGGATGTAAAATTATATGATGGTTACAAAAATCCTAGTGCCTTGGAGGTGCAGTGTGTTGATGGAACTTGCATGATTTTCATGAGAGGCATTCTTTTTAGAGAAGATGTCTTTAGTTTCACTAGGAGGTCTTCTAATGAAGCACACATGAATAACAAAGTTGCACAACACAAGCATGGTGGAGTTGTTTCATTCCTTCAAACTCATGATAGAGGTCCCTAACAAAGTATGTTGGAAGGTTACGGTGACTAGAGAGATGTTCCTCATCCAAGGATAGTTCTAAGTTTTAGTTTTGACTCTATTGTTTTGTTGCAGATTAGCCACCTCATACTTTTGTTTACACATATCCATGAAGGTTGGCAAAATATTTCAGTTAAGGAATGGAAGAATTTTCAGTTGGAGGTTGTTTAGGAGTCTTTTCTAGCCACTTCCAAGTTGATTTTTGGAAATTCAATGCTCATCTCTCATGTTCATGCATGGAGACCTTAGTTTTGTCATTATTGTCCTACTTATAGAGTGTTGATTTTAATAAAATCAAGTTATGATATGTTGTTATTTACCTTGAATAGCCACATGTTGATTCGAGTTGGGGCTCCTATACCTTGGTTGGATGATGGATAAAGGTTTCAAATGTGGGAGAGTAATATTTTAGACTTTCTAGCTTCAAATTAGGCATGGAAATTTCAGTGGGATGTCATGAAACATTCCACGTGTTTTCCTACTACTTTATTTATGAGGAGGGTAACACATGTTGTCAAATTGATGAGAAGGTGCACGTGGTGGAACTGTGTGGTGATTTTAGGTCATCTTGACTTGAAATTGCTTGAGGACAAGCAATTTTGGGAAGGGAGGACTGTAATGCCCATTTTTGGTGCTTAACCAATTTGTGAGCAATTAACCAATTTTCAAGTCTTTTGGAGGCTAATTGGTTAGTTAGGGAGAACTCCAACGTTCTTGGAGAAGTTTAGGTTAGTCTTGCAAAGCATTTATTCATGGTTTTGAGCTAAGATGGTTTGATGGAGCCCTTTGATGCTTTTAGAATCAATTCCAGACCCTTCAGGTGCTCTCCAAACTTCTTGGAGGTGCATGATATTTTTATAAAGTCACCCAGTTGCCTATGATCATCCTCCTAAGTTTTTAATATCACTTACGTATGACCAGAATTACAAAATTATATCATCTGAGTGCTTTCCACAATTTGGGTATATTATTGAGATATTTAATTAATATTTCACTTAAGTTGTCCAATGTTAAAAAATTAAAAGGGACAACTTAGTGTAATAGCTCATTTTAAAGGTGTTGAAAAATTATTTCATGTGGACATCTTGAAAAAATGACTTTGTTCATGAGAAAATATTATTGTCCTCAAAAGGTTGGGAAGTGCTCCATAAAGTTAATTATTTATTTTATAAAAGGAGTTTTTGAGCAAATAAAGAAAAATTAATATTTTATTACTTCAAAAAATTATAAAAGAAGGTTAAGGGTTCACTGTGGAGGTTGTTGATGAATTGATTTTGCTTCTACATTTTGGAGAGAGCTTGTACTTTCAGTTCAACAAACCCTAAGACAAAAAACCTTGGGTTCTTGATTGATTGGATGAAAACCCATTCAACCATCCTTGGTGGAGTCACTCAAATTTTACAGGTGCAACTATTATTTCGAGATTCGAAGATTTCGGTCGTGAAAGGATATATTTTGATAAAGTGTTTATCTGGAGTTTCTCTTCCCAAATTTATGAGATTTGTTCCAAATATAAAATTAGATTTGATGGTGATTGATATTGAAGATAATAAAATGTTTGAATAAGGATGCATTGCAGTTTTCCTCACCCCCTTAGAAGAATTTAGCTTTGGTGCATGGTTGGAAGTTTTTGGTGCTAGGTTCAACACCCTTAGATAGTCACATCACCTCTTATATTGGTTGCAACCCTTACATTTTCCATTAGATAGTTTGGAAAGGAACCGCCTTCCCCTCTATGAAGTCGCTTCCCATTTTGGAGTGTCACGTATGGTTTAGATGCATATATGAATGAGTTTAGAAGTGGCACCATCATCATCGTAGGGATATTTGTAACAATAAATTGAAGAACTGATTCAATCATACTTTTGGACATAAAAAGGTAATGTATTGAAGTACATAAAGTTCTATGTGAAATCATATTTATGGGTTCTTCTTTATATGCAGTTTTCATTATGTTGAGGTGTAGCACTGTATGTCTTATTGTTTATATAATACCTTGCATCTATGCATATATCTATGAATGATTTATGTTACTAAAATGCAATTGAATCATTTTGAACTTTCACATGAAGAATATCATTGTTTATGACAAGTAGGTAAAGTATTTGATGAAATGTCTGCACTATAGAAATGAGAAAATTGTGAGTTTTTTTTGGGCAAAAAATCTTGGTGGGGATTTTACAATGCTTGTGGTGGATAAGTTTCAAGTAGCAGAATTGGTGGATTTTTTCATCACCCCGACCCATAGAGTAAATTTGGTGTCTGATTTGTTAAAAATGGATAATGGGTCATGCGAAGAGTTGTCATCCTCGTGTTGTGATGGGCTAGGGTTTGTGCCTCTATGTTAGGAACCTAGAACAATAAACATGCTCTGATACCACGTGTCAGGATCTTGCTCCACCAATAGAGCACATATGATTACTTCTTGTATTAGCAACTAAACACGGAATTTAACCAGAATCAACAAGTAACTAGAAATATGAAACAACACAGGAATATGAGAGACAATACACAATTGTATTAATAATCATGCAAAAGAATATACAATAAAGAAGATGCCACTTCTTCTTCCACCTCAAAGGCTCACCACACCTCAAGACCTTCTTCCCTCTCTCTCTCGGTCCCAACAATCAACTCCAATACAGAATTGATGTTCACCTCTCCAACCAGTCAGTAACACGCTGCCAGTACATCAAGTACACAACCGTACTCCAAGTAGATCTCCTGCTCTCTGCTGCTACCTGCAAATCACTAGACCTTACTCACCATTGTAGATCTCCAAAAGAAGCCATGCTAACCTGCTGACTAAGATCATACAAATATGAAGAACCCTGCTGATTCTCCAAACCAGTACCCACCTTGGTACTGTGGCACTAGGAGGAACACACCATTGCTCTCTTCTCTCAGAAGGAGCTTATTGCTCTCTTACTCTTTAGCTACACTTTTACACTACAGCCTATGAGTCTATTATATAGATCTCATGCATACAATAATTAGACTATCCTAATTACAATAATTAGACACGCAACTCAAGACCAAAAATAGCCTTTGCATGCAAACACTCGGTTCAACAAACTAACTGTCCGTGGAACAAACAGTTCTGGAACTGCCACAGGCGACCGACGTCGGTCCCTGTTTGCCTGGAGGTGACCGACGTTGGCCGACCTCCTGCCGATGTCGGTTGCCTTCCTGTCCACCCTGCCGTCGTCGGTTGCCTTGTGCACTGCACTCTGCCGACGCCGGTCTCCCTGGAACTCAGCAACCTCCTCCCTGTTTGCACCAGTTGAAGCTTTTAGCTCCACATCCTAACACTCTATATCTTTTTAGGTTGTTGGAAGAAAAGTTGGTTCCCCCAGGGAAAATGGCAGAAGATCTTAAGTCGGTGCTAGATGGTGAAGGTGGGAAATTTGGAGAGCACAAAGTGATGATACCAGCCTTGGTGGCTCTCAAATCACCTATTTTGAGTTTTGAAGAGTGGAGGGCGTATCACAAATCTCCTGAAAGGATTACAACTATAAAATTTCTTGTGCGTGCCTTTGCCTGTAGGTTACACCAGTTTTAAAATGGGTTGAGATAAGGACCAAGAAGAGGCCCTGGGTGGCTACATTGGGTGGTGAGTTGGGAGGGCGTGGTTTTAAGGGGCAGTATCAAAAAGGAGTGAAGGTAGAGCATGTGGGTGGCTCGAGAGGTAATCAGGGGAACACAAAATTGGAGCAGGGTGATGAAGTAGGGTGTTCTAATCTAGTTGTAAAGGGACGAATGATGATGGATAGCAAAAAAACTTCTATCAGTTGGGGTGGGGTTCTGCTGGTTAATTTGGATTAAGTTGGTCTTGTGTGGAGGGTGGCATTTTGTTTTGATAGAGTTGTAAAACTATTTTTTGTATGGTATACTGGTAGCTATTGTAATTAAAACAATATTAATAAATGGTGAAGGGTATTTTAGTTTTTTGTCATTTGATCTTATTGCCTTACTAGATTTTTTCTTTTAAGCCAGGGCTATTCTTTTTTATCTCTGATTTAATGGGCAAAGCCATCAAATTTGATATCGATAAAAAAAATAAAAATAATAATAATAAAGATGTTTTAAATTACATAAGAACTATAAAAATTTGTAACTAAAATTTTGATAATCTTTTTTATTAAACATAAAAATTATTGATGATAACATTTTTAATTAAAACTATAAACCATAATAACATTTTTGAATGGAGTTATGTGCAACACACCCATAATCCAATTCCCTAAAAGCTAAAATACTTAAAAGATACACATAAGACCAATCTAAAAAACAGAAAAACCCACCACCATAGAAACACCCAAACACATCAAAAAGATTTCATCAAAAAATATTTATTATACTTGTTGAAAGGATTGTAGTGTAATTAATTAAACAGAGCAAACACAGCTGTCTTTGCAGCCGTCTCAACAAAAACTAAATTATTCCACGTCGAGTTCAGGTTAACATATTTAAATAACATTCAGAGGCCCCCAGTTGCTCAGTATATTTACTAAACCTGTAACGCTAAAGAAATCCACAGAATCTTGCAGTTCAAATGGTTCCTATGTATTTTAAATCTTATATTCTAAATACATATGATCTGTAAATGACGCCATTCTATTGTTTATCTTTAATTTTGGATAAGAACAATTGCAACTGAAATTTTATAAAAAAATTGTTTTAAATCGATGGGAGAGACTTCAAATGGTCCCTAAACTATATTTTTATTTTGGATAAGAACAACTGCAACTGATTGTTTTTTCGACAATTAACTGACATTAACGTCATGCATTTCCACTAGAATGTTTGAATTGTAAGGTTGTGTTTTTGAGTAGAGAAGGCATATGTTTTGATTGGCACTGATCAGGGTAGGTACGGAGGAATATGTTTGAATAGTGAGGTCGTGTGTTTTGAGAAAGGGGGGCACACATTCTAGTGGAAATTGGAGGGAGGAATGTGTTTAAATTGTAAAGTTGTGTGTTTTAAGTAGGGGAGGCTCATTTTCCAATCAAGTCTGGTAGGGAGGAATATGTTTGAAATGTAAGGTTATGTGTGTTGAGTAGGGGAGGCATAAATTCCGATCAGAATTGGTAAAGAGGAATATGTTTGAATTGTAAGATAGGTGTTTTGAGTAGGGGAGGCACATGTTTGGAATAGGACGAGGAATTAATTAGTGAAGAGGCATATTCCATTCTAGATAAGTAGGGAGGAATATGTTTGAAACTTAAAGTTTTGTCTCTAAATAGGGGAGCTACGTGTTCCAATGGAGAGAGGGAGGTAGGAATATGTTTGAAACTTAAAGTTTTGTCTCTAAATAGGGGAGCTACGTGTTCCAATAGAGACAGGGAGGTAGGAATATATTTGAATAGTAAGTTTTTGTCTTTGAGTAGGGGAGGTACAAGTTTAGATCCAGACAGGTAGGAAGGACAGGGAGGTAGGAATATATTTGAATAGTAAGTTCTTGTCTTTGAGTAGGGGAGGTACAAGTTTAGATCCAGACAGGTAGGAAGGAATATTTGGAAAGTCTCGTGTTTGAGTAAGGGAAGGCACAGTTCAAATCCGGGAAAGTCATGAGTGTATATTTGCAAGACGATTCTATAGGCCCTGGATTACCTTTGAATTACCTCCGAACCCTCTGTCAGCAAAGACTTCCAGATTAGCCATGGGGAACTCAGAAAACTAAGTCTCAATTCTAACCTTCCAACGGCCACATGCCTTTATGTAACAGACCACTTCTGGGGTATGACACGATAACAAAGGAACTGAGCTAAAATTGGGATTCTTCCACAGATGTTATCTAAATTTTTATCAGACATCAGTTTAAAATTCAATCTTACTGCACAAGGGGGTTTGTGCACCAAAAAATACCCTCTAATCTAAGCACAGTAATAACTCGAAAGATGTTAAGAAACCTATGCAAGCGTTGTACCCTTCGCTCACCGGGCCACAAAACAAACTATATGAGCAGCGCAGTAGCCATGCTGAACCTTAAAAAGACCTGAACTTTTCCTTTCATAAACTGTCCACTGCAAATGTTTTGGGGGTACACCTAATCAATATACGCACAAACATGCCGAGCCGTTGCTGTTGGTGGATTGCGATTGCTCTAATTTGGATGAGTGTTGTTGCATGGGGTTCGAACTCGGACCTCATTGACTGTAAAAGCCCAGACGATGCATATCCCTCAGCCACACACGGCTTCGGCATCGCCTTTAAAGAAGAAGAAGAAGATGCGTTGCAAGAGATTCTGAGGTCTGCAAAGAGGCCTGAAATATCGAATTGGCTTACAAGGATACGCAGAACAATTCACGAGAATCCTGAACTCGAATATCAAGAGTTCGAAACCAGCAGCCTCATTAGAAGGGAATTGGATTATATGGGTGTAAAGTACAGGTGGCCACTTGCAGAAACAGGAGTGGTGGCTTTCATAGGCACCGGAGGACCTCCTTTCGTAGCACTCAGAGCTGACATGGATGCTCTGCCCATTCAGGTGCTCTGCAATTGAAAATTTATCTTGATCTCCTTTTTTTTTTAAATTGTTTTTGCAAGTAAATATTCGTATAAATCTGTCAAAATAAGGCAACCTACATATGGCTTAAGCGAAAACATTGAAATAGAAATTAATTGAGGGAACAAATTATTCCATTAAACACACAAGGTTTTCATAGTCCATATCATTAAGAACTGAGTTTTTGGAAAAATCTGTGGCGATTTTTCATCAACCATTCGGATCACAGTCCGTGATTAATCATCAAGGCAATAGAAAATGATGGATTAGGGAATATGATCTGAAATGTTGATTGAAAAATTGCTATACAGTTCTTTTCAAAAAGCCCACTTCTTAAATCATTCCCTGTTAAATTTTGTGAGGGTTTTTAAAGACAAACCTCATCCCATGCACTTTTGAAATTTTCTCCTTCAAATTCGGCTATAAGAAATTTAAAAGTAACCCCTCTTGGATTTACCTCAATGGTTGTAAAACAGAATTTAATATATTTTAAGGACAAACCTGGTCCCATCAGCCATGTACTCTTGAAATTTTCTCCTTCAATTTCAGCTGTGAGAAATTTCCTTGCTGAAAAGCTGTAGCTCGAACGGTCTTGCTGAACATTCTCCTTTTCTCTCTAATTTCACAAGGCGACTTTTTATGGTTGTTGAAAACAGAGAGATTTGAAGGACAAACCTGGTCTTATTTACATTCACTTCCAAAATTTTCTCCTTCGATTATTGCTGTGAGAAATTATCTAGCTAAAAATCTCTTTCTCCAATTGTCTTGCTGAAGATTCTCCTTTTCCCTCTAGCTGCACAAGATAATTTTTTATCTCAATGGATGCTGAAAACAGAATTTCAGAGATTTGGAGGACAAACCTGGTCCCATGTACTTCTGAATTTTTCTCTTCAATTTTGGCCGAGAAAGTAAAAATCAAATTTATATTTTCAATCACGAAGAAAATTGCAAACATGGAAGTTTTTGGATCTCCCTGATTTTCCCAGCTGAATAGCACTTAAACCAGCAAAAGGCTTGGCATTTAAAGTAGCAAAAGGCCTCTGGAAAAAACTTGTGATGAATTTTGAAATCATTGATATTTCAGATCACACTACATGATCCATCATCTGGGAAACATCCAAAACCTGATGCTGATCATATACTGTGATCCTAAAATGTCTGATTTCAAAATTGATAAGTCTTTTCCAAAAGCCTTTTGCTGCTAATTATGGTCTGTGGAAACCTTAAAACTCTTACCTTTTAAAGTTTTCATAATGGTAAGAAGCCTTCACCCATCCCAGGTCGATAATAGCAGTTTTGACATGTCATTTGTCACTAAAAAATCTGAAATCAGAACTTGACCCATAAGAGTATATAGCAGTCTATTTCAAGATCAACACTGCTACTACTACTATCAAATAACATTTCTAAATTACTAGAAACTAAATTCCTAATACTAACCTTATGGAAGTCATCTTGAGATGACCTAAACACGGTAAAAATCTCACAAAATTAATAATTTGACAATCTAAATTTCTGTCTCTTCCTATACCGACAGTCACCTGAAGTTCTAACATACCAGTGCTGCGGGAAAACATGGTCACCATGCCTCCATGATTACTGTAATGCTTTCATTTCACCTTCCAAACCTCTGACAGCAGCTAACAATAAAACCAAAATACACTGGACACCATACTGTCATAGTTAACAAACTTTGAGTATTTGTAAAACACAATTATGGAAAGATTCTTCACTTAGTTTACAACTACTAAATATTTTCTATGGCTTAAAATTTTTGTTGCTTGGATGGGCCTTTTAGATTTTTTTCTATCAATTGGAGTTTTTGCAGGAGGCTGTTGAGTGGGAGCACAAGAGTAAAATTCCAGGGAAAATGCATGCCTGTGGACATGATGCACATGTGACCATGCTCCTGGGTGCTGCAAAGATATTTCAGGAGCGACAACAAATGTTGCAGGTTTCTACAGTGCTCAATACTTCTGCCCAAATGTTTATATCAGTCAATAAATGAACATGCCAGTGCAGTCTTCAACTATGACACTCCCACCTTCTAACTCTGTCCAACTTGAAAATACCTGGTTTTTAGAATGTATTATTTTTTGGCCAGATACCCGGATTTTCTAGATCTAATTATTATCTACATAAGCATCAAGTCTGCTTGTAGATTGTATTGCTTGTTTGAACATTGTGATTGAGATTCTTTGTTTGCAACTATTTTGTTGGGCATTTCAGGGAACTGTTGTCCTAATCTTTCAACCAGCAGAGGAAGGAGGTGGTGGAGCAAAAAGAATGATAGAAGATGGGGCATTAGAGAATGTAGAAGCTATATTTGGAATGCATGTCTCCAGTAAATATCCAATTGGAGTTGTTGCTTCCAAGCCAGGGCCTTTAATGGCTGGATGTGGTTTCTTCAAGGCAATCATAACTGGAAAGGGAGGACATTCGGGAATTCCACAAAATGCAATTGATCCTATTCTTGCAGCTTCTGCTTCTATTGTCAGCCTTCAACAACTTATTTCTCGGGAAGCTAACCCCTTGGACTCTCAGGTATTTCACTAACCTTTCACATGAGATCTGCACCTAGATAAGTATGGGTCAAATGGAAATGAGATGAGCAAAACTTCAATTGTAAAAGAAACAAACCAATAGCCATATCTCTTTGGTTAATTTCTAGCAGTTACAATGTGATGTAGCTGTGGTTAGTAATTCAATTAAGAGATGCTTTACATCACACAACTTTCAAAATATACAATAACATATGCAATAAAATGCATGAAACACACTCAAATGTTCATTGGATTCAATGAATCAATAGTAAGGAAATACAACATGAACAATGAATACAATGACATTGTAATCTCACAATGAGATGCATTGCAACATCAGATCCGTAGATCTCTGCTTATTAACTCACAATTTTTGCAAATGTAACCTAACTCTCAGAACAATCACTTAGGATTATTCATTAAGTTCCAATTTTCTGACCAACCTTAATTGTTCCAACCCCTTCCCTTGTTCCTCATTTTTTCCTCCCTCTTTGCACAAGTGTAGGGGTATGCTTATATAGGTGCAAGACCCACCTACTTACATTGAGTGCTTTATGCTCGCTAACAACATTTAACACACCTTAGTGCACCACAAATATTAAATGTCTCTCACAATTCCAAGGCCCGAACATGTTACAATGTAATGCATTATAGCATACTATATCACGGGTAATACCAAATAGATCCTTATCAGCTTCCCATGACTTGTGCAATTAAATATTATACAGTCAGCAACAACTCCTTTCATAACACATCACAAGGATATGCGGCCAAACCAAATGCGCACAAAGAAGTCACTCGAAATCACAAGACTTCGCAACCAACAATTGCATTGCTATCCTTATGTCCGCTCAAGAATATTACTGCATGTTACCGCACATGCCTCAAATGACTAACAAATCAATGCACAGCTTGTGCATTGAAGAACAAACTCCTCCAAGGAATATCATCAGCTATGCTTCTCTTGTGGAAAAGAATCAAAATCTGGAGGGAATCAAATGAAGACAAATTTCTAAAATTGCTCCGAAAATCACCGCAATATTGCACTTGCACAAAAGACTAACACTACTTTTTGCGCAAAGATTTGCAAGCTTATTTAGAAAAACAATAGGTACAACTGCATGCGAAAATAGGAGCATTGACCATTATAAACATATGCATGATACGAAACTTGTGCAAACCAACACTATAAAAAATTTCCTAAACTATCATTTTTTTTTTATGCAAGATTGCATGTGAGCCCGGATGCCCCTGGATCATACACCATGGGCAACAAAATAAATGTGATCTCCTGCTCATGTGTCTTTTAAGAGCTCTGCGAATGGTATTTCTTGTTTTGTAGCTCCTCATGTGCTTATCAATGTCGCACTTCTATTCCTCGGTGTTTCCATTTGACCAAATATTTTATATAATGTTTTTTGCATGTAGTTTTTCCAATTTGCATGTTATCCACTTGTTCCACTTCACTGCGCTCCTTTTGAGGCATCTGATATTTCCAATTTGTTTTTTTAGAATATGCATTTTTAATTTCACTACTTTGTCCTTCATTATATGGATACAAATCAGCCACATAGAAAATAGGCAATATGTTTATCTCTTCAAGTAACTCTATCTCATAGGCATTTTTCGCAAATTTCTGCATGACCCAATCTTTTTCCATTTCAACTTATTATAAGTGCCTTTTGGAAATCTCTTTCCTTAAGTATGTTAAGACTAAGTCTACCACTTGAAAGTCTACTTCTTTTCTCTTCACATCTGTGTTGCTTGTATTGCACACTACCTTTCTCCAATTGTTCACGCACTTGCTTATGCAGTTCTCGCATATGCTCTACAAATTCCTCTACTTCATCACTTTTTCTTGTCTCACTTTTCATGTCGCATAATTCCGCAACTCCTCTTGGACTCGACCCATAACAATCTGGAACGTTGTCTTCCCTATACTCCTATCCATTGAATTGTTATATTTGAAATTAGCTTGTGCAAGAATATTAGCCTCTGTCTAAGGATGCTATGTTGAACTAAATTAAAACTTAGTGTATAACTTCAACAACATTCTCCATAAATGTCCAACAAATTTCCAATCTCTGTCTAAAACTACATTGTGCGACAAACCATGCAACCTTACAATCTTGCAGAATAAGAAGTTAGCAATGTTTGTTGCATCACTAATCTTTCTACATGCCACAAAATGTGTCATCTTCAAAAATCTATCCACAATCATAAATATGGAATAATTTCATTTTTGTGTTCTAGGAAAACTTAAAACAAAATCCATGCTTATATCCTCCCATGGTTTTTCTAGAATAGGCAGCGATTAATACAACCTTGCATTCTATCTTCTTCCTTTTGCTAGTTGGAAAACTCTGCACTCCTGAACATATTTGTGCACATCTATACTCATTTATGGTCAAAATTAATTTTCCACTACTTGTGCGAATGTTTTATCAGAACCAAAATGACTTGCCAAACCTCCACTACAATGATCAAAATTTCACACATTGAACTTCTTGCTATACACAACTGCGCTCTTTGAAACAATATTCCATCCTAAACAAAATAATCTAACCATGGTGTCCTGTCTTCAATCACTGATTCTACACATGCTTTCCATGATTCCTAAAAATCTTCATTATTTTCATATTGTTCATAAAATTAAATCCTATGACTTCCACTCTTAATTCATTCAACAAAAGAACTTTACAGCTCAACGCGTCTACCACTCTGTTTGATTTCCCACTCTTGTTTTTCAACTAGAATAAATAGCCTTGTAGGAATCCAACCCACTTCATATGTCTCCAATTCAATTTACTCTAACTATTGATAAATTGTAGTGCTTGGTGGTTTGTATACAATACAAACTCTTTTGGCAGCAAACGATGTCTCTATTTCTTCAATTCTTCCATAATTGCATAGATCTCTTGATCATACATTGAATATTTATTCTTAACATCATTTAGATTCTCACTAAAATATGTCCACTCTTCAAGTCAATTTTTGTGAAGTATCTTGCTTCACCTAACCAATCAATGAAATCATCCATGCCCGGTAATGGATATATATACTTTATGGTTTTCTTTTTGACGACTCTAGAATAAGTGCACATTCTCCAGTCTTCTTATTGTTAGGCGCTAAAACTAATGGTACTGCATAGGGGCTCAAAGTTTCTTTGATCAACCATGTCTAACAACTTATGAACTTGTCTTTGCACCTTTGCATTGTCTTTTGGAGTCAGCCTATGTGCTGCTTTGTTTGGTAAACTCGAACTTGGAATCAAATCCATTCGAATAGTTATACTTATCATCAATGGCAATCCATCTGGTAGATCATTAGACAAAATTTCCTTTAACTCAGTATATATTTTAATTCATGTGGAAGTTTCTCTTCTGTTGATGTACCTGCACTCACCTCTTGCACTACCTTTGAAATCAACAACACCTTTGGACTCTTCACCTCTTTGCACTTATCCTTCAAAGGATTTAGAGTATGTGTTACTCCATTTTCTCACAATATGTATGTATTTGCATGACCATCATGTTGTGCCTTGCGGTCAAACTGCCAAGGCCTTCCAAGTAAAATCTGACAAACATCCATAGGCATTATGTCACACAATACCTCATCTTTGTATATTTCAATATGAAAACTTACTAGACATTGTTCATTCACTAGAAATTGATGTCCCTTCAACAACCACGAAACCTTATATGGATTTAAATTCATGATCCTTCTCAAACTTAGATCTACCATTTGTTATGGAACAATATTATGCATGCGACCACTATCAACAATCAATTTACATCACTTACCTTCCGACTTACAATTGGTTTTGAACAAATTATTTCTTTGCGCGGGACCCTTATCCTGTGATGCCCCCTTCTAGCTAGAGGCTCCATTCTAGCAGTTGTTTAGCCTATCATTGGACCCTCGTAGATTAATATAGTTGGATAGGGGGTTAGTTTGAGCACAGGAGAGTTTCGGTTGTTCAGTGATTTGACGTCCTCAGAGTTCAGTGGCTTTGATTGGACTTGGAGAGTTGATTTAGACTATATTTTGATGAGTTTTGCTATTTTTAGCAGTTGCTATTTTTTAGCAAGGTTATTTGGTCACATGGAAAATAATTACCCGGACTCCAGTTTCAGATGGCAAGGTCAGATTCTCAGTTTTGAGAGAGTTATTGCATTTCTAATGGATTTCAGCATTAATTAATGATTAATGATTTAATATTAAAGTTAACTTTATATTAAATCACTTAAGTATGGGTCTATTTCTTATCGAATGGGGCCAGTTGACTGAATTAATTGAAGAAGAAAAATTAAATGTTTTTTCCTAAGTCTAAAATCATTAATTGTTTTAATGATTTTTATGAGGAAAATCGCAGCTCTCTCGAAGAATTCGATTTAGGGTTTGAAAGGGCATATTTATGCTTGGAAAAGAATGAAGAAAAAATTCATTGTTATTGCTATCATTTTGAAAAAAGGTTTTGTGCTTTGAGAAGGGTTTCAACGATTGCCATTGAAGAACGTAGTTTCTTCTGTGAGTCTCCATTTGAACTGGTGAAATATCCAGCGAATTTGGTATCCTTAGAGTTTCATACAGGGACTCTAATTTGTGCTTCAGCAGTTGTGAGGAAGATTCAGAAATTTATAGGGGTTTCCTTGCAGATCAGAATATTTAGAGATTAATCATTTGCTTATTAAAGTTGTACCTGCTGCTATGGTATGGCTGTGAACAATAATGCGTGAATAGTAATGCGTGAATAGCGATGCATGAATAGTACCCATGAGCAGTAGCATGACTGTGAGATGCGTCCATCATGCCATTTTGGGGGTGTCGTGTGAGTTTGAAAGGGTGCAGACTTGTCTACACATCCGCCGCCATTCTTGTTGCTGACTGTTGGTGATCGCTGGGCGCTTATTTGGAGAGCTGGGCGTGTATACTTGCTGCTGCAGTCACTAATCTTCTTCTACAACCATCATGAACTTCTGCTGTCAACTCAGAATCATTTTGGGAGGCTAACAACGGGTATTTTTAGCATTTCCATGAGAACATATATATCTGATCTGCTGTCATATATTTCAGAATATTGTTTATGTGTAAACCTGCTCATGGTTATTGCTCAGACTGAGTATTCTTGTGATTGAAGCTTTTATCCAGTTATCTATGTTGTTTCATCATCATATGCCATAGATTGAGGATGAATTATTTGCTATTAACTGTCATGTATCTCATTTAAATACTGTTATGATTTCATGCAATGCATTGGTATAAGTTTGACAAAATGAATCCATATGTCAAACTGGAAAATAATGTTTTAAAAATCATGTTAAAGTTAGTAAGGGTTTTTTACAAATAGTCGACAGCATAAAAAAAACGCCGTTCAGCAGTAGAGCTTGTGAAGGGTTACTACATTGGTATCAGAGCCACAATCCTACCATCCTGAGGGTTAGAGGCTTTGCATGCAGCCACCAGAAGTTGGCCCTCACAAGTATTACACACGCAGGAGGGTCTTACTATAGAGAAATCAGAATTTGGATATTCAGCAGGACCCAATGGGTGACAGAGGAGAAGGAACTCCACTGCGAAATGAAGGAAACAATGAGGATAGGGAAGCTAGGGACCTTTTTAGAAACATGGCAACAGGGCAGCAACAAGTTGCAGATGTTTTGAAGGCACTTACTACAATGATGCAACAAATGAACCCACAAATAAGACAAAATCGAGTTCCGGATGATGATAGGAGTGTTGTTGGGACTCCTAGAGCTCATAGAATTGCCACTCATACCATTGACAGGGCTACTCATCCTACTTTCATTAGAGATGAGCCTGAGATAGGCCCTGCAGAGGAAGTCGGAGAGGAGATGTCCGCAGACATCCTCATGGCTGTGAATGACGAATGGGAATTATTAGCTCCACAAGTGCGTGAGAGGATGACATTCAAGAGGTTTGTTAATCAGAGGAGAGAGCATTACAGGGCAGTGAGATAGGATAGGAGACCTTGTGGCCAGAATAATGAATTAAAGCGCGCTACAGACAAGCTTTCTTTGACTACATTTGATGGTAGTAGTAGAATGACAGTGCAAGCTTGGATTCACAAGCTTGATACCTTCTTAGCAATGAGACCTATGACAGAAATGGAGGCAATAATATATGTCACACTGCATTTAGAGGGAGCTGCACATGATTGGTGGTACCATGGGATGGTTACCCTATAGCATAACCAAGTGACTTCATATCAGGACTTTGTAGACAGGTTAGTGGAGAGGTTTGACAAGAAAGATCCAGAAGTTTATTTCAGAGAGTTGGCCCAGCTTAGACAGACAGGAGGATTAGAGTACTACATCAGTGACTTTCAGCGTTTATTTGTCATGGTGCTAGACATCTCAGATAGGAGATTGGTAGTTTTGTTCACTGAGGCATTATCCGAACCACTGAAGGGTTGGGTAAAAGCCTTTGATCCATTCAATTTGCAAGAAGCAATTAAAAAGGCTAGGAGTATGGAGCATGCAGCCCCAAATAAATTTCAGTTGAAGGCTGCTTCTTTCAGCAAAGATACTAAACCACCCTTTAAGAAACCAGAGAGGAATGAATCAAAAACTGAGAATAAGGAAAAATCTTTTGCACCACTTGATAGAGAAACATTGAATGATTTGAGGAAGAAAAAATTATGTTTCTATTGCAAAGGACCCTATGACATGAACCATGATTGTCCCTTGAGACCCAAGGGTAAAGCAAACAGAGTTATGTGGGCTTATTATGAGGATTCCGATTCTGAAAATTCGGACCAGCAAACTGAAGATGAGGAATCCAGTGAAGAAAAAGAGAGTTTGGATGATGAAAAACTTAAGCAAATGTCTACCGATGAAGAGAAGGTTGAGGGTAGGCTTAAAGAAGCTTGTCTCACTAGTGTGCAACAGGAGGGGTCATTTAGAATGAGAGGAGTGTTGGCTGGACAGTGAGTTATTACATTGCTAGATACAGGGGCCACGCATAATTTCATTGATTCCAGGTTGGTTGAGAGACGTGGGATCCAGACTGAGCAGTTTGAGGGCTTGAGACTGAGGGTCGCTGATGGCTACGTCCTCAAATGCGATAAGAAGATCACAGTTTTACCATTGAAAATAAATAACTTTGAATTTAAGGCTGAATTTTATGTGGTTAACATGGGTGACATAGATTTAGTATTGGGCATGACATGGTTGCATGATATTGGAGAGTTCACTCTCAATTTGAGAGAAATTGTGATGAAATTTCAGATTGATGGTAAAACTCACATACTTAAGGCCATTCGAGACAGTGAGTTCAGGATGATGTCTTGCAGGCGCATGGAGAGTTTGTTGTGTCATGACCAAGTTGAGTGGGCAGCCCATTTCACGTTGATGCAATCACAGGGGCAGCAAGAATCAAAATACCATTCAGACATACAGGAGCTAAGAATTAAGCATTACAAGGTTTTCAGTGATATTCTACTAAGTAGACCTCCAGATAGAGGTATTGAGCACATCATTCAGTTAGAGGAGGGTGCTACACCCATCATGATTACACCCTACAGGTATCCGAAGAGATTGAAGGATGAGATTGATAAAACCATCAAGGAGCTACTTGTTATGGGGCATATTAGACCGAGTAAATCTCCTTTTGCTTCTTCTGTAGTTTTAGTGAAGAAGGATGGAACTCTTAGGATGTGCATTGACTACAGGGTCCTGAACAGAAAGACAATTAAAAACAGATACCCCATCCCACGAATTGATGAGTTGTTAGATGAACTACATGGGGCATGTTTCTTCTCCAGAATTGATTTGAGATCAGGGTATCATCAGATCAAAGTTAGAGAGCAGGATATCGAGAAGACAACATTCAGGTGTCACTGTGGCCATTTCGAGTTTGTAGTTATGCCATTTGGGCTAACTAATGCTCCAGCTACCTTTTAGTCCACGATGAACAAGGTCTTTTAGCGTCAGTTGAGGAAATTTGTATTGGTCTTCTTTGATGACATTCTTGGGTATAGTAGAACATGGGATGAGCACTTGCGACACTTGGATAAAGTGTTGAGCATTCTGAGCAGGGAGTCCTTGTTTGCAAAGGAGTCCAAATGTGATTTGGGATTATCTGAATTATTATATCTGGGTCACATTATCAGTGCACAGGGGGTATGCATGGATCCTGAAAAGATTCGTGCTATTGTTGAGTGGCCTACTCCAGTGAACCTTACACAGTTGAGGGGATTTTCAGGCTTGTGTGGGTTCTACAGGAGGTTTGTTAGTGGTTATTCTAGGCATGCAACACCCTTGATGGATTTGATGAGGAAAGGGGCTTTTTTATGGACTCCTAAGGCACATGAGTGTTTTGACAAATTCAAGGAGTTGATGACTTCTTGTCCAGTGCTAGCGTTACCAGATTTTAGCAAACCATTTGAGCTACATTGTGATGCATCTGGTGAGGGCGTTGGAGCGGTGCTTATGCAGGACAAGCACCCAATTGTGTATGAAAGTAGGAAGCTCAAGGGACTTGAGAGGAGCTTCAACATTTATGATAAGGAAATGTTGGCCATAATGCATGCTTTGGCCAAATTTAGGCAGTACTTAGTGGGCAGCAAATTTAGCATAAAAACAGAGCACAACAGCCTAAAACATTTCCTAGGGCAGCGAGATGTTAATGACAGGCAGCAGAAATGGGTAAGTAAATTACAGGCATATGATTTTGATATTAGCTATTTCAAAGGGACACAGAATGTTGTAGCAGACGCCTTGTCACGGAGACCTCATCTGAGCTTGATGACAGATATATCAGAGGACTGAAGGCATTTGATCCTTGCACAGTATGCAAAGGATACTTGGGCATCAGGATTCATTGATGGATCCATGCAGGACGGTGATTTCACCCTTGTGAATGAGCTCATCATTTACAAAGGGCGTATTTATTTGGTCCCAGGGTCAAAGGTGAGGAGGATGGTGTTGAGAGTTTATCATGATTCACAGGACTGTCGAGAGCCCAGGGCAGAGACTGTATATATGTTGTTGATCGGCTTACGAAGTTTGCCCATTTTTTTCTGATCACTGCTACATACACTGTTACGCAGGTGGCAGACTTATTCTTTAGAGAGGTATTCAGGTTGCATGGCTTACCTCGAGCATTGTCAGTGACAGGGACAATAGGTTTATGAGTCACTTCTGGTAGGAGTTGTTCAGATTATGTGGGACAGAGCTCACCCCGAGTACTAGCTACCACCCCCCGACAGATGGACAGACTGAGATCGTCAACAAATGGGTGGAGGGATACCTCAGGAACTATATAGCAGGGCAACAGAAGGCTTGGGGCAAGTGGATATATTTATGTGAGTATTGTTATAATTCCACTTATCACATGTCTATCCAAATGTCACCATTCATGGCATTATATGGGTATGAGGCACCCAGTTTCATGGATCTGTTGTTATTAGACTGTAGAGTGCCTAGTGCTAGAGACTTGTTACAGAAGAGCCAGGACATTGTAAAGGCTCTTAAGGAGAATATTACTAAGGGCACAAAATCAGCAGAAGCAGTATGCAGATTAGAAGAGGATTGAGCGGATTTTTGAGGTAGGTGATATGGTATATTTGATGCTGCAGCCCTACCGCCAGTCCACTCTCAAAAAGAGAGGTGCCGAGAAGCTTAAGCCACGTTACTATGGACCTTTCAGGTTCGTCATGAGAGTTGGAGAGGTGGCTTATGAGTTGGATTTACCGGCAGAAAGTAAGGTCCATAATGTGTTTCATGTGTCACGTCTTAAGATGGCGTTAGGACATCATATTGTTCTTTCTACAGTGCTTCCACCCTTGGATGATGAGGGAAAGTTGGTTTTAGTGCCTGAGGCTATCATTGAGTTCAGGGAGAGGAATTTGAGGAGATGTACCATCAGGGAGTACTTGGTGAAATGGAAGGACATGCCGGTTGAGGATGCTACCTGGGAGAGCGAGGAGATTTTACAGCATCCTGAGTTGAGATTGCTTGAGGACAAGAAATTTCAGGAGGGGCGGACTGTGATGTCCCCTTCTAGCTAGAGGCTCCATTCTAGCAGTTGTTTAGCCTATCATTGGACCCTTGTAGGCTAATACAGTTGGATAGGGGGTCAGTTTGAGCACAAGAGAGTTTCGGTTGTTCAGTGATTTGACGTCCTCAGAGTTCAGTGGCTTTGATTGGGCTTGGAGAGTTGATTTAGACTACGTTTTGATGAGTTTTGCTATTTTTAGCAGTTGCTATTTTTCAGCAAGGTTATTTGGTCACATGGAAAATAATTACCTGGACTCCAGTTTCAGATGGCAGGGTCAGATTCTCAGTTTTGAGAGAGTTATTGCATTTCTAGCGGATTCTAGCATTAATTAATGATTTAATATTAAGGTTAAGTTAGCTTTATATTAAATCACTTAAGTATGGGTCTATTTCTCATCGAATGGGGCCAGTTGACTGAATTAATTGAAGGAGAAAAATTAAATGTTTTTTCTTAAGTCTAAAATCATTAAATGTTTTAATGATTTATTTTTTAAATGATTTTTATGAGGAAAATTGCAGCTCTCTAGAAGAATTCGATTTAGGGTTTGAAAGGGCATATTTATGCTTGGAAAAGAATGAAAAAAAACTCATTGTTATTGCTTTCATTTTGAAAACAGGTTTTGTGATATGAGAAGGGTTTTAGCCATTGCCATTGAAGAATGTAGTTTCTTCTGTGAGTCTCCATTTGAACTAGTGAAATATCCAGTGAATTTGGTATTCTTAGAGTTTCATACAGGGACTCTGATTTGTGCTTCCGCAGTTGTGAGGAAGATTCAAAAATTTATAGGGGTTTCCTTGCAGATCAAAATATTTAGAGATTAATCATTTGCTTATTAAAGTTGTACCCGCTGCTACAGTATGGCCGTGAACAGTAATGCGTGAATAGTAATGTGTGAATAGTGATGCATGAATAGTGTCGTATGAACAATACCCGTGAACAGTGGCGTGACTGTGAGATGCATCCATCATGCCATTCTAGGGGTGTCGTGTGAGTTTGAAAGGGTGCAGACTTGTCTACACAGCCACCACCATTTTTGTTGCTGACTGTTGGTGATAGCTGGGCACTTATTTGGAGAGCTGGGCGTGTATACTTGTTGCTGCAGTCACTAATCTTCTGCTACAGCCATCATGAACTTCTGTTGTCAACTCAGAATCATCTTGGGAGGCTAACAACAGGTATTTTTAACATTTTCATGAGAACATATATATCTGATATAAACTCAGAAACTGCTGTCATATATTTCAGAATACTGTTTGTGTAAACTTGCTCATGGTTATTGCTCAGATTGAGTATTTTTGTGATTGAAGCTTTTATCCAGTTATCTATGTTGTTTCATCATATATGCCATAGATTGAGGATGAATTATTTGCTATTAACTGTCATGCATCTCATTTAAATACTGTTATGATTTCATGCAACGCATTGGTATAAGTTTGACAAAATGAATCCATATGTCAAATTGAAAAAAAATGTTTTAAAAATCATGCAAAAATCAGTAAGGGTTTTTACAAATAGTCGACATCATAAAAAAAAATGCCGTTCAGCAGTAGAGCCTGTGAAGGGTTACTACATATCCCCTTTTGCAGGTTTCAACAATACCCTTTTCATCAAGAGTGTTTCTCCAATTTCCAGCTCATCTACATTATGAATAAATGCAACAGTCTCTTCACCAACTTGTGCAATGTGAACACTTGCATTAGTTCTCCCATTACCTTCATCATGCATATGAGGCCACTCAAATGCTCTGTGGTTAGTCTCACCATAACTGAAACATGTACCATTGAATCCATGACCTCTACCTCGTCCATAGGATCCTATACCTTTGAAATTTCCTCTGCCTCTCTGGGTATTAGCATGTGCTGAAAAGTACTTGCCTCACTTTCTTGTGTTTGTGCAAAATATCCTCTACCACTTCCACCTTGTCCACATCCATGTGCAAAGCTTCATTTTCCTTGCATCATTCCTTGTTGTTAACATGCTAACTTTTCCTCTACCTTTAGTGCACACTGATAGGCCTCTTCGATGGATCGTATTCTGATCATCCCAAACTCATCTTGAATTTCTATGTGCAATCATTCACATACATTGAGATATTCTCAACAACATCTTCAACATGACCCACTCTAATGGTAAGTCTATAATACTCTTCTATGTAATCTATCACACATCTCTCTTTGTCGCAAGTTTTGAAGCTTCTTGAAAAAACTCGTTATATTCCACAGGAATGAATTCAGCGTTCAAATTTGTTATGAATCTACTCCAAGTTTTAATCTTATCCTTGCCTTTGTGCAATCTTTCAGCTTGAACATAGTCCTACCATAAGGATGTATGACCTTTAAACTTTGCGTCAACGAACGTAAGTTGCTTGGGATCTTCCATACTTTCATACTTGAAGTATTTCTCTAACTTAGTGATCTAGTCAATGAGCTCTTCATGACTCAAACTTTTAGAATAACTTATAGGGTCCAACTTTGGTTTACTTCTCATTCTTGCAATAGCTCACAAGAATCGATCTTCAAGTTCATCAATCTCTTCTTTTGTGCCTTGGTCTTCAAGCTGCCACAACTTTAGTATCACTCTCATCATCTAAAACCACAACACCTCGACATTGCATTATCTCCATAGCCTCCATTCAGGATTTCATATCTCTCATTAGTCCATCCAGATTTGTAAGTCTTGCACTCCAACCACTCTTGCCCTTCTACCACCTAATCCTCCTCTATGTGCCATTTTTCTTATAGATATAAATCTATATATCAAATGATGATCTTAAATATTCAGATCAACAACTTTACTTACACCTTCTCCCCAACACCTTTGTTGAAATATGTCTATGATTACTTTCTACCCACACTCGCAAATGCGTAAAGCGACAATAACCAACAAGTACTACAAACCTTGCTCTGATACCAAATGATGCAGCCACAATTAGTGATCTCAATTAAGATATGCTGGAGACCATGCAACCTTTAGAATACACAACGAAATATGTAATAAAGTGCATGGAACACACTCAAATGTTTACTAGATTTCAATGGCAAGGAAATACAATAGGCACAATGAATACAATGACACCGCAATTTTACAATGAGATGTGTTACAACATCAGATTCGTAATCTCTGTTTGCTAACTCACACTCTTTGAAAATGTAGCCTAACTCTCAGAACAATCACTCAAAATTATTCATTTAGCTCCATTATTTTGGTCAACCTCAACTGTTCCAACCTCTTCAACTTTTCCCCCATTTTTCCTCCCTCTTTGCCCAAGTGTAGGGGCTTATTTATATAGACGCAAGACCCGCCTACTTACATTAAGTGCTTTACACCCACTAACAACATTTAACATGCCGTAGTGCATCACAAAATTAAATGTCTCTCATAATTCCAAGGCACAAACATGTTACAATGTATTGCATCATAGCATAATACATCACGGGCAATACCAAATAGATCCTCATCAGCTTCCCATGACTTGTAGAATTAAATATCATATAGTCAGCAACAACTCGTTTCATAACACATCACAAGGATATGCGCACAAAGAAATCAAATGAAGTTGCAAAACCTTGCAAGCAACAACTGCTTTGGAAACCCTTTTATTGTTATCTTCATGTCCGCTCAAGAACATTACCACATATTACTACATGTGCCTCAAATGACTAACAAATCATTGTATGACTTATGCAATGAAAAACAAATTTCTCCAAGGAATCTCCTCAACCATGTTGCTCTTGTAGAAAATAATCAAACTCTGTAGGGAACCAAATGAAGACCAACTTCTAAAAAAATTTCTCTACAAATCACTGCAATATTGCGCTTGCGCAAATTTCTAACACTAATTTTTGCTCAAAGTTACGCAAGCCTATTTAGAAAAATAAAAATTGCAACTACATGTGAAAATAGGCATGCAAACCATTACAAACATACCCACAATAAGAAACTTACGCAAAACAACACTTAATTTTTTTCCCTAAACTATTCATACTTTTTGTTGATGCAAGATTGCACGTGAACCCAGATGCTCCTACATCACAATGATGCTGATATGCATAACCATTGGCTTTATTCCTAATTCTTTTGAAGATGGATCCAATAATGGGATCCAAAACATTTGACAAAATCACTCTTACATAGTTGAATTCAGAAGAATTTTACGCATGCATAATTTTGTTGATAGATACTCCTTAAGAAGCCTAATCTTGTATGTTCAATTACCCTAATATGTTGGGCACTGTATATCCGTTCCCTTAGCAGTCAAACTAGCCTAGCTTAGTTTCAAGTTTCAATGGGATATGCATGTTGATTCAAGTTAGTCAAACGAAAAAATCAGAAATCCTGTATCTTTTGTCTGTGTCTAGATCTTCATGATGCATCTAGTTATTTTTCATGTAAATGGTAAAGGTTAGAAAAAAGCTTTTAGGAAAAACCTGTGATTAATTTTTGATAACATTGTGCAGGTTATTAAAAATCCATCACAGGTTTTTTCCAACTCAATTGCTTTTTCTTAAATAGTTATGGACCGTAAAGCTTAAAAACACATAAGGTAAATGTGTTTTTAAGGCCAGGGGAACTTTTTCATACTGAACTTATATATTGTCCAAAGAATGTACCATTGATTTCCCACCTCGTGACTAAGGGGGAAAAAACCAGACTTTTCCAATCCACCTACCACCCAAAGAGTATTACCAAAAGAAGACATCATAAGACACTGACTGTATGTGCATTTAAGTCAAAGTAGCAACGTAGTAATTGTTTTTGAGCTGGGGTCACTCATATTGTCCAAAGTATGTACCACTAAGTTTCCACCTCATGACAAAGGAGTAAACCAGACTTTGCCAATCCACCTACCACCCAAGAGTATTACCAAAAGAATACATTGACTCTTATGTGCATTTACGTCCAAGTAACTATGTAGTAATTGTTTTTGAGCCGGGGTCACTCAGGTCACAATGCATGTGCAAGCTTCTTAATATCCTCCGAGATTTAACCTCGACCAATGGGGAGCTCCATATGCTTGCACCACAGTTCACCATCCCCAGCATGTGCTCCCTATATATAGTCAATTTGTACTTGCAACATACTCCCAAATGCATAAAAGAGTCAGGAATATTGAAAGTTGAGAATTAGGTTAGGTGTGAATTGTGTGGCACAAAGAATTTGAAAGATTGAATCATTTGTAAACCTATTAGTTTTTTTATTTCAAGATCATGGGTGTTGGGCCAGATCACTATTATGTCAGTTCTCTATGAACCATGGAAATTAGTCACATCTCCAAGGTTTGTACTGAAGGCCAGGAGAATATGCCCCGAGGTACAGATAAAGGAAGTGCACGCTGATTGGAACAGTGCAGCCTTAAAAAGTTAAAAGAAGGTTGTGAGAGTAAGGTTTAGTGGCAGTGCTGATGGTATAATATTTATTAAATATTTGTGGCTGCCTGGATTGAGACATTGCATATAACACATTCAAGAGAATCACTTATAAAAATTCTTCTCAGATGCATGTGTGAAAAGGGTATTTGAAATTCTTGTATATACAAGTAAAAATGAATGTGTATTTCAAAGTGTACCATTATGTGAAGTACAATGCAATGTTTTCGTATCATATTTGAAGTCATGGTCAATATTTGATTTTCAAGGTGTTTTTGGAAGAATTGGTGTGTGTGTGTGTTAAGAATCTTCATACTAACAAACTTACCCCAACATGTAATCTTTGAAAAGTAGAATGTTGATGTACAATTGCTAGTGATTTGGCTTCTTTCTTTATTCCCCTGAAGATGGATCCAATAGGGTGATCTGAAACGTCAGGTGAAAATATTTTGACACAAATAAATCCAGAAGAATATTATTCATTATTATTTTGTGAAAAAACCAAACTGAAAACTAAAATTTGCTTTTGTTAATGTTAGTTTTTTATTTTCACAGGTGGTTACAGTAGCTACATTCAATGGAGGTGATGCGTTCAATGTAATTCCAGAGTCTGTTACAATTGGTGGCACATTTCGTGCCTTTTCAAATGAGAGTTTTTATAGGCTCAAGCAAAGAATAGATGAGGTCTGTATAACACCACATATCTCCCAAGAAATTGCATCAATTTTGGGCGTCAGTTTATGTTTGTTTGCAAATCTATCGAGCACCATCGACTATAGATAGTCACCCTCCATGGATAGATATAGGTCAATATCTATTCTATGGATGACCCTTGCCTCATCGAATCTATAGGGTAGGGTCAAGTGTGACCTGATATATTTAAGAGATGATGCTTTCTGGATATAATTGTGTAAAAGTTTTTGATTCGAAGTTTTGGATCTCAACATGAGATCCACTATCATGGAAAATCATCATAATGCATCTCATGTTGGGATCCAAAACGTTGAATCAAAAACTTTAGTACAGTTATATGATATATCCGAAAAGCATCACCTCTAATACTATAGACTGTGGTAGTCTCAAATCTATAACTGATATATCTTGTTATGACAGATTATTGTAGGACAATCCCTTGTCCACAGGTGCACCTCAACTGTAGATTTCAATGAAAAACCATTTTATCCACCGACTGTCAATGACAGAAATATGTATGATCATATGCGTAAAGTTGCAGCTGATATAGTGGGTGCAGATAATCTTAAAGTCTTCTCCCCTGTTATGGGTGCAGAAGACTTTTCTTTCTATTCAGAGATTATACCCGGAGCTTTCTTTTTCATTGGAATGAGAAATGAGACGTGCGGATCTACTCATCCAGGACATTCTCCTTTCTTTACAATTGATGAAAGCGTTCTTCCACTTGGTGCTGCAATGCATGTTGCTATAGCTGAAAGATATCTCTATGATGCCAAATTGAAGGTTCCTCATTCTCATTCTTCATAAGCAGTCTCTTCCCAGCGAAGTTGGATGTCAAAGAAATGTTCTGTGGGTATGTCCTGGTCTTCGTTCTCTCTTTCCCATCCCCATGTCCATGCTGTTTTCCTATTCAGATATTGTTTCGAACTTTGATGCTACTTTCAGGTATCCCCTTTTTACATATTCTTAGTAACCCCTCTTGCTATTTTCCTTTTCAGATATCGTTAATGAGATTTTGAGGGTACTTTGAGGCATTCCGCTTTACATTCGCTCATTACCCCTCTGAGAACATAGCTTGGGAGTAATACTAAATTCCAGAGACATTGGACTTGGCTTCCTCAGCTCCTACATTTCCAAGCCTAAGACTGGTTCATCTTTAGCATTGGTCTCTTGTCAATGAAATTTGAGGTGAAAAGCTTCAAGCTCTTCAGAATTTAGACTAGGGCTGGCTTCATGAAAAGGCATCTATAATTATAAAAGCAATGTTCATATTCACAATTCTTCTATGCAAAGATATAGTAAAAAATCATGACCAAGTCAAAGTTATTCCAAAAAATCAATCATTCATGAATTCTTGCTGAATCTTTAATGTACCAAAAATAGTGACGATAAAAAATCATGGCGCTTTGTAATATGCCTGTATGGTGTCTTTGATGGACTGAAAATGGTCAAGACAAGGAATCATGGCACTTTGGGATATGGAGTACAGCCTTTAAAATAAGGATGCTAAAAACTACATTGAATTGAGCATGGTTCATATGTTCTTTTATGAAATTTTAGAGTGGGGTCCCATGTTGGGGGTTAGCTAATTATTTTTAAGGGGTATTGCTGAGAAATTATAGGAGTATTTTTCCTTATGAGCGGTGTCATGATTTTTTAAATTTTGTGCAATAAATGTTGCTCATAGAAATTAGGAGTATTTTACTACAAAATGTATTTTTGAAAAATAAGAATAAAAAATTAATTGGATGCAAATGATAGTTGGCAACCCAAAAAATAGGAGTAGCCATGCAGATCTTCAGCGCTTTGCTGCTTCCCACCCCTCAAAAGCTTCTCTCTAAACAGTTGCTGCTCCTATTTTAAAAAGCAGATATTTTGTAAGTAGTTTTTAAACATATGATGATGCATGGGACCCCTCTACCCAAGATTATAGAAGTAGTAGCCCCCAGCATAGGATCCCTCTATTATGTTGTATAAAAACTAATTGTGCACAATTTTAATCCTCAAGTGTCATTTTGCAAATATTGTCATGTTTGCATTACATGTTGAAGGTGTAAGTGGTGGCTTGCCCTGTTCTAAAAAACCATACAGTAATAACTTCATGTTTTTGAGAGTTCCTTGATTGACAACAATATATTTTTTGGTTAGTTATTCAGAGTTTGTGTATTAGATTATTAATTTTATTTTATAGTGGTGGGGGTAGGATTTTACTTTGTATGTTTAAGTCATCTCAAGATCTTGTATTTCAGAATTGTTTTTATGACTCTAAAATCCTCATCTTAGATTATAATGATATTTTTTCTTAGTAATAATCAAAAGACAATGAGATCTACTTAATATATTATGAATAAATAGTTTTCAATTAAATTTCAATACAAATACCTATAAACATTTAACTATATCTAAGTAAATACAAAATATTAAATTAGGCCTAATTAATTTTCTAAAATGATAGCATTAAAGACAAGAGTATAGTTTAGAAATATATCTTAAATTCCTGGGGATTTAAAGTCAGTTTTCGAAGTTTGATAGGTGAAATCAGGGTTTTGTGGCAAGACAATGAAAAACCTTGAAAACTCGTGGCAAATAGAAGACCTTGTCTAAACTGTGAATTGGACTTTCTATGCACCATAATCATGGACTATACAATTATGGAAAGTATCAAGTAGTGATTTTTTTAATGATATTGTTTGTCAATTCCATGGCTCCAAAAACCCCACTTGCTTTTAAGAAACTAAGCTCTGATTGCCAGGGAAACACATTTTCCTCCTTTCCCTGATTGGGCAAATAGATATAAAAAGAGTAAGGAAAACAAGGAGTTTAGGGTCCTATGTTACATCATCGATTAATTGAGCTTCCTTGACATTTGTCATGGCCATCAATGGTGTACAATATCAAAATCAACACTCTAGTAAGTGTAGTAATTCATCAATGAAGGGAATCAACACAATGTAATGTGTTGATAACACAAGCTTCGACGCTAATGAATGCTCTAATGATTTCTTGATTTCTTTAAATGCTTGAAAATGATCAATAGATCCATGCGAATAATAAATGTTAGATGTTTTTTGGATTGCCTTTCAATTGATAACTCTATCCCTAAATGCACTAGGGTGCTTGTGTATTTTTGGATATCATAAATTCAATTTAGGAGCCTATGATCCAAAACATATTTGTAAGGAGTTTAGGGATTTTTGCTTTGCTAGGGTTTGCTTATGCCTTGTGTCAAGAGCCACTGTCTTTTCATCACTGGACCTCCCTGCCATACTGCGTCCCCGTAGGATATTAACATTTATTGAGCTTTAATAGCTTCGCCCTCTGGGCGAACTATTTAATGGCCTCCCCACCTTCCCATCCGGCTATTGAAGTCGTGATGGTCGAAGGAGGAACACTCACCAATGGCACCGTCAAACAAGCGATCGAGGAAATTTGTCCCAAAAGTATATCACAAGGTAAGGATTCTCCTCTTATGTTGTTCTTTCTTAGCCTGCTTTTGATTCTGTTTGTTAATGGCTAGAGTAGTTTTCCTTAATAAGCTACTTTGTTGGTCGCATTCCTTCTGAAAGTAAGTTCAAGTCCTGGGTTCAAACCACTTGGGCAACTCATGGCATTAATCTTAAAAGCATCTAAAACATGACCAAAAGCTTTTTATGTTAAAATTTACCGACTCCACCCATGGAGGTGTCATATTAAACAAGTCGGCCACTTGGTATGTCCAAAACTCCCTCCTAGTGCTATCCCCTTGGAACAAAGACTTTGTTGTCTTAGAGCAAACTACTCTGAAATTCCTTGTTTGGTTTGAGTTCTTGGGTTTGCCCTTGCCATGCTGACCATTCTTGGACCAAATAGTTGGCTCTATAAGCCGGATTGTTACTCATGAGTCTTAGAGATTTTACTCGGCCCGGCTATAGAGGAGGGTACGTGTGGAAGTTGATCTTTCTAAGGACCTCAATGAATCTATTGAAATACAAGTTGACGATTCAAAGAATTTTGTTTATCAACTTGCCTAACACATGTTTTTGCTACCAAGCCACAAACCACAAGATTAATGACTGTCAGTTATACCTCCCCCGCAACAGGACCCCTGCCAAGACAATGACTGTCTCCTAAGAATACTTGGGAAGATGGATGCCAAACTATTTGGGCGGAAGAGGAACAATCGCAATAAGGAGCCTCTTTAGATTGGTAATGGGAATATTAACAAGCCTTCCTTTAGTTATGTACGTCAGGGACTTAAATCCATGGCTCCACTGAACAAGTGCCTCGTAGCACACTCCCCATCAAGGAACCAACACCTATAGAAGTAGCATCGTCTCAACCTCATTTTCAAAGCACACCCTTGGCGGCGAATGTGTTTTCCAATTCTCAAGTATCAATAGACATCTTTGTAGATGATTTGGCTTTTCCGTCACATATCACTTGGTTCGACATTGGCAAGCACTCACGTAGCCCTTCTTGGAACTCTTCAAATCGCTCTTGAAGCCTCGTTCTTAGGGGTTTATTTGAGGAATCAGAGTTTGTGATAGAATTTGCTCAGCAGCCAGAGTTTCTCCTCTCTAACTCAGAGCATTTCTTGAAGAATAAATATGAATCCCTTGAAGGGCTAGATGTAGAGGATATGTCTTTCAACACCCGTAATCTATGAATTATTTTTCATAGAATGTTCGGGGTTTGACAAACTCAGTCCGCAAGTATGTTGTTTGAGATTTCAGAAGTAAGTTTGTAGATTTGGACATTCTCTGCTTTCAGGAAGTGAAAGTGATGGGTTTTCTTCTTGTGGCTGCTACTAGAGTTATCTACCTGACAATTTAGTGCTTTCCAATGAACATGAGGTAGGCCGTGGTGGCGTTATAAATTTTATTGCGCCCAAGTGACAACCTCATTTTGTGATGTCTAGAAAGGACCCTTCCCACCGTGTCATATGGGCCCTATTCAATATTGAGAATGGTTCGTTTGGCATTATTTATATTTATGCCTTGAATGACGCTCATGAGCATACTACTTTATGACAATGGATTGTTGATTTTCTTCCTGACACCCATTAGGTTATTTGTGGGGATTTTAATATGGTTGAACTTTCATATGACAAGATTGGTAATCAACCTATGAGATGGGCCACCAATGAAAGGGAGGCATGGTTATACATGCGAATTTTTTTTGGCTTTCATGACTCTAATTTAGGGTGCACCCCACTCAAAAAGTTTGGTACACTTAGACTGATCTTTGAGGTGGGTTTGATTGAGTGCTTAAATAGCTTGATTATGTTATGATTTATTTTCAATCATACTCCTTCAATATCACATTTTTGCTACCAGTGGAAGCCTTGTCGAATTTTGCTTTATCCGCACAATTGCCGATCAGATTTCGTATTACTTGGCTCTTCAAAAAGCCTAAATTCCATAAGTCGTAATTCTTTCTTAATACAACCCCCCTGGATCATGGCCCCACCGTGACACACATCAAGCAGGCCTAGAATATTTTCCCTGGGCCTACTCAATAGCCAAGGTAGATCTAGTGGTGTGCAGACACTCTCAATCAGATAGCTAGATTTATGCACATCTACGAGTGCCAATTAACCAAGATTCAGTGGAGATCCTACTTTGCCACCTCTTTTGAGCTAAGCCAAGTAGTGGCCTCACTAGAGCAACACCCCTTCAGTGAAGCCTCCAGCTACCGGTGACTGTATTACACCACAAAATCCAAATTGTTGATTAGTACAAAGCCCATGGTGCTCAACTTTGAGCTCTTATGCATTGGCTCAAAGTTAGCAACTGGGTTTCCAAGGAATTCTTCCACATGTTCAAAACCAAATACACCCCCAATAGATGTTAGCTATTTAGGATAATGGGCAGAGATTGACAGAGACACTTGAGATGGTCAAGGCTTTCGCCAAACATTATCAACAAGTGTTTTCTTCCCAACTGCCATCCATGGAAAGCCAATAGGCCTTTGCACCAGTGCCTCTTAGTGGTTCCCACTAAAGTTACTTCCACCCAAACGATCGCCTGTGACAAGCTCCTCTCTCTGGAGGATTAATTCAAAGTTATGATGCAAAATCTCTTGACAAATCTAGGGGTTGTGACAGCTTCCCTTGTGAGTTCTACAATAAAATGTGGGATATAATAGGGGTTAACATTTACCAATTCTACCTCAAAGCCTTCCACTCATAGACTTTGCGCTCAACCATCAACAAAGGGCATATCAAATTCATCCCAAAAGCTAGTGACCTCAAGCTCATTTGTAATTGGCGTCCAATCACTTTGCTTAACGTCTCTTACAAAATCATTGCCAAGGCTTTGGCTCCTTTCCTTAGGCATATGTTGCCTTCAATCATCTAGCTTGAGCAGAAATGGTTCATTCAAGGCCGATATATTATGGATAATGTTATAGTGGTGTGGCAGGGCATGGAATGGGCTTGTCGGTCATGCCAAAAGACCTTGTTCATAAAAATTGATTTCAAGAAAGCCCATGACCACTTTGAGTGGCCTTTTATCCTTGCTATGCTACAAGCTCTAGGTTTTGGTCCCACTCTCATTCAGTCTATGCACATGCTTTTTTCTGATGCCTTGGCATTCCTCTCCATTAATGGAGTCAATTCCAAACCTTTTGGCCTCTTCAGATCCATCAAACAAGGTTGCCCCTTGGCCCCAACGTTATATGTTCTCACAATAGAAGGCTTTGGTTATCTTTTGGCCAATGCTCAATTGCAAGCCCTGGGGCGTGGTATAGTCCTTCCTTCGGAAGAACCCCAACAACTTCTCAATGGGCACTTCGTTGATGATTCTTTTCTTACAGTCATCGAGGAAGAGGATGTTGTGGCTAATGTTATGCGCTGCCTAGAGGTCTTTTGTGTCACCTCTGGCTCTACCATCCAATGGCGTAAAACATAGTGCTACAAGGAATCCTTTCTTCCAAAGCCTGCCTGGATGGCTCAATACAATTTTACAACACGATGAGATATTTAAATTTATGGGAATCCCCTTTGCCTTCCAAGGCTCCCCCTCTCAGCTATGGCAATACGTAGTCAACCATGTTGAGTAAAAACTCTTGTATTGGATCACCAAGCTACTTTCCCTCACTAGAAAGTTCCAAATCTGCTCCAAAGTTCTTGCTGCCACCCATGTATATTACTCTTCATGTTGATTGCCCACCAAATAGGCCACTAGCAAACTTAAAAAGTTGAGGGATTTCATCTAGGCCAATCGCTCCTCCGGTAAAAGTTTTCACAGAGTTGCCTGGGATTATTGTTGTCTCCCGTGAGAGGTTGGTGGTCTAGGCCTCATTGATATCTCTTGACAAACCTTTGCCCTGTGTTGGAAATGGATTTTTCACGCAATGGAGGGCAAAGAAGCTTGGAAGACTCTTGTTCTGAATTGCATCACTCAAGGGTCCCCCTATAGCCGTGTGGCTTGGAAAGGTCTTGGTTTTCCCAATCTCACCCTACTCACCCCTGTCAAAGTGGTGGGCACCTTTGTCATTAAGATTATCTGGAAAACCTAGGAAAAAATCAAACCATGGTTGTTATGGAACGGTTTAGGTTTTAGGGATGGTCTATCCATCAATCAACAATCACTATAGTGGTCGCCTGTTATCAACATGCATGCAATGCCTCTGGCATAAGTGCCTTGGATTCATGTGCTTATATTTTAAAGTAGAGGAATCCCCATTGTGCAAGAGCTTTTCTACAAAGAATCTCAGTTTTGGATCCCTGAGAATGCTTTCCAAACTAAATACAAACTTTCTCTGGCCGATAGAGAATCTTATGACGGGATTGTGGTAGCAGTGCCAATGGAGTTTCTTCATAAGATCTTTGTTAGCTCTGTTTGTACTTGGTGGAAGGATTGAAAATGGTACAAAGAGACTCCTTTCCACAATTATACTGTGAAAAAAGGATATGAATCGTTGTATTCACACATGCCTATGGTGGATAAACTCCACTAGAGGTGGAACATACTTTCCTCCACCTCTCTCTGGGAGAAACGATTTCACACTATCTACTCTATGTGTATTGAGCCTAAAATTGCTCACTTCAATTGGTGTTTGATTTATCAAGGCCTGCCTATTGGCAGAATGCTAGTCCGATTACGGATTTCTCTTCCCAAATGTCCCTTTTGTGGCCACCTTGAAACCATAATGCACCTTTTGTGGCACTGCCCGAAGGCCTAGGGTGCTTGGACATGGATTCAGGGTTTTTTCCAACCCCTTTGCTCCATTCCCTTTAGTTGGTGCCATATTATATTTGGTGATAATCCAAGTTTGCCTCCCTAGTTCACCCAAGTCCGGCATGCTTTCAAAATAGAAATTTTATTCTAGCTATGGAAATAATGTAATTCAACGACATTTTCTAATAATTTTGTTGACTTAGTTTGTTGCTTATGACAAAGCTACCATTGTCTCTAATGCAATTCTGTAGATACAAGTGCAAACGAATAAAGTGGCTATGGAACTTGATTACCTACAACAGTTCCTCCATTACTGGGGTGACACGCCTTGCACCATTGCTTGCATGTTGCCTTCCTCACTCAAGCACACCCCGCCACGTGGAAAGAGTGATCCTCCTAGGGGTGGCTCTCATCGCAACCGACCTCGACACCGTTCCTGGGCTTTTGGGTCTTTGCAACATTGTCTATCTCACCCTCTGGTTCAACAGGGTGGCTATGGTTCTCCCCCTCTGGTTCAACAGGGTGGCTAGGGTTCTCCCCCTATTGTTTGATGTGTTGGCTAGGGCTCTCTGCCTCTGCCACCTCGACATAATAAGGGGCGGGGATCCCCACCTCTGGTGGCCCAACCCTAGGGGAGTTTGCAGTTTGGGAATTAATGGGATGGTTCTCTTCAATCTTTTGATAAAAGTGTCTCGCAACTAAATTTAGCCATTTTCCCCCCGAATGTTACTAAAGAAAAATATAATGTTGACCAAGTGGACACTGATACTGTATGGGACCTCGTGGATGATGGGAAAGATCTTCCAGGGTTTGGATGGGGTGGTCCTCCTGACAATGACCTACCCCCAGCTGGTTTATTTGTTATTGCTTAGGTTGCCCTTTTTTTGATGTATTAGAGCTTTCTCTAGGCTTGGCCTAGTTTGTTCGTTGTTTTTGTGGACTTGGGCCTTTTGTTTCCTAGGCATGCCCTGATTTATTGTCGGTGGCGTGCCCTCTACTGCATTTTTTTTGTGAATAGTCTTGTATATGTTTTATCTATAATAAAATTATAAGCTCTGTTCTATCAAAAAATAATAAAAATAGGACCCTATTGGCGCACAAGTTGGCATCATAATGGTCATAAAGTGAAAAATAAGGAATCAAGGATGCATCCATGTAAGCCAAAGGAGACCAAGACCTTACAATAGATTCCTGACAGACTCGGGACCAAACAATATGTTCATGGCAGACCTGAGACCGTATAATATAGTTATAAGAGAAGATAGAGAAATAGATGGGGGAGAGGAGAGAGAAAATAAGATATGGGGGAATATTGAGAAGAACAATTACCCCCAGAGGTCAATAACTATGCAAATAATGCTTAATTTAAATCAACAATCGACAAGTACACAAACATACTAGAAATATGCAATCTAATAACTTATAAATGCCTAGAGGCCATTTTTAGATGCTTACATTTTGTCCTACTTTTATGTGCGTATGCATACATATCAAAGTAGAGAACAAATGACATGGATACAAATTGTTGTGCTTGTAAAGCAAACTCCAATGTACCTATGAATCCTACAAGAATGTTCTTTTTTCCTACACAAGCATGGGTGAGTGCCATAAATTAATGATATGTTGAAAGCTACAAAACTAAAAATGATACATGTGATGTGACTGAAGATGTACATTTGTTATTACAACTATTAGTGGAAAAAATATATCTACAACATTCTAAGTACTACAAAAACCATGTTTAACAATACCTTGCATATATTCCATGGTTGGAATAGGTGTAGCATCTTGAGTATGTCTTGACATGGGAGTAAGTGAAATCTGAATGTCCCTTTCTATAAGACCAAAAGTTATGTTGAATGTTTGGATTTCAGATAAATATAATGCGTGGAATGTATGTCTCCTTTGAGATTTGAGATGAACATGTGAAATACATATCATAAAAGAAAGGAATTACACACATCATGTGGAATATAAAATATAAAACCAATGATTTATTGACACAGAAAGATGCCATTTTGGAAGCATGTATGTTATAAATATTTTTTCCTATGATATAATCAATATAAGCACAAGAGTAATGTTCCTCAAATAAGGAAAGTATAACCAATGTAAGATCAAAGGTATTCTCCACAAGGGTATAAGATATAACAATGTAAAACATAAGTATGGGTTCTTGCCCTAGATAGATGCATGATATAGATTATGGCAGCATAGGTAACTAGTAAGAGGATTGTGGATGATATAGTTCATGGCACAACAAACACCTACTGATAAGAACTATAATAAGAAACACGATATATATGACAAAACAAGTAGAAAACACTCTAGACATTATAAATACACCAATCACATATAATACAAATCAAACACATTGAAGACGCATCAAGCACAATGCAAAAAATTCAACTATGTGATTAAACATGGAGTAAACCCCTGAGACATGACTATAGCAAGCATAACATTTACATGAATACATATGAGAGCACGAAGCATATAGAGACAAATCCAACAAAGATGTACAATTGAAAACATAAGATCAAATGCAAGCCCAATATGATAAGGATAATCATTGAAGATAAAACCTAAAATAGTACTAGAAGATGCCCCATAATGCCCTTAGGGTTCCCCCAAACAAACATGGGATGTGCTCCCAGCCTACTGTGAATCCACAATCATAAACCTATAACATGTTGCACATATATCTTGCATCTATCTAGGCAATCTTATTAGTAGTGTGTATTTAAACAATAGTTGCAATATAACTTCTTTCCATGCACTCTATCATAATCACAATGTATTGATCTTTTGAAAATCGTTGCTTGATAGATAAAGGCAAAATAATTATAAAAGACGTATAATCATCATTGCCATAAAAAACATGGGAGTCATAAATTCCATCAATGAAACCAGACAATCACATATGTACAGTATAGGATCTAGAACCAAAGGAAAATATAAAAGGGGATCACTTTTGACAGACACATTCCATTAGAATTTGTTGTGCTATAGGCATGTTACTTTCAAAGCGTCCTAAAGCTGTGTAGCATCCTTGCCTGGTTTTTCCTCCATTTTCATGCTTCCCAGCTTCCATTTATATGCCACTTGATCCCAACTATCTGTTGAGTAATTCCTTAGCTTTCCCTTTAGCTTTGGTTGATTTATGGGCCCTCCAGAGCATTTCACGTGTCAGAGGTACTGCAGGAACCTCAAATCTTTAGCCAAGTTGTACGGTATCTAGAAGAGGGTTCAAACAGTATTTTTCACATTTTTATGATCATTGTGACCTCTTTTTTCAATTCTCCCTAGCATTTCCTCTGTCCATATTACGCATACCAGAATTTGAATTTGCTCACAGAAGCTTCTTTGCTTAAAATAAAGCCTCCAAAAATGAAATTCAAGAATTGGGTTACGAGCCCATCTCTATTTTGGAGACCGACTTCCAGATCTCGAAGATTCAAGAAATGGCCATATTGATGTCGAAGACTTATGGGACAGAAGGAAGGAGGGAAAACATTTGGCCATATTGATCCTCATATTTGAAAATTTGAGTCAATCATAACTAATTTGTAAGATTTTTTATTTAATTTAATATATGGGATTGTGACCCACTAACCCTATTTTTTATTGATAAAAAAATAACAAGGTCGCATTCATCGTGAACTTTGAATAAGATTATATATTTCGTAAAATATCAAAAATCATTGTCAGAAAAAAATAGTTTAAAAATATTAAAAATAGTTTATAAAATATTTTAAGAGAATCATTCCATCGTAAAACATTAAATATATAATATTCTTCATCTTTGTTATCATCATCGCCATTGCCATTATCATTATCACCACCAACACACCCACCACCATCATCTTCATCCTTGTCGTTATCCTCATTATCATTAATGTCATCGTCCTCGTGTATCCAACATCTCTTTACAACCTACAAAACAAACATCATATTATGAATTAAGTTTTAGATTTAAAAATAATAATAATTGAGATATAATAATATTAAAAATAACATACGCAACATGGTGTATGTCGAGAGGCACTCAACATTCCCTGCATAACAGTTAAAATATAAATAATTATTCTATTATTATTAAAAATATAACCTAATTCTAAATTTCTAAACCCAAATTAAATATCGTTAAAATGTAATATTATAAGTCTAGCATAATGTTTAATCAACAATTTTTGAAATGTAATTAATTAATACTTAGATGTCTTTCGTAATGTCGATGTGTCTCAGAAGTGTTGCGAAACAACCTCTCAAGTTGTACTTCGAATAATGTAGGAATTTATTTATTTATTTATTTTTTAACTAATTATTTAACATTCATTCACTCAACCACATTTATTTTAAATAACTTTAGCCAATCATATAATCAACAACTTATAACAATAACAATTCCAAAATTCTAATACTAAATGCAATATAATATATTACAATTACAAGGAAAGTAAATACATTAGAACTCGGTCACGACTGGTCCACTAATACAATAAGTGCTGCTCAATTATGTACAAATGAAATACATTTACATTTACATTAGGCATTCAACGTTAATATAATAAATAGATGCCAAGCTCTCCAGAGCTCAAGTCGAACCAACTCGTGTATCTCTGAATCTTAAGTGTAGTCTCTAGGAAGTAGTACTGTTGTGGGGAGGGAAAGCACCATTTGAGCACTTTTTCATACTAACCACGGACCAACGATCCCTCGCACAATATCCTATCAATGAATGGTGTTCCCTTCATGGATAGGTAGGTAAAACGGTGCAAGAATCTAGAGAATAAACTAGTACCCATGTGTGTATAATAAAACTAAACATGCAGTGTATCATAGAAAACTCGTTCTATTACAAGATATCACACTATAATGTAAATCATACATAACAAAGATAATGTCTCACTATATATTATTTAACCACAGAATTTATACTGAGTACATCCTCTTAGAAATCATATCACATCACATGCTAAACATAGAAGTAAAGTGTACATTTATTCCATCAATGCATGAATGAATCTTACATTATTATCTATCCCCAATAAAAAATAATGCCTACAGTTTATACCTTCTAGATAACTATTTATATTAAACTGTGGTTTTTCTACCACTACAATAAGATCTAAACGACTACACTTCATTATATTCTATATTATCATAGTATAGTGTTCTAAGGCACAACTACTAATTTTCTTGCAATTAGTCATACTAAGTAGTCATAAATACATGAAAATATATACTTTAATTAAACACGTATATATAACAAAACAAGTCATACAAATACATAAAAGTCTAATCTAACATTTATTTGCACTCTCAAAGTTATACGCATGAATACATGATGCCCTACTAACTGTTACAAAATATATTGTTCGAGTAATAACCAATACATACATTTAATCAATGAACATAGGTGAGAGTCTAGACATACAACTATAATATGTACCATCTGGATATATACATTTAAGTTAATGTATTATATGTTATCTCATACTATCATAACTCATTGTGCATGAGCACCCTACTACAATATAAACAATCAATCAATCATACACTATAATTGTTAAACAAGCAAGTTTACGATTATACTACCCGAGTATACCTTAAATTATAATGCACAATAATAATAAGATAAAACATAATATCTAAGCACATGTCATGATGCACTATTTTATTCTAAAAATATCTAATCACTTGCACATATTGATATTCTAAAAATATATATACCACACATAAGTTTTCATTTTTACATGACATTGCAAATATGACCTTGCTGACATGCTTGCATAACACTACTGTGCTACAAATATATTATTTATCTTTACTAGCATTCTAAGCAAAGCCATAGTATAGATTTAGATCATATAATTATACCTAAAGTATTAATCAAATAAGAATATATTAACATTTCACAGATATATCTATCTTTACTATTACTTTCACAAATGTAAAGTGACATACCACAATTGTAAAACTCAATTTTAATTAATCTGATATAGAATAAAGGATCAAAATAAAGTTGAGAATCAATCATCTCATAATCATATTTTTATGTCATGTGATCATAATCTTTATTAACATGTCAAAATTGCATAAATAATATCCTATATTACAACATTTGATCATAAAGATGTAATTATCTTAATTTACAGGGTATCTTCTTCGTGATCGAATAAATTTGCAAGTTAATAAGTTATATTTCATTTAATCTAGTTCATAAATATTTCTTCAATATTATGATTGATACCCACATCTACCATTTTATTTTTATTTTTTTGAGTAAACATAACATTCCAACATAAATCTTCGCTACAACCGTATCATGATTCTCATGATAATCATGTTCTTTTATTTAACTACACACTCAGGCTATCCGCAATATGAAAATCTAAGGCAAAAATAAAGTTCCACCGAACCTTCGTTCTTGCAATTAAGAGAAACATAACTCACTTGAATAATTTAAAATGCTACTACAAAGAGATACATGGCTTTGTAAAAATATACACAACGTTTCAATTATAAAGACTTTGCGTTTCAATTTAGAGACATAACATTTTAGTTTAGAGACTCGATGATTTATATAGTTGACTCAACATATCATAAAAGTGACTCAACGTTTAAATAGAATGCATACCTATTAATGGAACACTTACCTACCCATCATTTAAATTATAAAGTTAGCAACCTAGCAATAATATATACTCAACCAATCAACATGCAACACTTTATTTTTATGTACTCAATGTTTAACTATGAACTCAACATTTCAATATTTAAACTCAGTGTTTGAATATTTAAACTTAGCGCTTTAACATATATATTCAATGCTTTTATTTAAGAGTCTTGGACTTTCAAATAAGAGACTTAACATTGTATTTTTTTAGCTCAATGATTTTAATTTTTAACGCAGTTCAATATAATTAAAAAACATAGCACACTTTACTTCTAAATCTGTTTCACACTAAAGCGAACCCTATGGAAGTGAAATTGTAGATGTATTTCAAGTACACTATGTTCAACAATACAAATCCAAACTCAAAATGCAACTATTCAATATGAAGGTTTTATGAAGATAAATCAGAATAATAATAAGCTTACCGAATTCCCTTGCTCCAAGTTACCTCCTTTTAGGACTCGAATGCATGTGATTTAGACTTAGATTTAGACAAATGATGGCTTGATTAGAGGATTGTTGATTATGGATGATGGATTGACTATATGGTTCTAGGATAATTTTGACATGGTTTTGGTGTGAGATTAATGATTTTAGAATTATTTTGGCATAGTTTTGGTATGAGATTTTTAGTTGAATTCCATGAAGGAGGAGCTTTGATTAAATAGATGGAGGGAGGGAAGATCAAGGGCTAGGATTTAAATTTAGATTATTAAATCCAATGGTTAGGGATTATCCAATGAATTAAAAATTCATTGGGAGTTTCTAGAGAAGATTCTAGAAAAGGAGAGAATTCTAAGAAATTTAAAATTCTTTAGAATTCTCTAGAGAGAGAACTCTCTAGAGAAGGAGAATGGTGGTGGAGATTTCTAGATTTCATTAGAGAATCTAATGGTGTTTAGGGGATGATTAAATGGGGATTAGGTGAGGATTAGAGATATAGGGGTGTAGGAAAGGTTACGGTGTAGGTTAGTAGGTGGTAGGTGAGATTATGGAAATTTAAAAATATCATATAATGGCTAATTAGAATTATATTAGGATAATAGGAGATTAGGAAGAATTAATAGAATAGTGGGATGGGATAAGGTTAGTAAAACAGAGAATTATTTGAGGAAGGATATTAGATTTAAGGTTAAAAATAGGATAAATTACCAGAATAAAATAAGATACACAGAATTAGTGTCGACTAATAGTAATATTGGTCGATTGTAATGAAGCGATCGCTTTTAGGTGCATACATTTTGTCCCTCTTTGAAAGAGTATTGTGAATGGAGTGAAATGGAAGGAGCAATGGTCTTCAAAGAAAAATCATGTCTTGGATGAATGTTAGGGGATATGATGCCCCCTCAAGGGGACATGCGAGGAAAAATGAGTCAGATGGCCACTCAAAAGAAAAAATGAGGGGTGAGATATGATGGAAAGATGAGGGGATGAGATGATAGATGTGAGATAGAAGATGAAGAAGAAGAATTCGACTTGAGCAATGAGCTATAAATTGATAATAATGTCCCTGATAATGACACATGCATATGGAATAGAGATAATGGGTGTTACAATTTTTAACACATTCCAAAGAGGAATCAACAACAACAAGATGATGATAGGATTAAAAGGACAAAAGCTTTGGATGTATCCCAAGCAAGGATGCATGAAAGGGAGATATTTAAGCCAGGATAAAATTGATGATTTTTTTTAGATTAAGGATGGGTGTAGCTCAAAACTAAATCGATCAATATGATGTATGTGATGATAGAGAATAAGCGATAGAGTCGAGTGACCAAAGGATTGGGAGATGAGGATAGATGATAGAGATAGTGGTCAATCTATCCTTGGGCACTACAAAAGTGGCCAAGTGCTATTTATATAGTCTGAAAAGAACCTCAGACCGATGTGGTTCAGACTAGGAGATGATGATGACAATGATGACGACGATGACGAGGATGATGATGATGATGATGATGAGATTAGAAAGTGATGATGATGAGCAATATGTCCTCAAATCCATCTGCCCAATTATATCCACAACCATCTAATCATAAGTCCAATACTGCCACATCTAAGTCACAACATGAAATGGGTCCTTATACTCCCCTTCCTATATCCTTGGAATCCCTTTCCAAATAATTTATCATCACTAACATGATGGTCTATCTACCTATCCGACATCTTGATCCTATTAAGTCTACGCCTTCTTAGTATAATGAAAACTAATATTGTCTATACCATCGAACTTGGGGGCATATCATTAATCGATGTCGACCTTTCCAATATTTTATCTAGGACCTTATTGACCATGGTGATATAATAATTGATAAAGAACCAGATGAGTCTCCATCCCTAGGTGAAAAAAAAGAGGAATGCCAAGATCCCCTTTCCAGTCACGATCAAGCCCTTTCCTCTCCAAGCCAAGGTCAAGACACCACTCTCATCCTTGACAAATCCTCCATCAAAGCTGAGTCTATCTCCCATGATCCTAGTCCTCCCATCTCTCATGAACCCTTCCATGACCCTCTCCTTGAATCCATCGTTCCTCCATCATCTCCTTCTCATCCATCAAATCAAATACCCCATGTTGAGAGGTAAATTATAGACAATGAACATCCTATTAGTAACATTGAATCTTGCACATCGGAGTCAGCATTAGAGTCAACATGGGTCTTATCTTCCATGGGATCATGTTTAACACCCATATCCAAATCAGATTCCTCATAAAAAACATCATCCCTCATTGATGTTGATAATGCCTATCTTTTAAAGGATACATATAATCCATATACCTTCGATTCATTACCAAGCATACCTTTTGATCCCATTCCAGATGATGACTTCATAAATGAATTCTCACAAGCTTTATCTATCGAAGATTGTCAGAGTGAGTCTGATCCTCTTTTGGATGCATCTATAATAGCTAGTCCTAATGATCCTTTTGTTTATCTCAAGGAGATTTTCTTTGATGTCAAAACTGGGTGTCTTAGACACCCCTATGAAGACTATGTTTCCGCATCACCACTCATTGACCTCATCATGTCATCTCCACCACCTTCACCCATCATAGGTCCCTTTCTTCCCATCAATGATCACTTAATCACTTCCCTCCATAAGGAAGTATAGGAGCATGCATCGTTGGACCCTTCCTCAAGAAATATAATATGTGCCACAAATACAAAGGTCCAAGGCCATAATTCATAAGTTAATCATAATAATCAAGTCATATTTGATCCCATCAGTCAAAATCAAGAAAAGTCAAATCATCAACCTAATACAAATATGTCTTCCCCTAATGAAGCCTGATATCAGGCACTAGAGGAATGTCAAAGTCAAAATCATCATTTATCAAGTCAAAAATCAATCTCCCCTCGTGAAGCTCAAAATTAGGGACTAGGGAGAAGTCAAAATAAAATCTAGTCAAATGATCAAAATCATATGGCCGATCATACGCCAAATAATCAAATCAAAGATGAACCACAAAGTTAAAGTGTCTTGGATCTTCTGAAGTCTTTTATCACTTGGCACCAATCAAATGAAACATGTCCCACACCTCTAATGATGTATGTGAATACTAGTCCTAATCCTCCATCCTCCATCACCCCATCCTATCACAATCCTATCCTTCATTTTAGTCTTAATCCTTCATCATCCCTCATACCATCCTATCATGATCCCATGATCCCATCAAGCCCTATCACCTATTCACATCCCATACATCCTCATCAAGACTTAATCGAATCCATATCTCACATCACCCTTCTGGGCAACATTATCTCTCTTAGGGGCAATGATGATACCTAGTCTAGATATCTAGAGGGGTCACCATCAAGAATCACTAAAGGCCACTTGGACATCTAGGCATCTAACATCCATCATAGAATAGGTGTTGGCTAAATAATCCATCAAATTTCCATGCCTTACATCTCACCCATCATCTAATAAATTGAGATGCCCAGTAAAAAGTCAAAAAAATAAGTAAAATCATTCGTCTAATGGTGAGAAATAGTCTTCTATCACCTTGGGCAAGTACCATGATGAAAAATGGTTTACAACACATGGAAGAATAATCCATTATCCACATTGTTCCTCAACACTTGGGGGCAAATCCATCTATTTTATATCCCTTGTCAATCTATCCATACTTGTCGTATCCCTCATCAACCTTGTCCATCCCTTGGTCCATTGTCCTTATCCATTTTCTATAATAATATCCCCAATCCTATTATGTCCATCATGCCTTTCATCATCCCTGTCTTGACCTTTGTAAGGAAGTATAAGGTGTCTTGAGAATTATCCCAAACACCATCTTGGCATATCCTCTAATGGACACTTGGGAAATAACCATCTGGTTCTTTCACGATGTGGTCATTGTCTATCCCTTGTTCATTCACCCTTAGTCCCATCATCATCATCCTTTATCATCCCATCCATTATTCCATCCATCCTCATCTCAGTTGCTAGGCTTGGTATTCCCTTTTCTATTAACCCTATTTGTACAATGTATATACATATCCCAAAAATCCCTAAAAATTAAAATATGTCAAAAACCCTAAAAATCATAAAATTTGAAAAAGCCAAAATAATCCATCATGTCTTGCATATACCTAACCCCCTAGTCGCATTCATCTCCATTTGGCTCTTATCTTTCCCATCTTTGGATACCACATTCCATCTTGGAATTCAATCACAAGTGGTCACCCATCATTTCATCATCCTTTTGGCTAAGTATTATTGACACACATCACCTTGTCAAGATTTTAATTTGGCACCCATCACTCCTCTATCAATGCCTTTTCATACCTAGCACCCATCAATCATCACTCTACTAGTGTGAAAGATACTTGATCCCATCACTATCCTTATCATTGCCTCTTCATATCTAGCACCCATCCAATTACTCTTTGCTAGTATGAAAGGTATTTGATCCCATCACCTCTTAGTATCTTTGCTAGATTAGACTCTTGTAAGGCCTTATTTGTTGGTATTCCTTGGTCATCACTTATCTAATCACCATCCTTGGCCACTTTTTGATCAGGTTTCAAGACCAAATCAACATTCAGAGACCCCCATCACGTCATCCATCCTTCTATCCTTAACTAGGGGAAACATCTTAGCCTAATCCTAATCATGATCATCCTATCTAGATCCACGTCCATCCTAAGTCCACAATCCCATCACCCACTCACTCATCCCATCATTAGGCAAGATATTGGGGTACTGTGTGTGTATATGTGTGTGTGTGTGTGTGTGTGTGTGTGTGTGTGTGTGTGTGTGTGTGTGTGTGTGTGTGTGTGTGTGTGTGTGTGTGTGTGTGTATTGCTTGTTTATTATTTGTCTTATTTGTATGACTGTATATATATTTTTGTCTTATGTTTTGATCGTATCATGTCTCTTTTTGTCTATTGGGCAATGAAAAAGGATGCTATGAGGATAGCCAAAGTGCCCTCAAGGATGCAAAGTTCAATACTTGCCCATGCACTTTGGCACAATTTCCTCTTGGTCATATCCATATCATGGCGCATATTGCTAAGTGCCATATTTTTGAATTACTTGGACTATGATGAGCTTTATGATATTTGTGATGGCTTGATCTCATCATCATTATCTCCATCATAAACCATCCATCTAACATTCAATATTTTATCATCAGCTCCTCATCTAAGTCATATACTATCATCACTAATACCATCCTATTACCCCTATTCATCATCATCATCATCATTGTCCTCTATCCTCTCATCAAAACTACATCAGCCTGAGGTCTTTTCAGACTATGTAGGCAACACTTGGCCATGTTTCAGTGACCAAGGATAACTCAACCACTATCTCTATCATCCATCCTCATCCCCTAGTCTTTTGGTCACTCGATCACATCATTTAATCTCTCTTATCATCAACATCATATTGATAAACTTTAGCTTTGAGCTACACCCATCATATCTTATCAAATTATCTTATCCTGGCCTATAACTCTCCCTTGTATGCATCCTTGCTCTGGATATGTCTAAAACTTTTGGCCTTCTATCCTATCATTATCATGTTACAGTTGATTCTCATGCATGTGTCCTTGCTTGGGATGTGTCTACAACTGTGACACCCATCACTTCTATTCCTTGTGATGTGTCCTTACCAGGGGAATCATTATCAATTTGTAGCTCATTGCTCAATGTCGACCTCATCTTCTTCATCTTATAACCCACATTGTCATCCCATCCCCTTCGCTATCCATCTCATCCCACCCATTGTTTCTTCTTTTGAGTGGCCATCCAGCCCATTCTTCCTTGCATGTTCCCTTGAGGGGGCATTATATCCCCTAACAACATATTTACTAACATTCATCCATGACATAGTTTTTCTTTGAAATACCATTACTCCTTCCACTTTGTATACTCGCAATAACCTTTCAAAAATGGGAAAAATATATCTACCTAAAATTGCTTGCTTCATTATAGTCGACTAATATTCCTATTAGTCAACACTGATTTCGCTTAACCCACTTAATTCTGCTAATTTATCCCATTCATGTTCCATTTATATAATATCCCCCTCTAATAATTCTCCATTTTACTAACCTTATCCCATCCCACAATTCAATTAATTCTTCTAAATCTCTCATCGTCCTAGTCTAATTCTAGTTATCTATTATTTGAGAATTTTTAAACTCCCATAAACTCACTAGTCTACCCCTTAGGTATTCCTAAATCTATAAGAATCCTAATATTCTCATTAAACCACTAATAAACCCCCATTACCTACTAAGTGACTCCCTAATCTTCATTAACCACTAACTAACCTCCCTCATTATCTCCTAAAACCTATTTAGAAACCTATATAATTGGAGAGGCTTCTCTAACTCTTTAGAAGTCTCCAACTCTAGAGAATTCTACTAATTTAAAAATATTTCTAAATTTCCCTCCATTGACCTATTTAAACAATACTCCCTCCACTTTCAAATCCATGAGGAAGAATGATAGGGAAACCATGCCAAAATTTTCCTAGAGATTTGATAACAAAAATCCATTATCAAGCATCCAAAATCAAGCACCATCACTTTGTCAATCTGAGTCTACAAGTAATCATGAATCTTGGAATGGAGGCATGAGAAGGTAAGGAGCATGGTAAGAATGTTTTACTAGTTCTGATTTATCTTTTCTATCCATTCCTATTGGTGTCATTATTTTTGAATTTTCATTATCATTTTGATAATATTTGTTTGAATCCCAAATTTGGTGCACAAAAACATTACCCAACGAAAGATTAAAACTCAGTTAAAATTATATAAGATGCTAACCAATTTATAACACAGCCATAACTATTTAGATGCTACCATTTATGACTCATGCAACTATTGGTAATAAGATGTTGCTTAAACGTTTCTCATTTTATTTTGGTTATAATAAAAACTACAGTGTTGTCATTTAAGTATGATGCAATTACTAAATCCATTCAATGAATGAAATACTAAAGATGCAACCTTTATGTATACAAAACATAGTCTTAGATTTATATATTATATTTATAAATCCATATAAAATAAGTGGAATGCAACTTAAGATATAACACACTACTCACTTAGAACATGATTCTATAGTAAGACATTTTTTATTATATACTATGCAGTATGTATAAGTACCTTGCAGACCATAAAGATTAACACGCAATCAAGGGGATAATATGCAGACTCAAATAAACTAAACATAGGCCTAATAAATTAATATGCAGGGATTTTAAAGTGGCATGTAGTCTTTTGTAACTTAGTCTATATTAATGAGATGCTGGTCTATATTAGTGGAATGTAGGGTTGTTGAAATGACACGCAGTCAAAGAAAACACAACATAGAATAATATATAAAATGCATATAATTGTTGAATAAAACACAATAATATATTTAAGATGTACCCTTAGAGATAAAATCTAGGCTTAAACATATGGAAATCTGGTCAAAATAAGTTGAACACAGACCAAATATAGGTAAAACGCAACTGTATAAAGCATAGAAAATTCATTCACATAGCCACACAGAAATATAAAAGCAGAATTGACTTGTATAAATTTGCTTGGTAATCATTCGTTTGGCTATCTCCTACTTTCACCAACTTATTTTCTAATTCTCTTGCCTACTTCTTCTCTTTCTCCCCTTCAAAGCTCATTTTACATCAATTTATAAAATTAACCCTCTCCCTCTATCTGTTGTGACCCTTTCATGCATGATAAATATCTTTGCATTCTAATTCCCTTACTCAAGTTTCCTCCCATGCATAGTATTTTTAATCTCCTTATTTACTAATTGGAGTTTTGTTACCTTTAAGACCATGGTAACTCAACTTTTATTTCTTTAATTAAAACATATAATTTACTTAAATAAATCACTATGTCAGCTCTTTAAGTTATCTCAACATATTACTAAGTTTACCAATTAAACAATGATATACATTTTCTAACTTTCACCATAATTTCATGCATGTATTAAAAATATTAAACTTAGTTTATCTTTACTCATGGTTAATTCATTAGGATAATTCAATTTCATGAAAAAAATTAAAACAACAATAATTAATTATTTAACTAAAATATATTAAGTCACTGACGGAATTGTCCAAGATCTAATTGATAGAATCAAACACATGAATTATAAATGCAAAGTAAATAGAAGTAAAACTCCATTGTTGAGACTAAAATTAAAATAGAGTAGAATTATAATAATATTTCATTCATAACTCATTAAAAAATAGCTTAGATGAGAGATGTATTTATAGGTACAATGGAGGCATATAGCCAAGACATTTGGCAATATGAACACAAGACTTTTTCTAAATGGTTTGTGTGCTCCATATGTCAATATTGGTGGGTAAGGGTATCTTTATCCACCAATTTGACTATAATTTTTCTATGTGCATGTGCACTTTAATTACCTAAGTGACCTTAAAATAACACCTAAGCAAGCTAAATACAAGTGTAGGAATAATCTATAATAATAAATATAAGAAAAATAATATCCTACACTAACACCCCCTCTTAAGCATAGCTCAGGTGGGCAAACAAAATTCGGTCCCAGCAACATGGCCTGATGAGGTACCTAAGTACAATGAAACTCTCACAAAGTAAAGGAAAAGGAGAAAACCCATAGGAAACAACGTGCCTTGCCCTGCTCCCCCCCGCCCCCCAAAGAGAGAAAAGAAGAAGAGAACTAGAAAGCCCCCTAAAGATCATGCTAATGCAACCCATACCCCAAGAAGAGCATGCAAGTTAATATACTTACTCTCAGTGAAGGCTTTGGTGAAGATATCAGCTATCTACTCTATAGTATAGTAAAATTTGAGATCAATGATCTGTTCATGAATGAGCTCCCAAATGAAGTGCATATGAATCTCGATGTGCTTGGTCTATTGATGTTAGACTAGATTCCTGTAGATGTAAATTGTGCTTTGGTTATCATAAAAGATGATTGTGGGTCGCTTTAACTACATACCAAACTCAATAATAATCCCCTGAAGCCAAATAGCTTTAGTATCAACATTGATAGCCCTTATGTATTCAACCTCAATAGATGATAAAGTAATATCATTATGCTGATTGATAGACTAACTAATTAGTCCTGAACCAAGTGAGAAAATATATCCTAAAGTGGACTTGTGATGTTGAATATCACCAGCTCAGTTTGAATCTATGTATCCAATCAAGTCAATATCAATGCCTGCTCCATAGTGAATCCCAAAACTATGAGTACCCTAAATGTAGTGGAAAATATATTTAGATTCTTTAAAATGTAACTCATGTGGTGTCTACATAAACCTAGAGACCATGCCCACTGCATATGAAATATCAGGTCTAATGTGAGTTAGATAGATGAGGTTGTCAACTAGTTATCGATACAAGGTAACATCAACCAATGGAGAATAACACTCAGCCTCAAGTTTGAATCCAAAAAGAAAGGGAGTTGGAGCTCGCTTACAACTACCCATGTGAAACTGTGTGAGAAAATCAACAGCATACTTGGATTGTGTAATGGCAATACCTGAATCAGATTGTAAAATCTCAATACCAAGGAAGTAATGCAATAAACCCAAGTTAGTCATAGAGAATCTATCATGTAGAATAGTTTTCACTACTGTAATAGAAGATGAATAACTCCTTGTGATCAACAGGTCATCCACATATAGAACTAGAATCAAGAGTGAATTATCTTATCACAAGATGAAGATATTTAGATCAAAATTACATCTAGTGAACCCAAATGTGAGAAAAAATGAATCCATCTTGGCATACCAAGCCCGAGGGGCCTATTTGAGGCCATAGATAGATTTTCAAAGTTTACACACTAAGGAAGAATCTTTCATAAAACCTTGTGGTTGTTCCATATATATCTCCTCCTTAAGGTCAACATGAAGAAAGGCACTCTTCACATCCATTTGGTGATCATCCCAATGATAAACTATGGCAATGGAAAGAGTGAGTTGAATAAAGTTCATTTTAGTGACTGGAGCAAATATTTCAGTATAGTCTATGTTAGAACATTGTAAAAATCCTTTTGCTACAAATCATGCTTTGAAATTATCCACCAACCCATATGATGCAAATTTTGTTTGATAGATCCACCTACATTGAACAAGTTTTCTTCCCTTAGGAAGGGGTACTAGATCCCAAGTGTGGTTCCTAATTAAGGAACTATATTCTTCATGCATAGTTGTATCCCACTCAAAAATGCCAGATGCTTCATGAAATGATTGTGGATCAGAAACACAAGCAATGAAAATATGTGGAACACCCTAAAATTGTGAATGAGTCCCTCTAACATCTAATAGATCCCTAACCAAAGCACTTGCACTCTATGGATTCTATCTAGCCCAAAGAGGACCTAAAATTAGAGAATCAAGGGGAGAATCTTCAACTTAAAAAATGTGATTGTGAATGGAATGAGGTGAATCTCTATCATCATCCTCATCATCTAAATTGGAAGAAGAATATTCATAAATAAGTATCTAATCTGGATGACCTGAATCATCTGAACTATCATCATATTTTAGAGAGTCCAAAGAGGAGGGAGAAGTGTCATGTGTGGAGTCTAATGGACCCTCTTAAAAGTGCACACTCCTCTCAATGAATAACTCGTGTGGTAGGATGAATAAGCCTATATCCCTTAACACTTTTTGCATACCTAACAAATATGCAAGTCCTACTCTGACGTTCCATGGCCTTACATTTGTTCTTAGGAATGTGGGCCATAGCTGGAGATCTAAATACCCTAAAGTGCTTAACTTCAGGTTTTTTATTTCTCCAAGCTTCAAAAGGAGCGATCCCTTTCAATTCTTTATGAGGAGCACAATTTTGGATATAACAAGCACAATTAATGGCTTTTGCCCAATATTGTGGTGTAAGTAATTTGGAGTGTATCATATAGTTTGCCATTTCTTTCAAAGATCTATTCTTACGTTCTACAACACCATTCTATTGAGAACTATATGGAACTGTTCATTATAGATCAATCCCTTTTGAAGTACAAAATTGCTCAAAGTGATGATTACCATACTCATCACCATTATCGGTGCATAAAATTTTAATGGTTTTCTCTAACTGTTTTTGAACAAAATCATTGAAATCTTTAAAATGGTCAAAGACCTTAGAGTTTTGTTGAATAAAATACACCCAAGTATACCTAGAGAATTCATCTATGAAGGTAAGCATGTACCTAACCTTGTTGAATGAAGGCTTTGGAAATGGTCCAGAAACATCACTATAAATTAGCTCCAATATTTTAGTGGCTCTCCATGATTTGCCTTTGTCATATTTCTCTTTCGGATGTTTACCAAGCATGCAACCTTCATAAACACCATAAAAAAATAAACACGAGGCAACCCTATTACCACATCTTGTTGACTGAGTTGTTTCAAATAGCAATAGTTTAGATGGCCAAATTACTCATGACATAGTTTGATCACTCCATCAGAATGAGTGAGTAATGTAGTAGAAGGGTAATCAAGAGCAAAATTTGAGGTGTACAACCTTGATTGGTTATTTTTTTTCCAATGGCCATTGTATTATTACTATGTAGCTCTTTAACGACAATAGAATCTAGAGTAAACTCAACTTTCTTGCTTGATCCAATGTGGGTGATTTGATAAATAGATATGAGATTAGTTGATAGTGATGGAATACATAAGACATTTTCAAATGTTCCATCATTAATTTCAATAGATCCTCACCCACAAACTTAAACATAAGTATCATCACCTATTAGAATAGATGAAATATAACATGGCTCTAAGGATGAGAACAAGTCTTGTGAAGAAGCCATGTGATTTGAGGCACCAAAATCAATCACCCATGTGGATGGATAAGATGCTACTACAATAAGGGCCTTGCCCTTACCTTTACCCTTACTAATTTTTTTGCCTTAGAAGATTACTATGTTGATGAGGTTGATTTGACTGTATCAGGGACATTGATGTTGTTTTTCTCAAGCATATTTGTTAAATGATCAATCTATTTTTTCATACATTTTATTTCATCATGTCCAATTCTATTACAATAAGCACATGTGATCCTCTCTTTCTTGGATTTTCCACCTGAAGAGGAGGACTCATATGATACTTTTGGCTTAGTATCTGATTTTTGACCCTTTCATTGCTCTTGGTCCTTCTTGTTTTGTTTCTTCTCTTTATTTATTGAAGTCTTCAATTTGTCATGACTCAACAAAGCATGTGATTTGGAGGACTTCAATGTACCCATTTGAATGAGTTTATCTTTCTCCCTAGTTAAATATTTGGCAAAATCATCTAAAGATGGCATACTCCATATATGTCTTAGGGCACATTTCAAAACATGAAAGGTAGAGACAAAAATTGAGTAGTCAGGACCTAACTTGGAAAAAATAGAGAGGATCAATTGTTCACCTTTTTTTCTCTATAACACATAATTTTAATTGTGACCTAAGTGATTTAAGTTTGGTGAAAAAGTCTTCTATAGTGTCAAATTTTTTGGGACTCAAACTAATGAGCTCATTCTCTAGCTCATGATCCCTCATTACATCCTGCTTCTCAAGAGTTGTTCCAAAGTGTTCCACATTTTATGTGGTGATTTAGCAGATTCAATGTGAAAGAGTAAGTCAGGAAAAATAGACAAACACAAAGACCATATGCTTCATCATACCTATTATACCACTTAATTTTATCTGCACCAAGTTCTGATTTAGTTTCTATATTCATGGTTATCTTGTGTAAACCTCTACTTCTTAGAAAAATTTGAACTTTAGATTTATAGTCATGATAATTAAATAGAGTGAGAAGTGGAACCAAAATGTGATCCATGAAGCAGTGCAAACAAAAATTGAATGAGCAATAGAGAAGGCAAGGCACTTAACAACCCCCCCAATTACAAAGGTTTGACACTTTATGTTTTAGTGCATATACAATCAGCACTTTAGTGTGCATACAATTGGTACTTTATGTTTTAGTGCATATACAATCAGCACTTTAGTGCATATACAATGGACACCAATTTTTTTGCATAATAAATCCCATCAAATCTTAAGACATCATGTAGGGCCAAAGATAGCTGTAAACATGAGTATAAAGTTGATTATTGAGACTTCAACTCATGCACTAAGGATAGATGATGCATACACTACAAATAAGATACTACACAGTAAATTTATACTTAGATACAATTAATTGTAGGTATAGATCTACACAATAAACCACAAAGATATAGTCGTCGTTAAATTACATAATTTGGTGTAGTATTCACCATCATACAATACACATAATAACAAGATGAATATCCAAGGTTATTGAATGCACAGTACAATGTAGTTTTTACTATCATGTAATACACATAGCAAAAAAGTGGTTGGCAGAGAAATGAGTGAAATATTTGCATTAAAGGCATAAATAACAATGCTCATTCATAAAAAATAGATGTCAAACTCAATAGAGAATGCATCCACAAATGAGCAATCTATGCAATGATTACATAAGTGATAGTGTAAGATCATAAAAAATAGACGTTGAGCTCAACTAAAAAAATTTCTATGAGGAGAACAAGAGTGTTAAATTATGAGTTAAGTAAAGGAGAATAAATTTTGTTTTGCTTGTGACGGGGTTTGATCGCCTACCAAAATCGAAGCTCACCCTTTGTATTCATGAAATAAAGTGTTGCAAAACAATGATAAATAAATCTTTAAATTATGATTTCTCAAAAAAATATTGTTTTTATAAAAAACAATTAAAAAAACTCCTTAAATTTTCTCTATCATCAAAAATCTAATTTTTTTTGTAATTTTTTGAATTGTATCATAGTAAGTAAAACTACGATAACTTTTGAAATTATAAATAAAATTATGAATTTCAAAATGATTCAGAAAGAGGAAACCAAGGCACATAGAACTAAGAATTTTTTTTGAGTGATTATCTACTTTTTTTGTAGTTGGTAAAATAACAGTCATTTTTAATCAAAAAATAGATTTGCAAAAATATTAACTTGTAAATCTTACCTCCTTATCAAAAAATGATTTAGTATGTTGTCTAACCAACTTGAATCCTCCTTTAAGATCTACAAAGGTTATTTATATATCCAATATAATTTAAATACTTGAAAATATTGATGAAGATCACCAATTAGAGAAGAAAGGACTGTAGATGATACACACAGATCTATAGTTTTTTCCTTTATAATCTCAGTTAAAATACAAAAAAAAAAAAATACTCAAGATTTCAATAATTAACAACAAAATGGTGTTCTTTAACATAAAAAAGATTTGATACCATGATGGAATTGCCCAAGATCCAACTGATAGAATCGAACACACAAACTGCAAATTCAAAGTAAATAGAAGCATAACTCTATTGTTGAGACTGGAATTAGAGTATAATTATAATAATATTACATTCATAACTCATTAAAAAATAGATTAGATGAGAGACATATTTATAGGTACAATGGAGACATAGAGCCAAGACATTTGACAATGTGAACACAAGACTTCTACCAAATGGTTTGTGTGCTCCATATGTCAATATTGGTGGGTAAGGGTATCTTTACCGACCAATTTGACTACAATTTTCCCATGTGCATGTGCACCTTAATTACCTAAGTGACCTCAAAATAACATCTAAAAAAAATAAATATAAGTGTAGGAATAATCCATAATAATAAATACAAAAAAAATAATATCTTACACTAACAATCACTAATTGCTTATTAATTGCAAGATAATCGTATCTCTATAACTAGTATTTATATAGCAATTAAATATCTATTTTATTGATTTATTCTCAAAAATCAAAATAATTATAATAAAAGAATCTAATTCATTTCAAGAACTAAATTTATGTAAAAATATGATCACAAACATGATTTTCTTAACTATGTACTAACATTTAAAACATGTTACATATATAACATTTTTAAATCTAATGTGCATGTGTGTAGGGTCACTAGCGATTCCTCTCGTCATCCTCCAATCATCCCATCTAGCCCATCCTCTTTGATGATGCTCTCCCTCATCAAGATCTGAGGGTAAGATGTACCTTGCATCCACCTTGCATCAAGTAGGTAGTTAGTTTGATCATCATAAATATCAACCAATGATGCAAAACTAATAAAAGTGCAAAATAATAAAATACAACTGTCACATTATGTATACTAATCGATAATATCACTATCCCATTACAATATATGTCATAAATCTCAAATTAAAATAATAATAATAATAATAATAAGATAATAACCTTATCAATCCACATATCCACAATACACAAAATAATAAAATACAACTGTCACATTATGTATACTAATCAATAATATCACTATCCCATTACAATATATGTCATAAATCTCAAATAATAATAATAATAATAATAATAATAATAATAATAATAATAATAATAATAATAATAATAATAATAATAATAACCTTATCAATCCACAGATTAAAGGTTATAAATCATAGGGAGAAATCGGGATATGACATGTTCAATCTTCCTCCATTGCCACTTGCATGTGATCATTAGGTGACATGATTTTAAAGATGGATTCTTGAAAAGTAGAAGTAATTAATAATATGATTAGAAATAAATAATAAATAATTAAAAAGGAGTAACATCTAAAAATATTAAATGACATTAATTCATTTACATATGTCATGACAACATGTTTCTGCAAACTATTCTTTGTAAGTGTTTTATCTTATTTTTGATTTAGTGGTCTAAATTATCCAAAACATTTAGACTAATTCAGATTGTATACTCTATCTTAAAAATTAATCAAATAAGAATGTTATTAAAATATTTGGATATGGTTTAATATCATGTTAGCTATCATAAGACAAACATCCAAAATACATGTATAAATAAATGTATGAAAATTTAAAAAAAGATAACACAAATTCATCCAAGTAGTATAGCTACCTTTTTTGAGTAAGAACATTGGCCTAATTTTGTCAGTATAATGGGTAAATCTCATTCACAATCATAATATCTCACCTCACCTCTCTCTCTATATATAAGGAATCTAGGGTTAGGATTAGTATTAGGGTTAGGGATTTGACGAATAGTTACAAATAGAATAAGACAAAAATATTATTAGAAGTAAATTAGTATTTTCTCAATTGATAATCTTGTCTAATAATAGGTTGTGGATAATTATGCACCATTAGTGCCTATCCATGAATTAAAAATATATATAAAAAGTGCATAGTAAAACTATACAATAGTGCATGAGTAAATAAATACACTAACACCCCCTTAATATGCACTTCAATGAAGGGAAGGCTGGGTGAATAATTGAACTATCCCCCTTGATGACACTTTCCTTCACTCATAAAATCTTCTTGAGTTGAACAAATTAGGGATCAAGTAAGGGTTTTGTGAAGATGTCTACAACTTGATCATATGTGCAAAAAAACAGAAGATCAACTACATTATCTTATATCAAATGCATGTGGATCCCAATGTGCTTTGTGTGTTGGTGCTTCACTGGGTTGTGATAAATGTGGATAACACTTTGATTATCATAAAAAAGGGTGTGGGTTGGGCCTATAGAAATATAAATTCTTAAGGCAAATGACAAATCCAAACTGGATCACAACCAGTGACAACCCCACTATTCTCAACTTTAATAGTATACAAAGCAATATTATTCTACTTCTTGCAATACCAAGTCACAAGACCTTCCCCAAAATGATATATGTATCCTATGGTTGACTTGCAATTGTCTAGGTCTCCTACCCAATCATTGTCTATGTAGTTGATAATTTTTGTGTTCCCACCATAAGTGTAACTATAAATTGAGGATTTTCCTCCTGACTTGTACTCAATCACATAGTTAGTAGTACCATGAAGATACCGTAGAATACATTTTGTACCTTTCCAATTGATTTCATGAGGGTTTTGATAGTAACATGATATCAAGTTCACAATAAATGAGAGATTAAGATAACTATGGGTCAAGTACCAAAAACTTCACACCAATTTCCTGTAGATTGTACCATCAACCAAATGAGAAGAATACTTGGTAGAAAGCTTGAATCTAGATTGATAGGGAGTTGGTATAGACTCATAGTATTTCATGTTGAAGTGGTTGAGTAAGTCTTGAACATACTTATATTGATTAACAAAAATTCCTTTCTCAAACTATGAAATATGAAAACTAAGGAAAAAATGCAACAAACCCAAGTCAATCATCTCAAAAGACTTCATTTTATGAGCTTTAAAATCATGAATATACATGGTAGAATTGGATTAAGACTTGGGTAAATATTTTATTAGTAATTGGACTTTTGGGATAATTGGATTTCCATTAAGTTATCGACATAGAAGACCAAAATCCTGAGGCACCCATCTACTTTCTAGGTGTAAATTTTGGGGTTAGAGGACTCCATGTAAATCCAAAGTTTATTAAGAACAAGTTGATCTTTTTATAATAAGATCAAGAATCCTATTACAAATTGTACGATGACCTTTTTAATTTGCAGACAAAGCTAGAGTTCTCATTATTTATAGAACCAAGAGGTTAGGTCATGTATATTTCTTCCTACAAGTCTCCATATAATAATGCACTTTTGATATCCATCTAATGGACTTCCCATCCCCGTGTTGCATCTAGGGACAATAATATATTGATGGAATTCATCTTGGAAACTAGAGCAAAAGTTTCATTGTATTCAACACCTTCACCTTATGAAAAAACTTTTTCTACAAGTCAATATTTGTGTCTATCAATGGACCTATTTATTGCATACTTAGTGTGGTACATGCACTTGCACCTCAATAGTTTTCTTCCTTTTTGAAATGGAACCAAGTCCCAATTTTTGTTCTTATTCAAATAAATAAGTTCTTTTGTCATAATTGTCTATCATTTAGGATGTTTAAAAGCTTGATGATAAGTCTCTAGATCATGTGTCGCTACCAATTATGCCAAATGTGAAACACCATATGGATGTTGTGATATTTTTATGGTTGGATCTCTTGCATTCCATACCAATGCACCAACCTCATTGTAAAATTTGTGAACTAATTTTGGTATAGGTTGGGTGGTTGTGCATGTGCATTTTAAATGTCTTTTGGCACTGGTAGTGGAGGTGTTGGCCATCCCCCCTGTGGCTCATCATTTGAATTATAGTGACTTTCATAATGAGATTATCAAAATTATCTTGTTCTTCATAATAGACCTTAGAAGTTGTGTCTAACTCAAAAAAAGGTAATGGAGGAGGATTAGGAGATGTTGGTATGAAATCCATGGAATATACATCAAATAACACATTCCAGTGGTAAATCACTTTAGTGGTGCCTTGGAGAAGAAGACAATATGATTTCACATCTTCATAGTAGCCAACAAAGATACAATCACAAACCTTCCTTTCCATTAATTTATGTTTTTCATTTAGAATGTGTACCTATGCATTACATCCACAAACTCAAAAACTAGAAACATATGGCTTGGCACTAGATCTTTTTAGTCGAGAGTCATATTTTTCATTGTAAAATGGGGAGTGTGATTTTGAATGTAGGTTACACACTGAATTGCCTTGGCCCAATATTAAGGAGAAAATTATTTTGAATGTACCATGTAATTGGCCATTTCCTTTAGTGTGTGGTTTTTCCACTCAGCTTCACCATTTTGATGAGGGGTGTAGGGTACAATATGTTGAAGTTGAATGCTTGCATATTAAAATAAGCTAATCATGTGATTGTTGAAAAATTCTCCTCCCTTATCTATTCTGATACACAATTTTTCTCTAATAGGTTTTCAACAAGGGCCTTGAAAATCATGAAATGTTAAAAAACTTTGCTTTAATTTTTTATAAAGTATACCCAGGTTATATGAGAGAAATAATCAATGAATGTAAGTGTTTGTGTTTCTAAAAAGAAAGGAAAGGGCATATGACCAAAGTGAACCAAATATAATCTTTCACTTTCCCTCAAGGATTTTTCTTTAGGAAATGGATTTGTGTGTTGTTTTCCAAGTGCAAAACCTAGACACATGCCATCTTTGTAAGAAACTTGTTGCAAACCAATAACCATGTGATTTTTACTGAGGCCCTATAATGAGCAATAGTTTAGGTGACCCAAATTCTCATGAAATTTTCTATTCAATTCATTAGCTTGTGAAATCATGACTTGTGATGGTTTATTGAACACAAAGTTATAAAATTTGTACACTCATGCTGGATGATCAACCTTTCCAATGGCTACATGGAAACTCAACACTTTAGTCTTCACCTTAATGTGTTATCTATTATATGGAGAGGAAGTTCACAGATAATTTTGGAATATGGATAAGTTTTTGGAACACACCATTCTCCATCTTAATTATCCTTTTTCCCTCAATAACTAGAGGACTATATTTTCTTGCAAAATTTTTATTTGTGCAACATTGGTCAATATTTTCAAATTATGAGTCATCATGTGCCATATGAAGAGAGGATCCTGAATCTAAACTTAGTTTAGACACCTTTTATTCCAATTATACCATTTTATTTAAACATTGATGTTCAACATAGTCTAATTTTTACACCAATTACAACACTCTTGGTCAGTGTTAGAATTTAATTTACCTTTTTTCTTTGTTGTGACTTGGGGAAGGATTATGCTGAGTTGATTGATTACCCTTAGGCTTGGGATATATTTTATTTTTTTCTTAGTACAACCCTTGCCTTCACCAAATTTATTGCATTAGTATCATTGACCACTAATGCCTATAACTTAGTACCTTCAGGTTGTATTTCCCCAATAAAAATCAAAATTTCATGTTCTCTTTGATATTGCTCAAATAACTTGTCAAAAGGCAGTGCCACATATGTTGATCTCATAGAATGTTGTTATGTTTATTAGTTTGAAATAAAAACTAAGGATGACTCAATCGAGACAAAATAGTCATATGCATTTTTCATTAGTCTTGGTTTCACCAGTCTCAATGAGTAGAAGCCTCAAGTGCTTGACTTGGGTGACGAAGTCCTCAATGTGATGATATTTGTCTATAATAAGACCATTGAGCTCATTTTATATTTGGCATGCCCTCATCTTATTGTGTTTTCTAAAAATTTCCTTTGAGGTAGTCCAAAATTTATAAGGTTCTATGATGCCCTCAAAATGAAACTTCAATTCAGGGGATATTGATTGACCAAAGGTGCCTTTAACTTCATCAGAATGGTTTTTATAGTTTTTTGTTTGAAAAGATTAAAAGGTGTAGAGTATTCATTATTTTTAATTTATTAGAGTTTCTTGATAAGTAACATATCATTCACATATCCTTTCTAGTTGAAGTAATTTAAACTTGAGAGGGTTATCTTTTTGTCTACCATTGCTAGCACAAAAACTTGAGGGTAAATAAAAATAACTCAAAACATTATTTTGTATGCACAAAAATTTCTACAAAAATAATTCTAAAAATACACTTTAAAATGGTTGTCTTGATGAAAGAATCACAATGGTACAATCGGCCTAACGATTTTTTTTGAAAAGGTTCTTTTGAAACTAGGTGAAAAAAATTGTATGTAAGTTTTTTTCCAAAAATTGTAAATACTCATTAAAATGATCATTTTGACAAGAAAATCATAGTGGTGCAGTCACCCTATATGCAACCCAAAAAAATCCTTAGGTGACAAAAATTGTAAATATTAGTTGTCCTATTTTTTAATTCACATGGAAATTATGGTTTGCAGCCTTTCCACATGGATCTAAAAAAAATATAACAAACCATTATTTCATTTAAAAAATACCCTCTACTTTGCCATTTCAATGTACTTTTATATAAATATAATCTCAAATAATGATACTAAAATTGAATCTAGATAAATAATATTGCAACTGGAGATGAACAAAGAATAGTGCAATGATGTAGATATACTAAATATAACTAGAGTTGTTTTTGGAAATACTAGGTTGAGGTGTGTTTGATATGTAGGCTCTATGAGATGTGAAGTCACAAATAGTGAACAAGACAAGGGGAACTAACTAAAAATGTTTTCACCACCTATTAACCTCATTATTTTGTCGCCTAGGTACATAGAAATTAACTTCTTAGGACTAACCACTTATTGGTACACCAAAGAATCAGATAATGTAAAGGTTTTCTATTGACAAATAAAAATATTATGCACTTCCTATATACCACAGGGTATGTGGAATATAACATACATATACAATGTTTTTCTATGGCTTGAATATTAGGGTAATACTCCTCACACTAGCGATTAGGTAAAATTGATAATTGTTTTACCTATTACGATAACTCTTATAAGTTTTACAACTGTCAGAACATATTTTTAACCTAGTGGATTTATATGAAATAAATTTTATTCAACCCTTAATACCCCAATATGTTCATCAATTTTTGATCAACTAAGATCTCATAAAGGTGAGTTGAAAGCATAATATTGGTTATTTTTAGTAAGCCACTAAATTTGGGCTTGAAATGTGAAATGCAAAAAAAAAAACTGCAAATCTAAAAATAATGATGAATGTTTAGAAAAATAATGAAAAACTTTAGAACCGATATTTAAACCTACATGTAAAATGAGGATAAGATTCTATGGCTCTAATACCATATTACTATCTAGATATGTCCATAATTGTGTTATCTACCATAAGACAAACACCCATAATACATGCATAAATAAATCTATGAAAGCTTAAAAATAAGATAACATATATTCATCTAAGTAACATAACTACCTCTTTTGATTAAGAACACTAGCCTAATTATACCAATATAATAGTAACTCACATTTGCAATATCTCTTACTCACTAAAACTCTATGTTCTTATATAGATAAGAGAGGAGGTTAGGATTGGGGTTAAGGTTTTGGTGAGTAGTTATAAATAGAATGACAAAATTATTATTAGAAGAATTTAATTAGGTATTTAATTGAAAATATTCTCTAATATTAAGTTTTAGATAAGTATGCACTAATTAGTGCATACCCACAAATTATAAATAAATATTACAAATGTATCTTAAAATCATATAATAGTGTATTAGTAGTTAAATACACTCAAATGTAATCATAGAGTATTACTAATTGATTATAATCACTTTAAATATAATTGACCTAAAATATATGGTACTTAGGTTATTTAGGTTCTATTTTGGTTTGTTGTAGTGTATAACCATCAAATATGCTCTACATGAGATTTATGTTGAATCAAATTAGGAAACAAACTCTAAAACTTAACATGATGAGACTAGTACTACTTAGATGCCTGTAGTAGCCAAATGCATTTTCAAGCTTTTGAATTGGTATATGAGACATACGTTGGTTTTTTATAGTTTATATCATTTTGCATGTGTCTATAAATGGTTCCTTTATATTCAGATGCCTTTAGACCTTCATGAATAACTTTGTTTTTATTCTCTTTGCCTAGAAACCCTAGCTTGCACTCATAAGACCAATATGATTTAGAAGAGGGGGTTAGAAATGATGGTTTGATCTAACATCAACAATCCTCCATTGAATGGCTAAGTGTTTCCTCCATTTCAATACTTTGAAGAGCGATCAAACTACACATAGTTCTTTCACCTAGATGCGTGTGTGCAATTGATGTAATACTAGCATGCTGTATAATCTTGTGTATAGATTTTAACACTTGAATAATTTTGGTTTTTACCTTGCAATGGTATTCAAACTTGATTCAAGGCATACTCATTTAAGAGGTTTTAATTTTAGAAGGTTTAGGGAAATTCCTCTCAATTTGAAAATGAATAATAGATTTGATCTAGATAAATTCTATATAAGAATAAGATTAGGCTTGATGTGATTAAAAAACTAACTCTTTGGATAATTTCCATCTAAACCAACATGTAAAACATATGGGCTAACCCAAATGAAGGATTTTAATTTCATAAAATAATTGATAAAGGGTGCATAGATGAGTCCGACCAAGGAAAACAACTATGGTAATTAGATTTGTCCGATTGTGGCCAGATGCATCTAGAAAGTAAGAAATAATGATCAAAGATCAAGAGAAAGTCTGAGTAAGATAATAAGTTTTTCTGGTAGAGACTATGGAAATCATGTGTATTAATAATGATAATTGGAAAGGTTGGGTGCATAGATAAGTGAATGGTTAGGAGATAATGTTAGCAAGAGTTAGTTGTATACACACAAGTCATGTATACCAAGGCTTGGTAAAAAGTGACATTGTTGAGTGTTTAATATCAAAAATGAGGGTCTAAATTTTCCACCTTCTATTCTAGTAAAGGAAGTGCTAAAGTAAAAGGATAAAGGGAGATGCTTGGGTGTAACCATGTTAATTGTATTCAAGTAGGCTGAGTGTTGAGCTTGCTCTATGCAAAAACCTATAATGAAACATGTAGAAATAGGTATTCACTTATGATATGAAATTTTAAGTAAAAAAAATTATCATATTTTAAATTTAAATAATAAATAATGAATACACTTGCATGCATGTGAACTAATTTTCCTTCTAGATTGAATGGATAATGGGGTGATTATACCCCATGGAGTTGCTAGTGTAAAAACTATGCATTGAGTTGAATATGCACTAGCCCTCATTGGAGATGGATAAATGCTTATAAGTTGAGTCACGTATAACGTCAGCCACACTACTCACTATATTATTCTAAGAATAGGCTCATAATGGATTCCAACAAATATGACTAAAACCTAAGTATTTATGAAATTGCGTAAGTTTTCTAAAACATACAGTGCAAAAAAATATGATTCAATTTGAGTAATGCCTAAGTACATTTGATTAGAACCTAAGTAGATAATTTTGTATAATGTCTCACGTATGCCCTACATATACCCCCAATCTAATAAGTTGTGTAATCTTAGTCATATAACCTATGCCAAAATATCATAATATATGCGAACTGTCAACATATGCCATGCATATGCCCCCAATTTAATCATATGTAATCTGAGTCATGCAATCTTTGTAATAATATCATAAAATTTGTGAATTGACCCTCATAATCCTATAGAATATCTAACACATGCCTTGCATATGTTTCCAATCTATGTCAAATCTGTAATATTTTGAGTCAATTTTATATTAATATGTGAAAACACAATAAGCTATGATAATTTGTGCCCAAAATCTAAATTAAAACACTATGTATGCCCCTCTTGTGAGGTGATGAATGTAGCGTATGAATTAATCGTGTCAAAAGAAAAAAGTTATGCACATCATGTTATATATAAAAATATATAAGCATGTAAAACATGTGATAAAATAATTAGGTTAGGTTACCATATAAAGATTATATCATTTGAGCATATATTAAACATGTATCCTAAGACATACAAGTTCCATTTTAGGTATATATAACAATCCTAAGGCATAAAAGTGTCATCTCAAGTATATATAACAATGAGGCATGTAATGATAGTGAACATAACAATAATAATAGAAACACTACGTAATAATTATACATAAGGTGCATGATATATGTAATGACACCACACACAAGTTAAATAGTAAGTGATATGGATCATGAAATCACAAGATCAATAGATAATTATAGATGTATCCACTCATAGCAAACTGAATCACATGGTCATAGAGTCACACACAATGTCATGGTTGTGACAAACACAAGTAATCATAGAAACATGTATGATGACACTTAGCATCAAATAAAGTAAAAGTATCATAAAGAACAATCAATGACTTGAAAATTCAAATTCAAATAGATAAGGAGTCACATAATGAACACTCAATGTCACATAGATTCAGAGTCAAACATAAAAAGTGTCAAACACTAATAGAGTCACACAATTGAAAAATAATTTCATGCAAATTCAAATTCAAATAGAGAAAGAGTCACATAATCTAATACATGATCAATTATCCCACAATGTAACATGCATAAACATCAAACATGCATAGAGTAAGCAAGACTAATTACTACACGATCTATTTATGTCATCATCAAATATATCAAAATATAATATTTAGAGAAATAACAGTTTAATAAGTATACACAAGAGTAAATCATGTGCAATAAGTGTAAAATATATCAATATGATCAAATAGAATGGTTATGTAAATATTCAAGTTATGTAAGATGTACCAATTTTTCCTTGGTGTAGACATGCTCCCAATGTAAAAAAGGTAGCCTCTATGTGTAGTAATGTCCTCTATCTATATGTCCATGTCGTATATAACTTGTATGTCCTACATCTCACTCATGTATACTATGAAATGCATGTGCATAGAGAATACTAGGTATATAATCTTCCTTTTATGATAAATCATGTAAACTAGCAATACATGTTATGCATAGGTCTTAGTTTTTTATTTTTTGAATACTTGATTTTTTATATTTTTGAAAATTTTGGTGTTTTTATATTTTTAATTTTTTTAGAATCTACTTTATATTGATTTAAACCAATGATCGGATTAATGGGATTTTATGATGTGGGTCCTAGGTCATTCATGGCAAATGTTACCCATTGTGAGTGAGTATTAGTTGTAGACTCTCAAATTTAATCATTAAGTACTTGACAATGTTTACTATTGACATATTTACCTTATTGACCTATTCGCCTTTTTGTTAACTTGAAATATCTATGAGAGCATTTATTATTCTACTCATTGTCTTAAAACTATTGAAAAAACATTTAGACATCCTTATTATGCTTATAGATTCTGGTCAACTAAGTTCCAAAAGTCTCTAACTTTCTAGGACAAGACTACACTAGGTTGGACATGGTCGAAAACGGCCTTGTCCACTAGTGTGGGCTCTTCTCCTACACTATGTTGGTAACTTTTCAAAATTTAGATGTTTCATGTCAGCCCTCCCATGAATTTTTCAAATTCAGTTAAGAATATTTCAAATTTGTCACTATATAAACACATTAAGGCCATCTATCTAACACCAAACAATCACTTGGCAATTCTATTACACATTGAGCAAAAAAATACTAATCTTTCCAATTCAAGTTTTAAGTCTGAAACTATTTTATTATAATTCAAGTGTTTTTATTTTCAATCATTCAAGTCTATTAACTAGTTTCATGCATATAGCTCAAATATCAATATTCATACACTCACTCTCAGAGGGAGAACTACATCAATCTGAGACCCTGTTGATCTATGTAGGTAACACTCTAATTATATAAGGTTTTATGATGAGAGGTCAACTATTCCCTTTACCTAATTCCCTCTTTTTGGCATTTAATTCTTATTTGGTTTATGTACAGGTGCTAGGGTTTGTTATTTTAAGTTCTTTCATGAGATAAATCAGCACCCATAGGCAATTAGTCAACCACATTATATAGGCATAGGTACACAAAAAAATCAATCACACAATCAATGTAGATGCAACCATAGTTAAATAGTCAAGGCTATAGTGCACCCCTATCCACTTGTTGATGTAGAAGATTGCACCCTTAGCAGGAGGCCGAGCTCCTGTCTTCTTCACGCAATAATGGAAACTCCCCTCTCGCCTGTGGGACCGGCGAAGCTGGAGGGGAGAGTCTCTAGATAAGGGCTAGCTCCCTTTGATGCATCGTGTTATTTCTAGCATGTGCAAAATATAGATATATAGATAAACTGGGGGGGGAAAGGAGGAAGAGGTAGAAAACAAACAACCTACTCTAAAAGAGGCGATACACCAAAATAAAATGTTGACCTTCACACATCCACTCTCAGAATCAGGCAAATACATACATACACTACGCACTTGGCAGAAGGACCAGGCTGCTAAAACTATTAGGGAGGCTTCAATGGAAAATGCAGAACATAGATCACCTAAGGTGCTGTGAAACACACACTTATGAAGTAATTTATTCTGCTCCTTCACTCCCAAATACTGCTCTTCTCCTGTCAGCTGCAACAATGGCGCCTTGTAGACATCAAGTCTGCTAGTGTTGAACCTGTGAGAGCTTCAAAAGACAATGACTGGACACAAGCAAACATTCAACACATACACTAAAATGTCTATCCAAATGGAGGTAAAAAACTGCATTTGTATTGATCCAGGTGAAATTTTGCAGAGCTGTGCCCTTTACAAAATGTGGAAGATCCATTAATAATGAGAAGTTTGTGATATATATGAGAAAAACAAGAAGAGAACTTGGTGCTTCTTTTGGCAAGTTGCAAGTCATGTCCCTCATTGGGAAGAGGAAACACTGCAGTCGATGTCATCATTCTAGAAGAAAATTGCTGGAACCATGCCGTGTAGTCGCCCAATCTTGACTTTGGTATTCGAGTCATAAATGTGGAAGCACAGGCCTACGCCCTTTTCCTGTTTACACCATCAGGTAATAAAATGTCTTCTGTCTATGCCACTTGGACTGCTTGACTGCTCCATACCTCATCATTCCTCTTGCTTTGTCACCTCTTGCTTTGTCATTTGTCTATTTTGTCTTATCTGGCCTGGTCGGCCCTCTAGGGGCAAACTTTCAACTGGTCACTTCACTTTGGGCTCTTCTGGTTAGCATCCCCTTTGTCTTTGTTTTTTTTTAAAGAAATAAATGGCTATCTCTCTTTTGTAAACTTGACGTCCTCAAAGACGTCATCGGGCCTACTGGCTTCTCTTTCTAAACTTTTTTGCGGCCTGCTTAGTCTTAGCACCTAGTCGGCAACTCCTTTCCTTGTTATTTTGATGGGTCCCGCTTATTTTCCTCATCGCTGCTTTGTCGGCCCCCACTATTCCCAGCACCCTTCGTTAATTAGGTCCATGCTAGTTGTTTGACTGTTGACAGGCCTTCATGTTTTGCATCAGACTGCCTTAGTCCTTCGCGGCTTGCCTTAGATGGTCTACGGCTTTTGAACTGATCCCTGGGCCTGCTTGATATTCTTCGGCAATCTACGGACTTTTTACGGGATTTGGCTTGTGTTCCCCATGGGCTTTGTGTTCGCAGACAAAAAGTCAATGGAAATTCTACCTTTGCCTTTGTTTTGTATATCCCACAAAATTTTGTCTGCGGAAATTCATTCGCATTTTACCTTTATATTTAAACCATGCCAAATTCCCTTTGCCTTTGTTAAAAGCCGAGCCTTTACTTGAAATGCCTGCCTTTTTAATCCGTGTGCGCTAATGAACCAAGGACGTTGAACTAGGCGCATTGAACCAAGCCATTGAACCAAAAATGGTTCAACGGTTCAAAGGTTCAACCAAGTGCGCTGATGAACCGTTGAACCGGAGCCAATGAACCAAGACCGTTGAATCGTTCAGTTGAACTTTTGAACTAAACCGAAGCATTGAACTTTTGTTGAACCCACCAAATTTGAACCAAGTGATGAACTAAGTTCGTTGAACTTCTTCCATTGAACCAAGTATGTTGAACCTAGCCCGTTGAACCAAAATTGGTTCAACGGTTCAACGGTACGATGGTTCAATGCTGCTGAACCAAGATGCTTGAACCGAATGATAAATGGACCAAGGGTGGTCAAACCACTGAACCAGGGTATGAAAATAACTCTCTGAACTTGTTGAACCCAAAAATGACTGGCATTAAACAGCAAGTGAAGAAGGTGACCAAAATTTTGCCTATGGGCAAAATAGGTTAACAATTGGCGACTCACAGGGGAAGCATGCCTGCTATGCTTAGAATCTAGTTGCCTTAAAATCCATTGGGCATGGAGTTAGATGTAGCTATGAAAGAATAAACAACAACCCAAAAGGTTCGACAAACCCACTTGAAGCTTTCATCCCCACATGCAAAGGGAAACACACAAGGCTAAAATAACTAACTGTGCAAACTGCACTTAGGGAAAGCAGGAGAAGAAAATGAAACAAACTATTATGTACAGCTAACCAGGCATTTTTGATTCCCTCCTGGATCAAATGGAAAAATTCTTAAGTCCCCTCCCTGGTAAGAAGACTTATGGTGCCATGTAAGTAGCTGAATGGAAAAGAGAATTGGCGACTTGCTCTTTTTATCTGTCACCTGAGTTGGCCAGTACCTGAGTGGATCAGAAATGAACATGCTTCTGACATATACATACTTTGTTTGCTCTTGAAAGCTTGTTTCTTGCTGGTCCTTCCAGCTGGTGTTTCCCATCAAGAAAATGATTGCTGCCAGTTCATCACCATAAGCCCCCTGATACGCACCCTTGACTGGCCCATTCTCCTTTGCCTCATGCTCGGGTTCCACTGTACGACCATCCTCCTTGATGATTTCAGAGAAAGTGCCCTCAAATTCACCAACCTCTTGAAGGGATAAATTTGAAGAACTGCCACCTCCTTGCATGCTTGTTTGAAACCCAATGCTACCTTCTTCATTTTTAACCAGCTCACAACCTGCCTGGAGAGTAGCACAACCTGCCTTAACACCTTCAAATGAATTATTCGAAACATGAACAAGAGATTGCCCATGCTCCTCCACGTCACTTTGCTTGATTTCCTCCTCAGTTGCATTCATGAAGTCTCCTTGGTTAGTCATAAATTGAGCATAATCCATATCAGGCAAGGCCTGATAGCTTTCTTGGAGGTGTATGGATGGAATGCATTCAGACACAGAATCTGTCATTTGATCTGAAACATCCATCACACGTTCACTAAGGAGACCTGCTCTAGACCCCAATTCTACAATTTGCCTATCCAAATCTTCCTAGAAAAGCCTTTCCTGGAAGTCACAATCATTATCAGGGGTGGGAACATCCTCTTATTCTTCAAGAATTAGACTAAAACCTTATCCTCCTCCTTGTTGGTCCAAGATTCAACTGTTTGCTTCCAGCTCATGGTCCTAGGATTAGACTCTTGCTTTTGTGAGCAGTCAACAACTTTATCATTTTGAAGGTCTTGGGCTGGTTTATGATGCTCCTCCTTCCAGCTTGGAATTTGGAGATCATGTTTTAAGACCTGATGAGGCTAGGGAATAATTAGGAGGGTCTGTTCATGCATAGGGAAATCTATCTGAAGAGCAGCATGCTAGAAAGCTAGGTGCATGGGATTGAGGGTAGGACTGATTGATGCATTGGATGAGCAAGAATGAGCAAGCACCATCTGGTAGAAAGGATTTGGCACACAAGGGAGAGCTTTTTCTAAAATAGGAGAGGGTAGACCCTGGGCCAAAACTTCTTGATTTAATCCCTCCACTTCACCAGCACTTCATCAATATTGAAATTAGCTTGTGGATTGGTGAAAGGGATACCTTTTGGCGTTGGCTGGTCTGCAGCGTTTGAAAGCTCCATCTCTTTTTCACCTAGCAGTCTCATCTTCTTTTCTAGTTCCTCAATCTGCTTGGCCAGGTCATCCTCATTTTGAATTTCTTCATTTTGGATGATGTGTTTCTCCTCTTTGCTGTTCCATGACTCGACCACTCTATTCCAGCTCAAGCAATTTGGGCTGGGCATTTCCTTTGGGGCTGATGGGGCCTCAATGTGAGAGGACAGCGAAGATTTTGATTCCACTTCCCCTGCTGCCAGAATGGACTGTTGCATCTGAAGGTTTGCCAATTTGATCTATCTATCAAGATTAGCCTTAAACACAAGATTCACTATTTCAAAATTCTCCTCAACATGATTGGGGAATGGACTTTGACAGGGTCGACTTGGCTCAAGAGCAAGGGCTATATATGACTGATATGATGCTTTGGGCAATGAGTATGTAGGTTGATAGACTTGGTAAGGCTGCCTATCATGCACACTCAGCTTCTCCTCCACAGATGCAATTAAACCTCTCACATCCAACATCTCATTTGAAAGCCTGTGCCAATTCGCTCCTTCAATAGGAGCCCATTCTTTCTTAACTTGATCCAGTGCATTCCTCACTTGATGGATGATATGATCAAAAATTTCTTGGCTGTACCCCTTTCTGGTGTCAAGATCAATTACATATTTTTGGTATGCCAGCAATACTCACTTGAAGGCAGAAACTGGTTGATTGGCAAAAAGATTGGGTTGAGTGGGAGAAGTGACATACTGAGAAGACTGAGCAGAAGGGTGATATAGCTCATAACAGGGTTGAGACTGGTCATATTGGGCATGATAAGGATTGCCATAAGGCTGGTAAGGATCATAGCCATGATGGCCAAAAAAATAGAGTCCATAGCTTAAAATGATGGAATTTACACATACCAGAAAATGCGCTTCTTGATGGTACCAGGCTGCTTAACCAGTGGATATAACTCAGAGTTGCCAGATGCTAAAGAAAATGATTTACTGTAACAGGACCAGCATCAATCCTAAAACTCTACTGTGTTATCAAACTTGATGTCCCACCAGGCGTGCCAAAAACTGTTGACATAGAAGATTGCACCTTTGGCAGGAGGGTGAGCTCCTGCCTTCTTCACGCAATAATGGAAACTCCCCTCTTGCCTGTGGGACCAGTGAAGCTGGAGGGGAGAGTCTCTAGATAAGGGCTAGCTCCCTTTGATGCATCATGTTATTTCCAGCAAGTGCAAAATATAGATATATAGATAAATTGGGGGGGAAAGGGAGGAGGAGGCAGAAAACAAACAACCTACTCTAAAAGAGGTGATACACCAAAATAAAATGTTGACCTTCACACAGCCACTCTCAGAATCAGGGAAATACATACATACACTACGCACTTGGTAGAAGGACCAGGCTGCTAAAATTGTTAGGGAGGCTTCAATGGAAAATACATAATAGAAATCACCCAAGGTGCTATGAAACACACACTTATGAAGTAATTTCTTCTGCTCCTTCACTCCCAAGTACTTCTCTTCTCTTGTCAGCTGCAACAATGGCGCCTTGTAGACAACAGGTCTGCTGGTGTTGAACCTGTGAGAGCATCAAAAGACAATGACTGGACACAAGCAAACATTCAATGCATACACTAAAATGTCTATCCAAATGGAGGTAAAAAATTGTATTTGTATTGATCCAGGTGAAATTTTGTAGAGCTGTACCCTTTACAAAATGTGGAAGATCCATTAATAATGAGAAGTTCATGATATATATGAGAAAAACAAGAAGAGAAATTGGTGCTTCTTTTGGCAAGTTGTAAGTCATGTCCCTCATTGGGAAGAGGAAACACTACAGTTGATGTCATCATTCTAGAAGAAAACTACTGGAACCATGCCATGTAGTCGCCCAATCTTGACTTTGGCATTCGAGTCATAAATGTGGAAGCGCAGGCCTATGCCCTTTTCCTATTTACACCATCATGTAATAAAACGTCTTCTATCTATGCCACTTGGATTGGTTGACTGCTCCATGCCTCGTCATTCCTCTTGCCTTGTCACCTCTTGCTTTGTCATTTGTCTATTTTGTCTTATCTAGCCTAGTCAGCCCTCCAGGGGCAAACTTTCAGCTAATCGCTTCACTTTGGGATCTTTTGGTTAGCATCCCCTTTGTCTTTGTTTTTTTAAAGAAATAAATGGCTATCTCTTTTTTGTAAACTTGATGTCCTCAAAGACATCATCGGGCCTGCTGGCTTCTCTTTCTAAACTTCTTCGCAGCCTGCTTAGTCTTAGCACCCAGTCGGGCACTCCTTTCCTTGTTATTTTGACGGGTCTTGCTTATTTTTCTCATGGCTGCTTTGCTAGCCCCCACTATTCCTAGCACCCTTCGTTAATTAGGTCCATGCTAGCTGTTTGACTGCTGACGAGCCTTCACATTTTGTGTCAGACTGCCTTAGTCCTTTGTGGCTTGCCTTGGACGGTCTGCAGCTTTTGAACTGCTCCCTGGGCCTGCTTGATATTCTTCGGTGGTCTACAGACTTTTCACAGGCTTTGGCTTGTGTTCCCCATGGGATTTGTGTCTGCGAACATTTCCCGCAGACAAAAAGTCTGTGAAAATTCTGCCTTTGCCTTTGTTTTGTATATCCCGCAGACTTTTATCCACGAATGTTTTCCTGTGAACTTTTGTCCGCAGAAATTCATTCGCATTTTACCTTTATATTTAAACCATGCCGAATTCCCTTTGCCTTTGTTAAAAGCCGAGCCTTTACTTGAAATGCCTACCTTTGTGTTAATCCATGTGTGCCAATGAACCAAGGACGTTGAATTAGGTGTATTGAACCAAGCCGTTGAACCAAAAATGGTTTAATGGTTCAAAGGTTCAACCAAGCGCGTCGATGAACCATTGAATTGGAGTTGATGAACCAAGACCGTTGAACCGTTTGGTTGAACTTTTGAACTGAACCGAAGCATTGAAATTTTTGTTGAACCCGCCGGCTTTGAACCAAGTGATGAACTGAGTTTGTTGAACTTCTTACATTGAACCAAGTACGTTGAACCTAGCCCGTTGAACCAAAATTGGTTCAACAGTTCAATGGTACGATGGTTCAACACTTCTGAACCAAGATGCTTGAACCAAATGATAAATGGACCAAGGGTGGTCAAACCACTGAACCAGGGTATGAAAAGAACTCTCTGAACTTGCTGAACCCGAAAATGACTCGCATTAAACAACAGGTGAAGAAGGTGACCAAAATTTTGCCTGTGGGAAAAATAGGTCAACACCACTATAGTGCATCCCTTTTCTTGTTCATTGTAGGATTATATTTTTAGATATGACACAATCCAAATATTTTTTTAATTATCTTCATATCAGTGATCTATCTGCATAGTCACCATAAGCTAGATTTGATTTAGGTTTGTACATTTCATTGAAAGTTACTATTTATAATCATTTCAGTTTCTATGTTTTACTACATTTTACATTAGGATTATGTATATTTTATATTTTGAATAATATTTCAATAGTTTAGTGTTATATTATATTTAATTTTTAAATCAAAATAAAATCATATAAACATCTGGAGAACTTGTAATTTTTTTAATTTGATCACCGCTTGCTACTTTCTTGGTTTTTGTGTTACGATTTCATACAATTTTTTGTAAATTATTAACATTGAAAGAAATAACCTTCAACCTTAGATAAAAATCCAACACCATGAGTCAATCTTCTTTCACTTTGGATTTTAATTTGACACTAAAGAAATTATATTGTTACCTTTGATAAAATACGACACTGGAGAATTTATTTTGACCTTAGGTTGAAATTTGTTGATTGCTATACATAAAAATATTTTGAATTTTCTTTTCTCTTTATTATCTATTGTTTTTTTTTAGTAAATGTGTTCCAAAATTTGTAAAACTACATAGTTGTTTTTTGCTAGGTGGTGCCCTATTTTACCAGCATCATGAAGAAAAGGATATTATCCCAATACTTAGGCCCTAGATAGTGACACACACACACACACACACACACACACACACACACACACACACACACACACACACACACACACACATTTCATACCTCATAATATATTAGAAACACTTGAGGTCCCTTATTTACATCATAGAAAGTCATTTTAGCCATTTGATTTGTGGTGTACTTTAGAGAAGCATATCACCTAGGGAAGTTACTCTCACTATACCTTTGGATATGAGATAGTGGGCTATAGGCATGGTTTTACCTATGTAGTTAGTGATTTAAAATATTGGGCTGACACTACTCAATGAATGAGCAAGTATATTTGAGAGCCCACACAATCATTCAAACCCTTGCCTAGATCACCCTTTATACATTGTTTTTTGTTGATATTGTATTCATAACGGGATTAAGGAATGAATGTTTCTTTCATATGTTATATAAGATTATGGAATTCATTGTCATATTTTGTATTAATTTTCAGCATGTTGTTTATTATGTTTTTACATGGATTTAATACCAAATTAATCAATAGGCTATACTAAATAATGTCCAATCTCATAACCTTCCTATTTCAAATGGTTTCACTACCATATCATGGAATTATTCTTATCTGATACAAACATCATCAAATATAGCTTTTGTCAAATTTGAACTGACTAGAGAACAAGAGGAAGCATATGTTACATATTATTTTAAACCTATAAAGGATCTTCCATTACTTATTCCACATCCTCTTCAAGGACACTTTATGTCTCTCATTTCCAAATCCAATACTAAAAAAAAAGTTTGGTGAGACTGATGAAGCAAAATTAATGAAATGTCTTCGTGAACATCAAAAAATATTGACTCACTCTTATAGTTTATAGAGATGAACAAAAATAAGGTTCCCAAAGTATCTCTTCCAATGTTGCCACTTCCATTAGTGTATCCATTTCTATTTCTACACCTTCAGTTACTTCCATAGCATCATCCCTTAGTTTGGGAACATCACTTGCTTTCCAATTTATATCCAAGATTATGCCTAATCAAACTACTTATAGTCCATTAATCTCTACAAATACTACTCTTGAGCATATAGTTATTTCCTTTCAAGACAAGTTATCTCAGATTGAGAAAACTCTTTCTCATACTATCCCCTACATGGATTCATTTTCCTTATTACATAGCCCTTTGTCACCCAAAATTACATCTTATCCGTTATTAGTTGGCTTCTTGGCTCCTAGTCTTCCTTTATATGACTTTAAATGTGATTCTGAATAATATTTATGTACATTCCATGCAACTTTTTTAGACTATACAAATAATGACAAATTATTGACAAAGTTTTTTCTAAGAAGTCTCAAAGAATATGATCTTAGATGGTTTTATGATCTTCCTCTTCCATCAATAAATGATTTCAATCCATTAGCAGATCAATTTTTAACACAATTTTCTATCAATATTAGTGAAAATCTATCATATGTTCAAATTACAAAGCTCAAATGAGGGCCTAATGAAATAATCAATGAATATGTTCTAAGATACAAGATTATACTAGAAAAAATGACAAATCAAATGGTTGATAATGTGTTTTAATATATTTTTACTCAAATTTTGATATCTTCTCTTCAAGATTCCATTATGTTTGATAAGTTCAAATCTTTTGATGAGCTACATCATACAGTCAAAGAGTGTGAATTAAAATTTATTAATTTGAACAAGCTTAAATATACTTCAATTACTCCTACTTCAAATGTTAAATTTCAAAGTAAAGCAAAATATTATATAAAATCCAATGAAAGAAATAATGAAGTTAATATTATAGTTAATGTTATGACACAACCAACACAAAAGCTTCCATTATAAGCTCTGACAAAGAGAAACTTTGCAAGGTGACCATCACCTCCTTGTGTATTATTGCAAAGGATACTTGAATGATATCTCATATCTCTTCCTCCACCAATGGAAGTGGACATGTATAAAACAAAATTTAAACTTTTTGATATCATTGCTTATTGTGACTACGATCGATGCATTGGACATTCCACAAATAGATATTTTAGGGTCAAACATAAGATCCAAGATCTTATTGATGAGAACATTATTGATATTGACACACCTACTAAAGAGGCTAAGCTTTAAAAAAATGAAAATTCAAAGTTAAAAATATACAAATATCATTTTCTAAATAATGAAGCAATGACTAATAAAGATAATTATGAAGTATATTAAGTAGACAATGTTCAACCTACTCTTTTTACATATGGGCATCCACTTGATAGCATCATTGGTATAGTTACAAGCAATCAAGGATCATATCTTATGATTACATTTTATGATAGTGAAGTTATTAATGATGATTCAGTTAGACGTGCACACTTTATTCAAGCATAGATTGCCAAGAAATCCATACATAATTTTATGATAGACAATGGATCAAAAAAAAATGCATACACCATAACACTCCTCCACTCTTTTGGTTACATAGATAAAGAATTATAGGACACTTATAGATTTGTCAAAACATTTGATGGTCATAGCTAAGATACTCATGGGCATATAGTAGTAACTTTAGAAGTGGGACCTCTCATTGTTCGCACCCCATTCTTAGTTATATCTAGCACAAGGGTATTTGATATGCTATTAGCATGCCTTTGGATATAAAAGATTAGATAAGTATCTTTTACATTGCATAAATTTATGAAATGTATTCATGATAGTCAAGAGGTCAAAATTCCAGGAATATAATATGAATATCCTAGGTAAAAATGATATTTAATCCTCCTATAGAATAAATGGTTGGCACATACATTGAGCAATATGGTAATGAAATAGTTTATATAATTATTCAAGAGCATGATCTAGATATTCAAGCACATATTACATAATTAATTTTTCCATATATTTATGAGCATGATCTAGTTACACATGAGCATATTATAGAATCAAATTCTCCATATATTTATGAGCATGACATAATTACACATGAGCATAATCAACTACTTTCAAAGAGCATGGTACAGTCTCCTAAGTATAAAGTGACACCTAAAAATAAGTATTTATCTTCCAAGGCACCATAAGTTATTTAAAGTGGTTCACCATAGGTACATGTAGTTACATATTCTCCTATTATATTGAGGATATATGATCACATGGATATATAAGTAGTAGTTCATATGGTTATATTACAACATATTATTCTTATTCAGATTTAGAAGCATCTACAATTGTCATTTCCTCTTCACAGGAAGTTGTTCCTTCATACCAAACCATGGGTTATGCATAATGCCTCCCATTATAGACACAATTGGTTAGTTACTTGCATTTTACTTTGTACATAGGTTATTTGCTACTTCTTTTATCCCTTATCCAAGCATTCTTCTAGCCCATGTATTTTTTTCTCTTTGGGCACCTGCCCTCTTGATTTTCAAATTGATTTGAATAATCTAAAACACTTATATTGTAATGCTTTCAATGCACATTATTTATGGAGATACACTTTTTTACTATTGCATATCTCTCATGTTATGGCTTTCTTTGCACTTCCATTATCACATCTTCCTAATTTTACATATTACATGAGCACACATAACCCCTTTCCCATTAGGGGGAATGTACATTTTTATTTATATCAATCATTTGCACTACATGACTATGAATCATTTACATAGATATTGGGGGCATATTGTTTACCTTCCTTCCTACCACACTATGATTTAACACCTTGTTGCAGATTATTTTACTCCCTCTAATTTGTTATATTTTCAAAGCCTTGATTCTTTGTACTTTCATTTCCATTCCATTCTTGTTAAATTTGAAAAAAAAGAAAAAATTAAATATGTTTAATTAAAAAAAAAAAATGATATATTCCAAAGTACAAAAAATCATTTTTTTTTCAAAAATTCAAAATCAATACCTCAAAAGCATTTTCTTATGTTTCCATTTAATTTATTTACATATGTTATTTATTTCATGATAATTAGATAACATATTTCATTTTTCATATAAACACTACTTTTCATGAGGCATGTGAATGTGATACAAGACATACTATTACATGGTTCCTTTATGTCATGCTTCCCTTTTTACCCATCAACCTTGTTAAGCTAGGGGAATCTCCTCATTCTCCATGAACACTTTAATAGGTTGTATCTATCCACAATATCTTTACCATGTTGATATATATATATATATATATATATATATATATATATATATATATATATATATATATATATATATATATATATATCATACAATGTTTTTTCTAATCAAATAAACTTTACATTGTGTTACATGGACATCCTATTTGCTAACACTGACATAGATACATATGGTTGATGTAGACTAGTCTCATTTGCTCTATACTTTTTTTCAAACTTCTTATTTTTTTACATGATAATTTAGGATTTCTTGCTTATTTTTGTGGCCCTTGGCCTAGTGTGTGTGACATATACATGTTCTTGTGTGTATGGCATCATCATGTCATCTATGAGTGGAATTTAGCCTTATTTTTTAATGTGGCATTCACATATACATTATATGAAACATTTGGGCCTTATGTGTCACATTATATGAAAATTTTGTAGAATTAATTGTATGTTCATTTGTTGTTACTACGGTATCATGATTCATATCATGCATTGCTTCTAATTTTTACTTTTACTATTATGTTATGATACCTATCATGCACATGTTGCTTATGTGCTTCAATGCTATATCTATATAACATGTGTTTCATATGCAATTCAACATTTGATTCAATACTATGATGCACATACATTTCAAATGCTCACATGATCTTACATGACTATATCTTTCACATATTCTATAAATTTTATTTTGAGATTCATGACTTGCAGGGTACGCCCCTCATTTCAAAAGAGGGCATTATATTGGGCTTTCCTTGAGAATTAAAACCTTTATAAACATCAGATTTTAGATTTATGACAAAATGCTATGTTCATATTTTTAGTTCAATTCAGAACTTTCTTATTATTTTGGCATATGACATGCATGTGCCTCATTCTTATAGTTACCTACTTATAGATTCACAAATACTTGATGCATATGCATGGGCATGCACAAAAATAGTTATATTTACAAGTTACATGTTTTAAAAATTTACAAGTTCAATTTACATTCTATATCAATACAATAAGTATAATACATGGGGCATGATATCCCTTGGTGTATATGTTACTACATTATAAATTTTCAAATTTATCTTCTTCAAAGTAGACATTCAAATTAAATCTTTAAGTACTTGAAAATATTTAATCTTGACATGTTTATCTTATTTGACATATTTACCATTTTTTTAACTTACAATCTCTATGAGATCCTTCACTATTCTACTCACTACCTTTCAATTATTGAGAAAATCATTTAGACATACCTATTCTACATATATATTCATGTCAACCAAGTTCCAAAGGTATCTAACTTTTTGGGACAAGCACATTAGGTTGGAGAGGGTCATAACATGGCCTTGTCCACTAATGTGGCCTTGTCTCACACACTCCAATGATAAATTTTAAAAGTTTGAGATGCTTCATGTCAACCCTCACACACTTTTTTTAAATTTAGCTAATGAAAGTATTTCAAATTTTCCATTATATAAAAACATCAAGACCATATATCCATCACTTTGAAATCACTTGTCAATTATATTGTACATTGAGAAAAATAAGACTAATATTTCTAATTCAAGTTCTGAATTATTATAATAGTCATAGGCCAAGTCTAAAACTATTTTATTGAAGGTCAAGGGTAATCATTGTCAACCATTCAAGTCAACTTACTCCTAAGGCCCTTTTGGGCTATGTCGACAACACTAAGATGACACGAGGTTTTCTAAAGATAGTTTGGTTATTTCCCTTATCTTATTCCCCCATTTTACATTTAATTCTCATTTGTCTTATGTGCAAAATTTAGGGTTTGATATTACAAGTTATTTTGTGTGACAAATCAACACTTTCAAAAAATAAGTCAACCACATTAGATAGACGTAGATACATATATAGAAAAATAAATTGTATAGTGAATGTAGGTGTGACCATAGTCAAATAGATAAGGTAGTAGTGAAACCCTGTCCACCCTAGCATGGCCTTGTCCTTGTTCATTGCAAAATTGTATTTTTGGGCATGACACATTCCAAATATCTTTTCAATTAGCTTCATATCAATGATCTACTTGCATGGTCAACATAAGTCACATTTGAGCTAGGTTTAAATATTTCATTAAAATTTACCATTTATAATTCATTTCAGATTCTATAGTTTATTATATTTTACGTTCAGATTATGTATATTTTGTGTTCTCAATAATATTTTAATAGTTTAGTGTTTTATTATATTTAATTGTTATATCAAAATAAAAGTATATAAATAGTATAACATGTATTTGTATCAGAATTTGAGAAGTGATCTGATACTATAACATATCTATCATTGTCATCATATATTATATGAACCTGGATATGTTGTGTAACTCTAGTAACCATAGTATTATGTGGATTATGTTGTATAGTATGAGAATATATATGTGTTTATTGTGGAATACACAGAGTAACCTATATAATTAGCTTATGATGTGACTAAGAAGGTAATGTCTATTGAATTTTAATAGACCTATAATGTAATGGACACTGAAGTATTGGTATCTAATAAAATCAATTACTTTTCTCTAAACCACCTACATAGAATGAACTTGTACAGGTTATATAATAAGTTGTGGTGCATCCTTCCTAAGGAAGGCATGTGGATAAATATGATACTCATATGCTATACATGTAATTATAACCACTCTTGTTATGTATATACTTCATACATTAGTGTATCGAAGATGGTATTTCTCAAAGATTATGTATCTAAGGATGTCCTAACATGTTGAATGCCCCTATATTAGGTAGAACTAAGAATAAAGTAGCGATTAGTGTAGGGCCTTCTTAATTAGTAACACAATACTTGTAAGAGGGTTATGTCTCTTTTCATTGAGTCCTTTAACTATATTTAGTGTGTCCATCAAATCCTTATATGTATATTTGAGAATAGTAAAGAGGTTTTTGTCTCTTTTCATCGAGTCCTTTAACTATATTTAGTATATCCATCAAATCATTTTATGTATAATTGAGAATAATAAGGAGTGTCATACTAAAAATATTTTCACTTGAGTCATTATCTACCATGACACTATGTATATGTTGTGATTCAATATAAGCATGTAAAAATAATGGCACATAAATAAAAATCATCATTGACAATCTCATTGGCATTGAATGTGATAGTAGGTATGTGTACTTTTAGACTCTTAAGTGTGCCAATAATTCTCTCCAAAGGATAGTCCTCTTCAATCCTAGAAGCATCTAATTTCAAAGGAGTATTTGCATTATAAGTCATATGTGTTTTAGAATTAATGTTAGTCTCTTGTGATACATGATTGAGAAAGGGATCGAAAAATATTTTCAATTTTGCATTACCATTAGGCTATCCTTGAATAATTTTTGGTTGAATTAATCTCAATAATTTTGTCATCTATCAAATATTGTATCTTATCTCTTAAATTGATGCATTTATTAGTTGAACATCTAACACATCTATGATGATCGTAATATGCATTATTGTAAAATCATTTAGATGGAGGCTTACACGTATAAACATTTTTTTTAGAGGGAGAGATATGAAATTACACTCAAGTAACTTTTGTAGTATATTATAAGGAGTTTCACTAGTATGCTTTATCTTATTTTGGATTTAGTGGTCTAAATAAGACAATACATTATGACTAATTCATATTGCATATTCTATGTCTAAATTAAGAAAAAATGAATGCAACAACATAGTATTTTTTATTTATTACAATTTATTATAAATATAAATGGCATATAATATAAGATACTTATCTTTTTTAGGTTTTTTAATGGCATGTGACAATGTACAATTGTCAAATAGGCTCTAAAAGGGTTCTATGTTGACTCAGATCAAGAAAACAACTATGAATCTTAATAGGAGGAGCTTGAATTTGGTTAGACACCTATGGCAACCAAATGAATTTTCACTTTTTGTATTTATCCAAGAGACTTATAATGATTTATGATAGTTTATATCTCTATGCATATGTCTACAAAAGGCTTTTGTGTATTTAGACATCTTTGGACATACACAAATAACTCTATTTTCCTTATTTTTGCCTTAAACCCCTAGTTCACACTCTTAATAACAATGTGACCTATAAAAATGGTTTATAAATGATGGATTCATATGAACTGAACCACCTCAAGTTGAGTGGCTAAACACTACTTATGTTCCAATACTCTGAAGACACTCAAACTACATGTGGTTCACCCACCTAATTATGTATGTGTGATCATTGTAATACTAACATGTTGTGAAATCATGTGTATGAATTTAAAATTTTGAAAATATGTTATTTTGAACATTCAATGGTACTAAAACTTGGATCAAGGCCACTCCTTCGAGGGGTTTTATATTTGGAAGCTTTAAGGTTGTTCCTCTCAATGTACAAATGAATAATAGATGTGCTTTGGATAAGTGTTAGATATGAATAGGTATAGGATTAAACGGATAAATATTTAGGTAATTTTTATCCAAACTGACATGAAAAATGTACGAGATTAGTTAACAGAAGGATTTGAATTTGTTAATATAGTTGTTAATTTCCAAGGTAGATGAATCTGGTAACCAAATCTATCTGATTGTGGCCAAGGGTTTCTAGAAAGTAGGAAATAGTGATACGAGATTAGGAGACAATTCAAATAATATAATAAGTTATTTAATCTAAGAGTAGAGAATCATATGTATCAATAAAACAAATTTTGGAAGGTCAAACCATTGTGTCCATATAAATCATGTATAATATGGCTTGGTCAAAACTAACATTGTCAAGTATCTAATACCATATATGAGTGTCTATAGTAAGTTATTGAATGTTTTATTCAGTTAGTCTATGTTCAAATACTCTGTGTTAGAAAATAATTTAAAAACAAATTGTATTGGTTATTCAATAATAAATACATAATAACTTGAAATTAAATTATTCAAAATAAAGAGAAAAGATAAAATTCATACGAATTCAAGAAACACTTTAAGTTATTTTGACATGTGTGATGAGTAATGAGCTTTTTCAAACCCTCTTTTTAGTGGCCTTGAGATACCCATATTAGTTTCTTTTCCATGCAACCCTTTTTTCATTATGCTCCCATTTTATGATCATATTTATCCACCCCTCTTTAATAGAGTAGGTGATGTGTTTATATTTATAATTGAATTTGATTTTTTTATTTTTTATCTATAGGATACATACCTTTCCCTTATTAAAGCATTATCCATGCATATTAGGGTCTTATTCTTGATGAGATTATGCCCATTTTGATTTATCAAGAAATGCACATTATTTTTCCTCATTGGAGAATTTAGGTTAGTCAAGATGGGTTGAGGATTTGGTATTGGCAAGGTGTCTAGTCACATAGTGAATATGGGTCATAAAAAATCACCATTTGAGTCTCTTCAAATGTTCCTTGTCCCATTGAAATAAATGGGTATGTTAGTAAGACCATAGGAGAATAGATGGTACTTTGAGGGCATGGAAATAGGTCAATCATGGGTGGACAGGGGGATAAAGGGGGTGTGAAGAGGTATGTAATTATTAATTTTGACATCCTCTATGTCCATCTCCCTCATTTTTTCCAAACCACACGGTTTAGAAAACATACCTACAATTTTCTTCAGTCTCTTTCCAAATAAATAAGTTAGCTCTAATTTAGAGAGGGTTTGGGTATTTTTATACATGTACCTTAGTATTGTAGCCTCAAACTAAAAAAATGTTGATAAAAATAGATTAATAATGTAAAATAGAAAAATCCTAAATGAAATAAGAGTTATATATGTTTAAAAATCAAAATGTAAATTTACCAAATTCTCCTCATGATCTTAAGAAATATTGCACCAATTTAAAAGACATGTTTTTGGTACCATTCCTCCCTATCTAGTGTTTGATTTGGTGGATAGATTTTATTTTGTTTCCCTTTTCCCTTATTTGTATTTTCATTTCTATCATTGGCTTTCAAGATCTATTTGGGAAATATAGTAACAATGACATATTGAACTGTTGGGAATGAAAAAACACTAAGAGCTACACCTTAAATGTTTTTATGTCCCCATATGTCTTTTTGAAATAAATTAAAGTGATTTTTGCTTTGATTTCCCCTCTTGTTTATAGTTCAAAAACATTTTTTTAAATGTGTGGTTAGGGTTGACACAATTATGTCATTCGTTGCTGCAATTATAAAACTAACGTTAACACTAAGGTTTGCATCAGTGGGAGGATAGATTTTTAATTTTTAATTTTTAAATAAAAACATGTCAACCATTAAAATATTTAATTATAAAATATGTTAAAAATATATACATGCTAAATAATAAAAATTGGGGTTCACATAAACCCTATATGTAAAATCCATACACAAACCCAAACCTATCTTGAAGCTTTTCCCAAGTGTTCAAGCAAGCCTAATATCCTAAAAAATTTAACCCCATGTTTCTGATGAACCCTTTAATAACTAATTAAAATAAAAACTTGAATAAGAATGCCATATTTAAATTTTGAATTATTTTCATGAAAACATGAACATGTGTTGAAAATAATGTTTGTGCAAACCCAAACCTAATTAATTTGAATTTTTATTTTATTAACTTAAGATGTGTTGGAAAGGGATCAATCCATATGGGGATTTCAATTAAAATTTGATAGATTATACATCTTTTTTCATATATTACATTCATATGTTTTTAATTCTATTCAATGTTTATTATATATATTTTTTCTTCTTCATATTCAATAAAAAATTTAGTTATAACTAAAACATAAATTATATTTAAAAATGTATATATATAAGGCACTATAAAAACTAGTTTCATTTCATTCTAAAATAAATAAATATATTTACATGTTTAAAGTCACTTTAAGGTGTGCATAACAAGTTATATATATTTTTAATGTTTATTGAATAACAAAATGAATTAAAAATATTTGTTGTGTGTGTGTATTAAAAAATATGAGGCACTAGAATTCTTAATATCGAGTTTTTCTTATATTTAAATTGTGCATAACTTTGTCACTAACCTACAGATCGAATAAAAATACAAAGGACCTTCAAAAAATATCAAAAATGGAAGTTAAATATATAATTATATTTATTTTAAAATATTATATTATGGAATATTAAATTTTTATTATCTCATTAGTTCACACTATGATATAATTTGTATTGGCAATATAACTTTTCCCTACTACAAGTTGAAATATAATAAGAGTAGAATAGATTAGATCCATACAAATGATTGATATTAGATCATAATAATATAAATATATGATTTAGCAAAAACATTTCAATAAGAACACAATTCATAATATGATGATCTAACACTAACAACAACCTCCTAAATATACCCTACTTAGGCTATTGATACTCCATAGGCTAACCTACTACCAATATGAAGATATATAAATTATCATATGACTAAGTAGGAGTTTGCATGTCATTATTTTCATAATTACATCTTAGGTGCTCTAAAAAATAATCATCACCCCCTAATTAGTGTTCATAGGCCTCATATTCATCCTCTTTCGGGGACTTACATGATAAGTTGCAGTCATTAGGTGATAGGGTGATCTAATTCCTTGACTTATTCTTTGTCCTCCTCTTATGGCTCATTATCTTTATCTTCTTCTTCTTCATGTTACTCCTCTAATTCATTATTTTTATCATAGTCATAGGCATCAAGCTCATGCATAACTTCTCATCATAATTCTTGAGAGGGATCATCTTGACCCGACCCACTTTTGACCTCTTCTTTCATGGGCTCTGGTTGTTTATGAGCTTTATTCTCCCTCTAATCCTCACCTTTTATAGGTTTCATTTTTTTTTTAAGGGCCCATGATTGATTCCATAAAGAGAAATGATGTAAAAATGAATAATGGTAAACTAATGAACATGACGTTGGAGTGAAAATTTATAAATTTAAAGGGGTTTAAATATAGAAGGTTTACATTGAGACTTGAAAAAATATAATTGAGTGTGCTTGCAAAGAAAAATATTTTCCATATATGTCACCTTGCACCACTCAAATTGATTGTGATTACACATGCACTGGTAGGTATAAATCAGTTTATCATTCTATGAGAAGATCTATATGTGCACCCATAAAGTACAAGATTTTCCATATCTATATATGAAATCATAATTGAGATTATTGAAACATTCACCTTGCATTCATATTATAGGTGACTACACATCCATATTTATGTATAAATCAATTCATAATTAACTTAGAAGGTCTATCAGTTCACTTACAATGATTAAGATTTTCCACATCCATATATGCATTTCAAATTGAGATTCTTACAATAATCACCTTGATGAAAATATTCCTTATATATTGATCAAGGTTACTGGGGGTAAAAACTTGATTTTTAGGTGTTTTATGGGTCTAATATTATGTCACAAGGTGTATTATATGTCTTTTGATGTCATTCCATATCATATTAGCCTTGGTCTTAGTCATTAGTCAATATATCATTTTGAGTCATTTTAAAGGTCATAAAAGAGCCTTAAATGAGTTATATGGCCTCCTTCGGAAAGGTTAAGGTGTAAACATGTGATTTAACATGAAATGTGTCCTTTTATGTCTTAATAATTTATTTATAATTGAAAATTGGTAGGTTCTTCAGAAAAAGGGCAATTTCCTTTGAAAAAGGAAGAATCTAGCACTTGTACGGCCCACAAGGGAGTGTGACACATGGAATAAGGTCATGAGATGAATATTAAGATTTATTATATCCATTTACATGCTTGAAGTGCTCTGGAAGTGTCAAAATTGAGCTAAAACCATTCTACTCCTTCACCTTTCCATGCACACAAAACTAGTCAATAGGTTTGTACTCGGTATGATCAGTAAGAGAGGTTTTAGGAAAATTGCTCTTCGGGGTGTCTTATAAAAATTTTCATATTAAATTTTATGTTTTTTTATAGAGTAATGGTGACCTGTACTTTATAAACCATTCTTAAAAGTTTGACCTATCCAATTTACTTTCTAATTTGTGCACCCTATAGGTTTTGCCTTGGTTTAGACAAGTTTATACAATTCAATTGTTGATGTTGTTTTTAAATTTGTGTTGAATCCATAATTAAATTATCACCATTATTTTTTTCATATTTAATTTTTTTTGGATAAATCAAGTACATCAAAGTTACAAGAGAAGCACCATTCTATGTTGTAGGCAGATTTTCACTATTTTTTGAATCTCTAGGCTTTGGTAGTGATTCCAAGGGATGATAATAAGTTTATTATCATGTTTAAAATGTTATTTTTATCTTATACCATTAAAATATCATCTTCAAAAGCATACTCCATGAGGGTATAGTCATAAAACATCATGCAACTAGTTTGCTCAAAGACTATCATACATAGTCAACTAGGTGAGTGATGAAAGGTTTTAAATCACATCCATAGAGTCATAGAGAGTTTTAAAATGTTGATAAATATATTTGAGACATGTATAAGTGATTGATATTCTATATGGTGCAATAAATAAGGACTATTGTAGTCATGTGCAACATTTACACATAGTCAGCCATGGACACACACCTACAGATGTTTGACACAGGAAAACCACATTAGATTAAAGGTATTGAAAATATTTTAAAGACCTTAATTATGATAATCACCCATCTGGAGAATTGGAAAAGTGTATTTGTCTATTAATGAGGTCTAAAATAATGCACATTGTCCATATTCTACCCATTGCTTGTATACACTAGAATAGCCACCTATAGGTAGTCCTAGCAGAGAACTGTGGTGTCATACTAAAGTGTTAAAACATGAGTTAGAAGTCCTCCTAGGATCCTAATATGTTGAGGAAATCCTAATAGACTTATAAGGGTTGCTATGTTGGTGGGTAAACCATGAGAAACTCCCAAAAGCAATGATTGTGAAATTCAGGGACCTTTTCCCGAAAAACATAGAACAAAGGCCTAAGGCATTTTGGTGAAGGTCATATAACAAGGTTAACATGAATTTGAAGCATATATATGATTATTCCTTGTATCTTTTATATAGGACAATAACTCTACAAAGGTTTAAGGGTAGATGACTAGTGGAGATTAGTTATTAAGAGGCTTAAGGTTGCCATTTGAACACTATTTAGGTTGCATACTAGAGCTTGCCATCATGTTTGAATGGTTAAATATGGTTTAAAATATATTTTTTTTCTATAGGTTATTAAAATAAGTTGATATTCAGGGTTTTATTCCCCATATACACCTACATGTGTCTACTTTTAGAACTATGCACCTACAACCAGGGGTCAAAATCCACATCACCCATTGCAAGGGCTTAAGCATGGAAACATCAAAATTGGTAGATGTAAAATGAATCCCAAAGACATAATAGGATATACAAAGGATAATGACACATATCCTAGTGTTTAATTCACATCTACAGGGTCTAAATGGCTCCAACACAATCAACTTTAGTTAACTATAGGCAAATAATGAGCTAAAAACATTGTCTAGGTGATGGTCTAGCCCAACAGGGTGAGTATAAGTTAAAATAACTACTAAATGGTCCTATAATGTGTCAAACAGGCTCATGTAACATTTTCAAATCCAAATCCATGCAAATTTTCCTATAGGTGACCCCCTTCCAAAGCAAAAAACACAATCTGTTATAATTGAGATTAATAGTGAGCAAGTTTGGTGATTGAGAGTGTGGAAGTGCATGAGGATGAGATAAAAGGTTAAAAAAATTGTAAAATTATATTAGGATATTCCAAATATGTATCTCATAATTTAATTCAATCTAAACTATTCAAGGTCACCTACACGTACAATACCCTCAGGCAAAACACAGTGAAAGGTAACACTTAGCCTTGACTAAGCAAGGTATGGGGAGGGGTATGTAGGAGTTTTAAGTGATGTAAAGAAATGAATCAAATTAATTAGGATAATTAAAAATTATATAGGCTCTTGGTAGTGTAAAATAAGCAAATAAAGGACCCTGATCATGCAACATACAGTCTGCAACCTTAAACCACTGTGCACTGTCTCTTTTTTAGGAAGTATGTCTTAGAATTTGAAAGAGTTTGGGGGAAAAATAGATTGATGAAAGGATTTTTTTTTTTAAATTGTCTCCATAACTTGGATAACCATCTCAAACATTCAAACTATCTGAGTAAATAGGGTAAGTACCCTCTATTTTGTCTCAGACAGAGGGTATTTCCCTTTATGCATAAACTAGCAAGTTTGACAAAGGGTGATAGATGGATAGACCAAGAGATAAAAAAATATTTACAAGAGGTTTAGGGAGTTTAAAAACACATATATAAAACATGGAAACATCTAATAGAGGGATTAATCCTAACAGGATGGCCTAGACCCTCAAACTTGCAAGCATGCCTACTAGGCATGACTATGCCTAAATTCCAAATGGAGAGTCACTTTCACTTTTCACATTAGGTGAGAATTATAAACTATTATATAATATTTTTTAGGTCATTAGAGATTTTTATAAGCTATTGGGATGCAAGGGAAGCCATTAATATCCATTTTGGGCTTTAAGATGACTTAAACCTATGCAAAGTGGAGAAACAAGCTCGATAAGAGAGGTTTGATTGCTCATATCTCCCTTGAAACTTTGCATGGAGGTTAAGGAAGTTTGGATAAGTTGATAGGGGCCTTGAACATCACATTTTTGTATTTTTTTTTGAAATTCCATTGTCTAACTTTCATGGACAAAGCTTAAGAGCAGAATGAGGCTCAAAACCCTTGTAAACCCTTAGATAAGGACCTGAATGGGAAAATGAGGTTGGAAGGATATTAAATTAAGATTTAATGAACATTAAATAACTTAAAATTTTCATATTACTCTCTCAAGATAATCCCCATACTTTTGGATTATATAGAATTGTATGGATGGAGTACAAAATAGGGTATTTCTAATAGTTTTATGCATTGTATAGGTTCTAGGAGGTTTCAAGAGATTAAATAAAATTTAAAAGGAATATTGAGACTTAATATAACTCTCCATGTAAATTTAATTCCTTGTAAAATCTCCTAAGTGTACCTATTAGAGCTCTCATCTCAGCCAGTCAAAATTGGCATAGTGAACATGATTGTGAGAAGGGTGAAAACTTCAAACGTGAGCCTTTTTAAGATGTGTTTGATGCCTATAAGGAAATTTAGGGTATTTAAAAGTTTCATTAACTTCATTTTATAGATTTTATTGTGCAAATAAATCCAAATTTGAAGCCAAATGTGTAAGGTGTGTGCAAGAGGAGTTTCTTTGACTGTAGGTAGTGATGGCTCACTTCTAGAAGATTAAAGATGGATAGGAATGAAACCAATGTATGGAGAATCATTTATGAAACCCTTCCCTCTCATTCCAATAATTATACCTATTCGTAGCTAGTTATGGGATGTTCAAATAGGGCTTAATCAGGAAGGCAATTTTTTGAGCCAATAAAGGGAATTTCATGCCACATTTCAGGAGTTTTATGACTTGGGGTGACACTTGTGCCTCTTTAATTTGCATGATAAGTTTCACATTCACTTCTCATTCAAAATTAACTCATTTTATTATCTTTACAAGTGTCTTTGTGGCCTTTGGACTTTTTTTTCTCTTCTCTCTCTCAAGTTCTATAAGAACTAGCCATTTTGGCCTTTGTAAATTATGCTCCACCTAAGTATGGCAAAACTCTAATCATATGCATACCATGGATCAATAGAAAATAAATATTTTACCTCTTATATGAATTTTCATAGTGTGTTTTACTTGTATTATTGATCTTGCTTAGTGATGATTCTTGTTTCCTTAGCATATTGTCTCATTCTCTCACCTATTTGTAGTTTGAAAGCTTCTTCTTGTAGGTCATGTGAAGTTTTCTATGAAATATCAATGGTTGAGTGATTTAGTCTATTCAATAGTGATATTTAATACCTATTGTCTAGTCCTCCTAGCCTAAACCTTAATCACAACCTCATAATGAAATATTGATGTGAGAAAATTTAGATTAAAAAAGTGTATGTTTAGTTAGTCTCATGGTCTCATGTGTGACATGTAACTGGTTGGTAGTCATCAAGTAATTTGGTGTGTCACCTCCCATATGATAGTTTAATTTCATTTTTCTCTCCCTTTTTCCTCACAATCATAGGTGTAGTAGTGATCGATAAGTGGTACATCAAGGGAGCTAGCCCTATCTAGAGATTCACCTCATTCTTAGGCTACGCACAGCCTAGAGGTGTTTCAATTGTGCCACTTGGATGAGGAGAGCTGAGACATATCCTCAAAGGGTAAAAATCCAAGTGACAATAGTTACTACACCTTCAATAATACATATAAATGATTTAATAATTCTATAAATTCCCCTACATATAAATACTAATTGTGCACATGTAAAGTAAAATAGTTTTATCTCATTCTATGTGGTAGCAATTTTGATTCTTACAACTGTCATCTTGCATCACACTTAAATTCAATGTGAATATACATTCATCGACATATAAATCACTTCATCATTCTTTGAAAATATTCATTAGTGCACTAATAAATAATAATATTTTCCATATCCATATATGCAGTCATAATTGATATTCTTACAACAGTCACCTTGTTAATAATATCCCCTATATTGTAATGGAGGTGACTACACATCCACCAATATGTTAAAATCAATTCATAATTATCTAAGTGCACCTACATAAAAAGATTAATTTCATAGATAATATATATTATTACACTTGTAAAGTACAATATTTTCTATATCCCTACACTTACAATCCCAAGATATATGTGAATAATACAAGTCCATTCTCTTAGCCAAGGAACAAGGTGAATGCTAAACATTTTGATTTCCTCACAAAGTTTCCTAATTATATTTTCTAGAGTTTTTAATTTAGTTTAGTGGTTTGAAATTCCATCATATCACTCTTATAATATACAATTTAATCATGCTCTGAATCCTGCATAGGCTAGACTAATCATGATAAAAACTATCTTTCAATCTCTATCTACTAAAATTTACTTGAAAATTATTAAGTATAAGTACACCAGTTCAATCCATATATATAATTTTTTTATAAAAAGGGGTAAAAATAATATTAATAAGAAAATATCATTACAAGAAGAACGGGGGGCAGAAACCCCCAGAAGAAAACAACAAAAATGGAAAAACTAGGCAATCGCCCAACTAGACAATATTATGAACCTCCCTATCAGCCTCCAAAATTTTGTCCAAATCAGAATGCAATGGCAGGGGGAGAGACCGCCAATCCTCAATGTTTTCACCATCCAAATGGTCAAATGCCCATTTAGCCAAAAAATCTGCTGCCCTATTCCATTCTCACAGAATATGAGCAAAAGTAACACTATCCATAAGCGAGCAAATCCACAAAATCTGTTGCACAATCAGAGATAGTTGCCAATTGACGTCCACCACTTTCCTCTTGATGAGCAGGTTAATCAAGACTTGAGAGTCTAATTTGTAGATAATCCTATGCCAACCTAATGCTTGGGCCTTCTCAAGGGCATAAAGAATGGCCTGGCCTTCCATCATGTTAATGGTTTGTAGCCCCTTAGGAACCGCAAAAAGGAAAATCACCGTACCTTCAAAATCCCTTCCTATCCCTCCAATACCTATGAGACCCAGATTACCTCTGGAGGAACCATCTATATTGATCTTAAGAATCCCACTAGGGGGCACTGCCACTGACCAGTCCTAAGAATCTACTCCTTGACCTGCTTGCTCCTCCTGACACATGCAAAATTACCAGATAACTGCTAGAATCCAAGTCACGCCACCACCTGAGCATCTTATTTGGTCAGAGGAAGGTATATCACACACTTTGCTTGGATGGTTTCCTAGATCATCCCCAACACTTTTCTACCATACTTGCTGCACCATGACTCTCACCCCCAAAAAATTTGCCTATTTCACTCAAGCCAGATCTGCCAAAATAGAAAAATGGGGCCGCCCAGCCATATGTCTTGTAGGAAGGGCATCCTTGAGGGGGGTTCTCCCAAGCCATTCCAAAAATTGACCATAGATTGAGCATGAAGACATGGGCACTACCAAACATCCCACCAATAATGCTAGGTTGCAAGGCAAAGGGGCATCACAAAAAAAGGTGTGTAGAATCCTCCTCGGCTGCTCCGCACATAACACATATAAAAGGGCCTTAGAAACCTCTCTTTTAGAGATTGTCCCAAGTTAAGCACCTGTTCCAGGCCAACATCCAAGCAAAATAGTTGCATTTAGGCCATGTGAAGTTATTCTAGACCTATCTCCACCACTGCACTTCCCCCCTACCCAATCTCTGAAAAAGTAAAGCCTGATAACCAGAAGAAACTGTGTATGCTCCCTTGGGATTGGGAGACCAAGCTAGTTCATCCTCCTCCTGAAGAGGACAATAATGGCACCTAGAAAGGATGTGCAATAGCTCCTCATTCTCTTCTTGTGTCCCACTAATAGGTCAAGTTTCAAAAGCTTTCCAGCGAGCAACCTCTACCTATCCTTGAGTAATAAAAGTTTTGAAGTCACTCACCCGAGACCAGCCAGCATCAAGGAATCTCTGACAAAGGTTAAACAAATTTGGAAATTGAGAAATGATGGGAGGATATCCATCCCAAGAGTCAGACCAAAAGAGAGCCTTGGATCCCTGTTTACAAATCTAGAATAAGCCATTCTTGATGAGAGCAACCCCTTTTTTGAGAGTACCCCATATTACCAAACCTTTCATAATAAGCAGATAGCGAGGGATGTCCCTCTGAATGGTTTCGAAATAGTATTTCTATGAGAGAATTTTGGCCCAAGCTTTGTCTTGTTCATTGCACCATCGCCAATAAAGTTTGGCCGCCAGAGCAATACCATTTAAGTCCATCTACCTCAGACCAAGCCCGCCATATTGCTTGGGGCTGCAGACAATCTCCCATCTAATAAGGCTCCATTTAGTGGAGTTTAGACTACTAGCCCATAAAAATTGTCTGGTAATTGAATCAAACTCCTTAATAAACCCCATCAGAGCAACCTAGAGCATACACCTGTAAATGGGTAAAGCATGCACCATAGATTGGATATGTTGAACCCATCCCACAAAGGATAACCACCTGTGAGTCTAATTATTCACTTTCACCCAAAATTTCTCCAAAATAGTCTGCCAAGTTTTGAAGTCACTCACCCGAGACCAGCCAGCATCAAGGAATCTCTGACAAAGGTTCAACAAATTTAGAAATTGAGAAATGATGGGAGGATATCCATCCCAAGAGTCAGACCAAAAGAGAGCCTTGGATCCCTGTTTACAAATCCAGAATAAGCCATTCTTGATGAGAGCAGCCCCTTTTTTGAGAGTACCCCATATTGCCGAACCTTTCCCAATAAGCAGATAGCGAGGGATGTCCCTCTAAATGGTTCTGGAATAGTATTTTTGTGAGAGAATTTTGGCCCAAGATTTGTCTTGTTTAGTGCACCATCGCCAATAAAGTTTGGCCGCCAGAGCAATACCATTTAAGTCCATATACCTCAGACTAAGCTCGCCATATTGTTTGGGGCTGCAAACAATCTCCCATCTAATAAGGCTCCATTTAGTGGAGTTTAGACTACCAACCCATAAAAATTGTCTGGGAACCGAATCAAACTCCTTAATGAATCCCATCAGAGTAACCTGGAGCATACACCTGTAAATGGGTAAAGCCTGCACACAGATTGGATACATTGAACCCAGCTTGCAAAGGATAACCACCTGTGAGTCTAATTATTCACTTTCACCCAAAATTTCTCCAAAATAGTTTGCCAAGATTCTTTGGATGTACGGCCAGTCGAGATAGGGATACCCAAGTAAATCAAGGGGGGTCCCAATCTAAAAATGAAGACTCATGATCTGCTGTTGGATAGGGCCTGGAGTATTGAAGAAGTAGATGGATGACTTATCTTCATTTATCTTTTGTCTCGAGGCCATAAGGTAAACATCTAACACCTTGCATAAATTAGCAGCTTCGGTCATTGTGGCTAGGCCCATAATGGCAATGTCATCAGCAAATTATAGGTGAGATTGAGCTAGAAAATCCCCTCCCCAACACCATCCTTGGAGATGTCCTTCTTCTCTGTTCCTACTGATCAACCACCCCAAACCTTCAGCAAGGAGAAGAAAAAGTTATGGAGACAGAGGATCACCTTGTTGCAGCCCTCTAGTAGCACCAAAAAGCTTTGTGTGTTCTCCATTGATAAGCACCGAGAAGGAAGTCGAGGAAATGCAGCTCATGACCCATTGAGTCCATTCATACGCAAAGCCAAAAGCATGAAGAACCTTCTGTAGGAAAGACCATTTAACCCTATCAAAGGCTTTGGCCATGTCCAATTTAATGAACATGACCTTATCTTTAGAGCTGGCCATGGAGTGAATGGACTCAACAACAATAACAATACCATCCAGGATTTACCTACCTTCCACAAAACCACTCTACTCTTCTGAGATCACAACACTCAACCCTCTTTTTAACCTATTTGCAATGATTTTAGAAATAATTTTTTAAACCACATTGTAAAGGGAAATAGGGTGGAATTGGGTTAGCCTATTAGCACCTTCACATTTGGGTATGAGAGCAAGATAAGTCACATTTGTAGCCTTAAGCAATTGCTTATTCCGCTGAGATTCATGGACAATAGCTAAAAGGTCGAGTTTGATGATATCCCAGAACTCTTGATAGAATTCAATTGGAAAGCCATTAGGTCCAGCTACTTTCCCTTTTTTCATCTGAACAATGGTTTCCTCAAGCTCTCCAAGTGTGATTGGTTTCATTAAATTTTCATTCATTTCACGCATCACCAACGATGGAATGTACAAGAGAACTTGAGCTTCTTCCAGAGATTCTCTGTTAGCATCTTCCCTAAAGAGAGTAGAGAAGTACTGCACTACCTCCTCTGAAATTGTCAAAAAAGAGTTAAGCCGCTCACCTCTTTCATTGACCAAGGCCAAAATGGAATTTCCATGTCTCTTGGCTTTGGATGAATTGAAGAAAAAAGATGTATTTCTGTCCCCCTCTTGGAGCCATTTAATCTGAGCTTTCTGATTCCAAAAAATTTTCTCCCATAGCTCACATTCCTCCAGGTCTTTCATAGCCTGAGTTTCTTCTTGCAATAAGTCTTTAGTCAGTCCTTCTTCTCTTATTATTCTTGTGATACCATCAAGCTTGGTTTGCACAGCAGCCTTAGCATGGAAAATGTTCCCAAAACTTTGGTGATTCCATTGCTTGAGCTTGTACTTCACATATTTCAATGTTTTGGCAAAAATGTACATCACCATACCATGGGCCAGCCTACCCCAACGCCACCAATTGGCAACACACTCATGGAGAGATTGATCCCACAACCACATGAGTTGAAATCTAAAGGAAGGAGAGTGCAGATGATGCTGAGAGACACTAGTAAGCTTGATGGGCCAATGGTCCGATCCTCTCCAGTCCAAAATTTTAGACCTCATAGACCACATTCCACCAACCCAAAAATGTAAAACCAAAAAATGATCAAGTCTCTCAGCAATGCAATATTTCCCACTCCTGTGATTGTTCTAGGTGAACTATCCATTATTGGGTCTGACGTCAACTAAATTCAAGGTTTCAATGAAGTTGTGCATTAGCAAAGTAGATGGGTCTAGCCTTGTTGTGCTGCCATTCTTTTCAGTCAAATCAAGAATAAAGTTAAAGTCACCTGCCATTATCCAAGGGTGGAAGGGGGCCAGGCTATGGACAAAACTTATGTGGTCCAATAAGGAGCTTTTACCCCACCAATCATTGGGAACATATATGTTGGAGAAGAGAATGACTTCCCCTATCTCAAAGATGGAAGCAATCATAGTCATAGAGTACTTAAAAGTCATCTAGCCTATGAGGCCAAACTTACGTGGGTTCCATAGACAAGCTAGTCCTCCTGAGTATCCAGTAGCACCAATGCATTGCCATTCTCCTTGCTACCACAACTTGGGCGCAAGTCTGGACATGTCTTCAACTGAAAGCTTAGTCTCGTACAAGAAAAGGACATCTAGCCTATGACATTTAATCAGGTTGTGAACAACATTTTATTTGGGGCTGTTGTTCAAATGTCATGTCCCCTTTTTAGTTGACATGTTCTGAGTTGATGGTTAGCCTATTATGCGACCCTCGTAGGCTAATAGGATGGATAGAGGGTCATGGTGGAGCTTGGATTGGCTTCGATTAGTAGAATTTCTATAGTTGCCTTTCATTCAAGTTATTTCAGAGATGTTTGTCTGAGCTCCTATTATTTAGGGATATTTGACATGCAACAGAGCATTCTTGTTTTGATATGGTCATAAGCAGATTCACTGCCTGATTCACCAGCTTCAGTCAGTTCGAGGATCGGACATATATTGAGAGAGATATTAATATTTGATTGATTTAATCAAATATTAATTATTTGGTCTAATTTTAATTTAGAAACCCTAATTCTAATTTAAGAAAACACTAATTAGGGCAAGCATATCTTTTTGAGGGTATAAGGGTTTCTCATGGGAGAGAGTTGGATTATTCATGAATTGATTATTGATATTGATTGTTGCTAAGAATTCTTCTGTGAAGACTGAGCCAAGGGTTCCAAGATTCCATTTGCATTGGAGAACGTCCACTCTTCAGTGTGTGCAATTCAGAGGCTGTGAAATATCAGCTGATCTATTGCCGATTTGAGAGATAGCTTCATACATAAGTTATCACAGAGGTTTACAAGTTTGGGAGATAACTTCACACAAAAGTTATCACAGGGATTTCAGGTATTTATTTCCTTATGTTTTGATTTAATAAATTGTCCAGATAGAGATCTTGAGATCAGGGACCTAGAATATAGGTCACAACATATTATCTTGCTTTTATACGAAATCCATACCAATCCATACAATTCCATACCATTCTGCCATAGGCTGGACAACGCCGTAGGGGACACAGAGACTGACATCAGCATCAAAGTGACCAACATCAGTTGACTGAAGACCGACATCGGCAGAGTGGCTGACCGACATAGATCGACATCGGTAGTCTATCGACTGACGACGGTAGTATAACTGACATCGGCAACTGTGTGTCGACACAGCAACCCGAGCACTCTAGATTTCAATTTATTTTCCAGTTTGCTGAAAGATAATCAGGTTTTTAAGACCATATTTGAATATTCCTTTATATGCATGACAAAGGACATCCATTATAATCATTTGGATGAATAATAAGATTAGTGATTTGCCCGTTAAGAGATTTACTATGGTTTATTTGTTTATTCGAATTTATCTTACAAAATCACATATTTACTCATGCAAAATATCTAAAAACCAAAATACAAAGGAATAGTCAAAAAAATATCTAGTTTCAGATTTGATGGGAAATTGGGGATATTATAGTGGTATCAGAGCTAAATTCTGCCATCCTGTTGGGTAGATTAGACATTGAATTGGCTAGTAAATCATGGGTACTTCAAGTACTCAGAAATAGTGGGACAAGGATATGAAGACGCTGAAACAAAGTTTGAACCAGTTGGTTGAAACCCAAAGGAGGATGAATGAATTTCTTTCAGACCCTACATTCGAAGCCAAATTAGTACAACGTACGACATCCTTTTTTAGAGGGTCCACATCACAAAGTGAAAAGAAGGAGAAACAAGAGGTCTCTACAGGGGTTGATCGTAGCCCTACACCAGTTGTTAGACATGTTGATTTGGCTCAAGAGGATATGAGGGCAGCCATGGGGAATGAGTTGTCTATATCATCTTTGCAAGAAGTTTCACTTGAGACTTCTACATTAGAGGCCAGCATAGAGCATGCTAATGATATGGATAATAAGGGTATGGATTTTTTGGATGATCATATTGATACTTCATCTTCACATCATGAACATCAAACTTGGAAGGATATGAAAAGGACCCAAAAGTTATGTGATATGTGGTCACAAAAGGCCAAGGAGGCTAGATTAGTGGCTGCCAATGCAAGACAGCATCTTTGAGACATAAAAGGAAAGGTCAATCTCTCCAACATGGAGAGACAAAAAGGAGTTATAGCAGGGTCTTCTTGTGATGACTTATAGCGAGATTTACTAGAGTCACAATTTCAGTCAGATGAGGATGAGTCCGATGCTTGCGTTCAGAGTATGGAGGTGTACTCAGATGTTAGTACATTGAGTGTTGGTGGTCTTGGTGGTGATTACATTCCTGCAGTTGTTGCTAAGGAACATGTTGGGGCTGACACACATGTTCAGGAGTTGGGAGTACCTGGTCCTGATGTGTTTGGGATACTAGTTGAGTTGAGTCTCCAGATTGATTCTTCTCCCACAGATGACAGTGTGGTACAGTTGGTTGTGCCACCCTTACAGAGGGATTAGTTGTGGTGTGCGGGGGAGTATGTTGATGCTTCTGCTTATAATTTTTACTGCACTGAATCATTCATGGAGTATTTGTTGGATAGTGTAGGTGTTCGTCTGGACTCGCATAAAGTGACAGATGGTGTTCTCATCCAAGGTGCTAGTGCTATTAGCAGAGTGGGTGGGGAGATTATAGTGATCCTTTCTACTATGTAACCTCACAGGGATTTTGAGGTGGGGTTTGTTGAGTAGATTGCACAGGGTCCTATCCAGCCTACAGCCACTTAGAGTAAGATATTGGAGCCATCTGCTGATTCCCAGTTCAGTGATGGTGAGCTAGTAGCAGAGTTTGGGGGTTCCTATCGGTAGTATACGATGGGGTATGCTCATTATTCTTCTTTCAATCTAGAGATTGAAGATTTGATTTCATGTAGGTGTAGATCAGCACCTGTTCCTTATCATCCATTATGGAATGGATTGGCACCATCTTTTACAGATGGAAGTGGTAGTTGCAAGTTACACAGCCTACAGTATCGACACATCCAAGGCAGTTGTGATTTTAGAGATTGGTTGAGTTGCATTCGCTAGTTTGATTGCATATTATTCTTGGTTATATTTCAGAGGATATTGCAGGAGCTTGCGTTGATTGTCATTAGTATAGATCATGACTACATTTGGGATCTAGGTGGATTGATTGGTTTGTTGTTTCGAGATTGTTTGGGTTCAAGCAATTTCAGGAGGGGCAGATTGTCATGTCCCCTTTTTAGTTGACATGTTCTGAGTTGATGGTTAGCCTATTATGTGACCCTTGTAGGCTAATAGGATGGATAGAGGGTCATGGTGGAGCTTGGCTTGGCTTCGATTAGCAAAATTTCTATAGTTGGCTTTCATTTGAGCTATTTCAGAGATGTTTGTCTAAGCTCTTATTATTTAGGGATATTTGACATGCAACAAAGCATTCTTGTTTTGATATGGTCATGTGTAGATTCACTCCCTGATTCACCAGCTTCAGTCGGTTCAAGGATCGGACATATATTGAGGGAGATATTAATATTTGATTGATTTAATCAAATATTAATTATTTGGTCTAATTTTAATTTAGAAACCCTAATTCTAATTTAAGAAAACCCTAATTAGGGCAAGAATATCTTTTTGAGGGTATAAGGGTTTCTCATGGGAGAGAGTTGGATTATTCATGAATTGATTATTGATATTGATTGTTGCTAAGAATTCTTCTGTGAAGACTGAGCCAAGGGTTCCAAGATTCCATTTGCATTGGAGAACGTCCACTCTTCAGTGTGTGCAATTCAGAGGCTGTGAAATATCAACTGATTTATTGCCGATTTGAGAGATAGCTTCATACATAAGTTATCATAGAGGTTTATAGGTTTGGGAGATAACTTCACATAGAAGTTATCACAGGGATTTTAAGTATTTATTCCCTTATGTTTTGATTTAATAAATTGTCCAGATAGAGATCTTGAGATCAGGGACCCAGAATACATGCCACAGCATATTATCTTGCTTTTGTATGGAATCTGTACTGATCCATACAATTTCATACCATTCTGCCATAGGCCAAACAGTGCTACAGGGGACATAGAGACCGACATCGGCATCAAAGTGACCGACATCGGCCGACTGAAGACTGACATTGACAGAGTGGCCGACCGATAGAGATTGATGTTGGTAGTCTATCGACCGACGACGGTAGTATAACCGATGTTGGTGATTGTGTGTCAACATAGCAACCCGAGCACTCCAGATTTCAAGTTGAATATTCCTTTATATGCATGATAGAGGACATCCATTGTAATCATTTGGACAAATAATAAGATTAGTGATTTTCCAGTTAAGAGATTTACTATGGTTTATTTGTTTATTTGAATTTATCTTTCAAAATCACATCTTTACTCATGCAAAATATCTAAAAAGCAAAATACAAAGGAATAGTCAGAAAAATATCCAGTTTCAGATTTGAGGGGAAATTGGGGATATTACATCAAACCCCTTACATTCCAAGATATTATAATCATTTTAGAGAGCTCAAAAAGTGTGCATCTAGAGTTTTTACTGACCCTGACTCCACCAAAGTCTCTCCCATTAGCTTGATCTTTTCCTGGTCCTTTTTTTGCTAAGCTTACCAGACTTCTCTCCCCCTCCTTTCTTAAGGTCTTTTTGTTGAAGTCCAAGATGAGGAAAAGATTTGCTGCTTCTTACTACCCCTGGATCCCCAATTTTCCCAATAAAGGGCATATTTCCATCTTCATTGGGGGGAGCAACTGAGGAAGTCATTACTTTCAAAATTATCAGTTGCTGGTCCATATCCATGTGACAATCTCTAGTGTCTTGTGTTTTAGTTAAAGCCCATGAAGCATTGGTCTCCAGAGCTGGTCCCTCAATCCCTTGGTCAAAAATCGTCAACCCGAGATTCACCTCCTACTAGTTAAGGTTGTCCAATATTTTAAATCTATTGAGCGAGTCATTGAATTATCTTTCCTTCAGGGGCCATTTTTGGCCTCTATTTCTATATCAGCCTTTAACCGGCATAAAACCATCTGTATTAGGTTTCTCACCTAGAGTCAAACCCCTTTCCTTGTCATTACCAAGAGGAGTGCAAATAAATTGAGCTGGATGAGGTGCAGTAGATTTCAAGGTTGGGCACCACCACTGTAAATGCCCATAAACATGACATAGACGACAGCGTAAAGGGAGGGTTTCATAATCCAGTTGTTATACCCATGTGAAAGGGCCCATACTCATTTCAATAGCATCTGGTAATGGCTTACTAAGATCTATTTCCACACAAATATGGGCATAAGTCATTACCTTTTTCCCCAAGAGTGACATTGAGGATCCTACTGGCCTTCCCAGCAAGGATGCAAGCAAATGGAGGGTGTCTTCATGGTAGCATTCCATTAAAAAGTGGGGCAGATGCACCCACACCGGGACACGATTTGGTAATTCCTCTGAAGGTATGAAACTGGCATTCCAGGGCTTGATAAACAAACCCACTTGATTATGGAAGTAAGGACCTCTAGCAAAAACTCATTGACAATCTGTTATATAGGTAAAAGTGACCATGAAATAGTTGTTGGCCAGTAATGTAATATCCATGTCTCCTTTTGGTGCCCACGTCCTCTGAGCCCATGCTTCCGGGAATAACAGTGACATCCTAAGCCCTAGAAACTTGCAGTACAAGGAGTGATTAGAATAGTAATCAATGTCTTCAACAATCATTTCCATAGGTATGGCCAGCTTGGGCCTCTCCTTGCATCTTTCCAAATAGCTGTTGACTTTGGGAATATGCATACTTGGTTGCTCGAGAGCAGCAAAAGAGCCTAAACTATGTAAAAGTGGAGCCTTCCCACTACTGCTCGCTCCCTAGGATGTCTGCTACAGTCCAAGCGCTTCCTGGTAGTTGCGCCCTACTTTCTGTCCTATTGCACCCTCCTACTCACCTTCATCCATCGCACCACTGCCAATCCATATATATACTTTAATCATTAACATAATTGATATTCTCTTAGCACACTACATGACCATGTGTTTAGTGTAGACATAGTACTTTATAGACTAATAAAAATGACTAATTGGGATATGAAAAAATTTTGTATCTATAACTTGAGTACACTTTAAAACTATTAAGTATTAGTATATGAACACAATTTTATAATGCTATATGTACATCAATCAATAATATAATTGAGATTATTTCAGCATGCACCATGATCTTGGTGCAAACACAATACTTCCCAAACTGACAAAAAGAATGGATGGATATCCAATACACCTTAATTAATTGATAATGCTTTGAATTATGTATATATACTAATTTATATATACAAGATACTTTATTATCTATCCACTTGATTTCACATATAAATTATTAAGTATATGTACACCACTTCCCATATCTAGATCATATACTCTTAAAATTGACTCCATCACCAATGCCTAACATTTATCCAATATAGCACACACTAGAATAACCATATACTTCTTATGATCACTATGGATACATGTAGGAGAAATCACATGACCTCCCTTAATGACCATTATTTGATGATCATGATTAGAATATTAATTAATATGTCATAAACTGATCAAATGATGTATCTGAATTTACAGTTCTACTATAGTGTAAATTAATATAGATTAAATGTAGAGATTTTAGTTTTGACATATATTTTAGAATGTCATTATATAATCACTAGTAAATAAATATTTTCATTATTTATTTCAAAAACATATGATCTACTTTTCATGCAATGGTGGGGTTGGATGTTACCTCACCCTTCTATTAATCCCAAAAATTTATTACAAAGGTGTTCCCTAGAACTGCCAAACCAAAGTCTAGGCTTAAATTTTAGAAAACCCATTATCATCCTCTAAAACATTTACAAAATTTTCCCATCAAAGAATAACATGTGCAATCAGTTCTAAAAAAAATAACCATAAAATCAACCTTTAGATCCTACATCTGTATCATACCAAAAAACACATCTATGAAAGCTAAACTTCTGTAGTGAGAAGGAAACCAATAAATAAGACACATACTTCTCCAATCACATTTGATTTTACAACTACAAGATAAAATTATGACACAACCATAAAAAAGGAATAAAATCCCCACATTTTACCCATAGAACCATCCTCCTTAGGCATGAAACTAGAAAAAGCCACAAAGTTCTAAAAATTGACCTTGATCCAAACAAAATATTCTTCGCCTTTCATAGTCATTTGCCATAAATGTTTTCTAGCAAAGAGAATTCCAAAATTAAGACTTAATAAAATATTCATGTATCTTCCTAAAACCCATAGGTTCATGATCAATATCATATAAAAGGGCATAATATCAATGATGTTTCTCAAAATTAACCCATATTTGAAATTCTTTTTCACTATTTATGGGCTTCTCACCTTTCCAATCCAAGAAGAGAAACTGAAAAAATGAAATTAAAGTGTAAGTTCTATCTTAGATGAACCATTCTTCCTCATTGATATCAGGTAAGGATTAACTCTCCCTTTCACCTCTCTAAGATTGTGGGGAGAAAAAGGCCCCATCAACCTTAGAGGTTGTAAAGATCCACCCATCTACCACAAGAATTTCTATAATCTTTAAAACCAATCAATTTACTTAAATTTTCCATTTCTTAAACTAGATCCATATTAATTATGAGAAAATCATGTTTATTTGATCATTTATATGAGTTTTACATACTCACTTACAACCTTAAAAATCTGAGGGTACTCTACTCTTATAAAAAAAGGATGAGAAGATTTAAAACACATATATTTTTCCTATTCATCACCTCTTCTTATCTCATTTTGGAGGTAAGAAGGAAAGGTCTTAACACTACATCCCCCACATATAGATTATGATTCCACTCTAATGCCGATGGAAGAAATAAATTGTGCACAAAATGACCACATAACAAGTTTTTATCTAATTTTGAGGATGAAAATAAAATCTCATAGAACCTATTTGGGACATGTTTACTTCAATAGGTTGAAAGGAGGCCAACCTACCCAACTACAATTTTAACCAATTTTCTCTCAAAACTAGAGAACATATTCTAGGAGGTTTCCTACATGCTAATAACCAAGCATCATTTTCATAGGCCACATAAATTGTATTCTTAAATTCTTCTATAAATACATCATTATGCTTTCCTTCTTCACCAATAAACTATTTATTCATTTCCATCTCCTTTTTTAACAATTCAATTTTTAAATAAGCTTGATTGAGTTGTTTTCCCAAGTCTCCCACAACCTAAGCTCCTCCCAATATGATTTACTTAATTCATTATAATGATAAACTTTAGATATAAAATCCCAAGTTTCCATAGCTACAACAATGTCATTAACCAAAGACAATCACAAATTGTACAGGAGATAGATCAAAAGAATATAGTATCAATTTAGCTAAGAAATCTAATTTGTCATCACCAGCCTAGGAAAAATCCAAAAACATTCTTCTTAGGTCCTCTAACTCCACCTCCTGAGTCTTAATTTTCTCCAATGCTTTATATTATTCTATCCATGAAACATCAATATGCATTTCTTCTAAAACTTGTACCCCTTCATAAGCTTTACTAACCTCAAAATGAGAATCCTCTAAAACACTATTGCTTTAGATTATTTATAGAAGGGATTTATATTATGGAATAAGAATTCCCATAAAATCTTATCACCCTCACACCCTATCCAAAAAATCTAGTTCCATAAATCCTCACCAACCTTCTACAACCCCTTATAGTGACAACTTTATGACATCCCAAGATGTCTTTAGAACTTTCAGAGGAAGAAGGAATAATGATATATTTTTTCTTCTTTCAGGACAAGAGTACTTCTTATGTAGCTAAAGAACCTTAAAGACAAAAAAAACTCCCAATAAATTATAGGAAACTTTAATTTTAAATCATTCAATATTACCAATTTCATGAAATTATGATGGGATAGTGCTTTATTATTTATTTTCTAAACTTCAATAATCAATATCTCTAAGACTTTAAACAAGAAATAAGTAACATTAATTATTTTTTTGATTTTAGAGATGGGAAATCAATTTAAAATTTTAAGTGAAAAAAATAGAAAACTGACCTTTACATGTAATGAAATTGTATAAGAAGAGAACCCTTGGCTAGAGATCTGGAGGAGAACGTATAATACCCTTACCAGTGTCTATCAATTTCTCACTTGAATTCAGGAAATCTTCCTTGCCATCCCCCCCTCCTTTTCATAAAATACCACATCTCTATTTCATTGGAAAACTAGTAACATTCACAACCACTTCCTAAGAAATTGATATTTTCATCCATGTAATCCTCTCTACTCCTAGAACACAACTCATGAACAACTCCTTTGCTAAAGATTCATAAAATTCTAATCATCTTTCATCCTTAAATATTTGGAAACAATCTACATTCTCTCTTAATGCCTGATGCTCCTCTAGTTTTCCATGAATGAAAGGACCCCCATGGTTAAAAATAAAGTATTATGTCCCATCCATTATGCTATGCCCCTAACCTATTGCATGTATGGGGGTAGGAATAATTGACTTGTGTCTTACTTAACCCTCTTTAATGGTATATCACATTTCTCTATAAATTGATTTGGGTATTAGGTTGGCCTATGGAGTAACCATGACCTAGGTAGACTATATATATGAGGTATTGGGTAGTTGTTTATCATCATATATTATGAATTCTATTCTTTTTGAATCTTGTGGAGGTTTCCCCCTTGAAGTGGCTTATCTTATATTCATATACTCTTCTATATTTTAGTCATATTATGATCTATTACTATTATTCTACTCTATAATTGGAGTAATTTCATTACAAGTGGTATCATAACTATAATTTTAGAAATCCTATGGGTGAAACCCTAATATTAGAGATTTGATTATATCTTTCAATCCATTATGAATTTTCCTGCAATGTTTTTACTAGATTTGGGGAATTAATCAAGGACATCACATAAAATAAATTAGTATTTGAAGGTCAATTTTGTGTGATTTATTTTGATTTTAGTGTTTTTCATAAATTTGATCTATATTACACAATTCAAAGAATGTATTTGAGTTATTTACATTTTTGCAAATCTTAGAAAAATCTAGATGGGGTATGTTCTTTATATTTTCTAGTTTGAGGCTGATGTATGTACAAAAATATTTGGTCAGAATTGGGTTAAAAGTGCCAATTAGGGTCGACATTGTCAAGCCCTTTTATGGTAGGTTTGTAAACTATGGGTTGAGGAAATGGTGTTGAAACTCCTCATAATAGATAGATGAATTCAGAATGGGTAGTTACTAGATCCTTTGTACCATAGTTCTCTGAGATAGATCATAAAGTGAGCTAACCTAACTATAGTGTGCAATACATTCAAAGTGATATGTAAGTCATACAATCTGATATGAAAGACATACAATATAACTTGGCAATATCATGATGAATTTATAAAATAATTAGCCAAATCATATATATATATATATATATATATATATATATATATATATATATATATATATATCACTACTTAGTAACCCCACTAGGGTGGATCTCCCAACCAACCTAATCCAAATCCAAGTACCTTTCCATAGAGGAAATTGTTACCAAAGGTAGATATGTGCAAATTTGATGGAAAGGATCCACTTAATTAGATCAAACAAATGGAGAATTTTTTTAATCTTCATCAAATCCCATGTGGATAGAAGGTTACCATGGCATCCTTATATCTATTACCTAAATAATTCATTTGGTATCGATGTTTGTGTGATCAAAATAAAAATATGACTCTCAGTGTCACCTTCTCAATTTTTATAGAGGAACTAAAATTACACTATAGGAATAATGTGATAGAGAATTAATTTGGTCAACTATAAAAATTATGATAGACCAGCTCATTCAACGATTATATTCATCATTTTTAGAACCATCTTTACATGTGGAGACAATTTCTGATGAGAACCTGAATGAGCTATTTTTGGGTAGCCTCAAGGACCAAATTTAACATGAGGTACACATGTTTAATATACTTAAGGTTTTTTATTCTATTGTTATGGCATGAAGGGCCGAGGAAAAATTCATATCCAATAAGAAATATCCATTCATTTCACTTCAAAGATCATAACATATTGACACCATCATTTGCTCTACCTATCAGATTGATCCCTTAACAAATTGAAGAGAAACATGCAAAAGGATTATGTTTTGGTTATGATATCAAGTGGAATAAAGGACATATATGTGCTAAGAAGAAGCTAATATACATTGAGGGATCTAACAAAGAAGATGATACCTCTGATGATGATGAGGAAGAAATAGATGAGGTACCTAAATATTCCCAACTTATAATCTCTTGTCATGCATTTTAAGGTATTATCACTCCTCAAACACTTATGTTGGTGGGGTTACTTAAGAAATAGAAGGTGATAGTGCTGATTAACTCATTGAAGGTGAAGGTGAAGGTGATAGTGGGGTATAAGTTGGCCAATTGATTGAACTATTTCATTTATCTAGTACCAAAATTGTAGGTCATGATTATAGATGGTGGCACAATTAATTATTCAAGGAAATGCCATAGTATTAAACTTATTATGGGTGAGTACAATATAGATTCTCCTATGTTTTCTATTCCCATGGGTGGTACAGACATCATTTTGGGAGTCTAATGGCTCAAAACCCTGGGTAAGATTGAGATGAAATTCCAAGAACTATTTATGCACTTTCATTTTTGAAGGAAGCAAAATTGAACTACATCGATTATGAGAAAAATATCCACAATTGGTTAGTTCACATTAGATGACAAAGATGCTAAAAATGAGGTTAGAAGGATTTATAACATGATTCCATATAAGTTCAACCCATAAAGGCATCTACACATCTTGATCTATAAATGATTCTTAATGACCACCCATCTATTTTTAGGGCCATGCCAAAAAACTACCACCAAAAAGAGAACATGATCATGCCATTCAAATACTTCCAAGGAGTCAACCACCAAATATTAGACCATATAAATATCTATATGTGTAGAAGAGTGAAATTTAAAATATGTTCCATGAGATGTCAGAGGCCCATCTCACCAGGCACAACTAGAGTGCATATTCATCACCAGTGGTCATGGTGCATAAGAAAGATGACACGTGGAGGATGTGCCTAGATTATAGGGCATTAAAAAAGTACACAATCAAAGATAACTTTCCTATTCTAATAATTGATGAGTTGCATGATGTTTTTTATTTCACAAAATTGGATCTTCATTTAGGGTACCATCAAATTCAAATCAAGGATGAAGATGTCCATAAAACCATTTTTTGAACTCATGAGGCCATTATGAGTTTTTAGTAATGATTTTTGGTCTTAAAAATGCACCATATACTTTTTATAACTTGATGATAATGTTTTTAGGCATTTATTAAGGAAATTTATGCTAGTTTTATTTAATGACATTGATTTACAGTAAAACATAGGAAACACACTTGTAATATGTGAAACATGTGTTGATAGTTTTGGAGTAACATCAACTTTATGCAAAGCCATCCAAATGTGCTTTTGGAGTACAAGAGGTAGATTACCTAGGTCACATTGCATCTCATGAACATGTCAAAATTAATCCTCAAAAGATCAAAGATATAGTGGAATGGCCAATTCCCAAAACTCTCAAAAACCTTTGAGGGTTCTTAGGATTAACATGTTATTACCAAAGATTTGTGAAAGGTTATGGTAGTATAGAAGCTCCACTCACTATATTTATAATTAAGGATCCATCCATTAGAATGATTTAGCCACTAAATCATTTGAAAAAATAAATGCAGCTATGTGCATCACCCCCATTTTTGCTACTCCACACTTCTCAAAGATGTTCATTATTGAATGCGATTCTTCTGAGTCAGGGTTAGGAGTAGTACTAATGTAGTAAGGAAGACCCCTTGAATTTGAAATTCATAAACTCAAATGTAATAATATATAAAAGACTATCTATGAGAAATAAATGATGGTTATTCTTCATGCAGTCAAACAATGGAGGCCCTATCTGAAGGGTAGACACTTTAAGGTGAAAATGGATCACGATAGTCTCAAATACTTTTTGGTGTTGGAAGTAAAATGACTGAGAGTGGGGGTCAATTAGTCTTTAAAAAATTTATTATCAATTTCACTTAAACAATATTGAACCATTAAATCAAGCACATATATCTAGCAAGCATAAACTCTTATCCACATAAGCATGAAACACATAAACACATCACATATGTGGGAAACCCTCAAGGGGAAGAAAACCCACTGATATCGACAAATGGAATAAATTCGTATAAGATAAACACAAAGTTTAGTGAAGCAAAAAATTCACATGGAGTACCAACCCCAACTAACTAAGCACCAACCAAGATATGATTTAGTAAGCAGCAACTTGAAAGGATGCACCAACCTCCTAGATGACTCAGTATCAACTCAACCACTTAATTGATTTTATTACCTTCAAGACACTTTATTGCTCAACCAATTGATTATGACCACCTATTCATATATTCACACTCCTATCCCTCTCAAAGATTCATCATAAATCTTCTACACTATTTTTATGGTCTACAAGACCTCCTTCTGCTCTGCAATATGTTATTTCATTTGTTTGCTCTCTACACATACAAATAGGCCTAAAACTACCTTGTATATATACAAACCTCTTGCTCATACACCTCTTGGTCAGCCATATACACTTGTACATATATATTAACCTTTTAATTGGTCATATAACATATTTAATATATGAATCAAACATTTTAATATGTTGGTCACATCATATATGACCAAAATCTCTTTTAGGCCTTAAGGATACCTAATTCAATTAGTCTTTCAATAGCACATGTTACCCTTTGATCTCCTTGGAACAATTCAAAAATACACACATAGAAGTAACACTTAATATTCCACTCTAATATACCTCTACTAATACCATCTTAGTTTCATAACACTTTTTATCTCCAACCACCACTTGAAGCACACTGTTAGTACTTTCACAATTAGGCCCATGCATACCCAAAAAGTCTATCTTGAACTAATAAAGATAAAAACACAAATTAGATAAAAAAAACATGGAAATAAATCACATATTCATAAACCTCATTACCTAAAATTCATCACAAACTTCATTAGATACTTCAACTCAGGGTATATAGGCTCAAACTCTTATATATAAAATGTTCACTCTGAATTGCCAACTAGCCTCAAAACACAATCATGAAAACTTAAATTCATAACACCTAAAATAACAAATTAAAAGAATTAAAATGCATGAAAATGATACTAAAAAATATTAAAAATAAACTCCAACAAAAATATCATAATCTCTAATATAAATTAATGGTCTTGCAGACTAATTTGTTGACCTTCTCTCACAGACCTCACTCAGGCAGTCAAGCTATTTTGGCTTCAACGTTTTAAATAATTTAATTGACTTAAAAAACTTATAAAAAGAATGGATAGGACATAAAATTACCAAATATAAACATAATTTAAATTAGATGCTTCAACTCAAGGCATAGAGTCTCAACCTCATCACTACAAATTGCTTGCCTAGAATTGTCAATTTACCTTAAAGCATAATCATGGTGACAATGACCTTCAATCACCTGTAAGACCACTTATAAAGAATAATAAATCATTTTTATTATCATATTTTATCATTATACCATTATTTTATATAAATAAAACATGTTCAAATGTCAATATTAGTGTTGCAGACTACTCTCATGACCTCACCATACACATACCTCACTGAGCTAGACAAGTTAACTTATGAGAAATGTTTTGATATATAAAATGATATAATTTTTATATATCCAACATGATCATGTCTTAAAATTTTTAAAAACACCTTTTTGAATTTCATTCCATCGCTATTCAATGATAACACATCCCTAATCATCTTCTCACTGTTGCTTGGGTTTTTCACTATTTCCACCATTAGGCTTGTTAGCAATTGGTCAATTTGGATGAATATTTTAGAACACCTGAGAGATATAAAATGTCCATAAACCACCATATACATCAAATACAAGTCTACAAATTATCCATATAATTATTTGCATACTTTTTCTTGGTCAACTCTAATTATTATAACAAATCTCTAAGAAATGTGCACTTTTTTGTAGGATCCACTCACTCACCTAAAGACTTAATCATGCTTGGAGATGATTGGGAGAGTTTAATACAACCTCAAATCACTAGAATAGCCATACAAATCCATTATGAGCACTTTAGACAACTTTTTTCATATCGGGTCACTATTAGGGTTCTTTGAGGGTTTAAACCATCTTCCAATGTGAGCAGTCATTCATAAATATTAGCCCATTATTCCAAAAAATAATGCCTAAAAATTTGATCTAGGACCATTTCCCATCTAAAAAAAATATATTAGATTCCCATTCAGAGGTTTGACTATCTAATGAGTACAATAAAAACCTTCTCGGGTAGAGACCCCTTCATTTTGTGCACTCGAGAGACCTTATAACACATTTTCATGCCTTATCCTTCCAAATTTGACCTAAAAATTCATGATAAAAATAAAAAACATACCTTAAATCTAATAATTCCTATATGAGATTATACACCTTGAAATCTGATCATGACCCCTCATTAGGCCACACTCTTTCTCTCTTTACTTGCTTAGACCTTGACCTACAAATCACATTGGGCTTTGAAAATGACCTTCATGCCTCTTTATATGTACTCTCCACCACTCTTACATGCTAAATAAACCTCATAAATGATTAAATAGTGTCATACATCCTTCATATACCTTGACAACATATCATGATGCCTCATTGGGCCAAGTAGGGTTTAGAAGAGGTCTAGTTGTAGAATTGACCTATAGGTCCTACCCTTATAGGCTCACCTTGAGACTTGAATGAGTGATAAAATGATTCATATACATGATAAATCAACCTAATACAAACTTTAATTATATTTTTAACTCATATCACTAAGCCATCATGCTCAAACCTTCTCACTACGACTTTACATGCCATGATTAGTGCCATAGATAGGCTTCTCAAGCACTTGAAACTTGATAGCTAACCTTGAAATAATCCTTGATGATTCTACACCTTATTCACATGAATTTCATGATCCTTAAATAATGTCATACCTATACACATACCTCTTCATGTTCATCATGCACATGCTCATGAGATGATTATGCTTGTTATGACTAGGTTTCTCAAGACACCTTGTACTCAAGGACTAATACTCAAACATGATTTTATCAATGATGCTATCAAACAAGAACATTCATCTGATAATATATCACACCACTATAAAAACCTTGACAATAACCAACATAAGAATCATTAAGTTGCCTTCAAATTCTCTCTCAATAGAAGAGACATTAGGTTTCCTTCAAATTCTCTCATATCACATGGCTTTCTTGTCATATCAAGCACACAAGCTCATTATTCAACAAACCACTCACCATGCATCTTAACTAAATGTACCTTGAATTCAATGACATTAACCTTGAGATCAAATGACATCAACCTTGACATCAATGACAACACTTCTCAACAAACTCCCCCTTTGTCATTGATGGCAAAACATTCTTTAATTTGATCACTCTCATTTCCCCCCAATATAGTCAATCTTCCTTTTTGAACTTTCTCCCCCTTTGACATTAATGACAAAGGGTCATATATATTCTAACTTATGGAACCACACCTTATTTCAATAAAATCTAAACACATAAAATTATGAATCATTATAGGACCATGTTCCCCCTTACTCCATACATACCTTCTTTAAATGAACTCAGATTACAAGACCACTTCTCAACACAAATCAAGTCAACAACCTAAATAGATCCCCATCAAATTGAGCATCCACCATGCTTTTTATAATTAAAGAGTGTCTCCATGAAGCCTAATGGGTTCATCCCTTTTCATAGGGCACTAAAACACACAAGCTTAGGAGATTCTCAGATCTCCATGTTCTCACAAGATTGAATATACTTCAATATCCTTTTAAACTTGATTATCACTATAGGATTGATCTCATCATCAACCATTTGATCATCAATATGAGCTGACAAAAAATATTATTGACTCGATTTCACATCAAAAGTATACTCTACCATAGTAAATATCCCATTTAGGTTTGTAGACTGATCACGACTTACCTTTATTGTCTTTGGTTTTCACACATTCATTTTCCTTCTCTCTTGCACTCTAGGTGCTTCAAACCTCTTGTTTTGACTTGATGGCCTTCTTAATTTATTAGGGAATAATCTTACAATGTGTCCCACACCATGACAACTATAGAAAATAACCTTATACATACCTCTTGATTGATTATTCCTTTCATAATCCCATGCATATTCATTTTTAGAGGGTCTTCTACACTCTCTTGCTCTATGACCAAACTGATTGAATGTATAAAAATAACCATTGCATGAATTATCATGCCTCATAACATTATAATAGATGATAGGTCTTTTCATGTTGACCTTATTGTCTTCATTAGCTTTCTCCTTGACTTGAGATGCCTCATTTTGGTCTTCTTTGAGACCAAGACCTATTTTATCACTTGAAAATTTTTAACTACTCGAGATGTTATCTAGAGCATCAGTACTCTTTTCAAGCTTCACAAAGGGATTAAAATTTATATATACTTGATCCACAACTTTTGAAAGGGCTTATATCCTCCATATACAAGATCAATTTTTAAAAGGGCTTATGGTTAAATAATTAACTCCTACATCATTTCTTGGTGTAGGAGATGGAATGTATCCATCCTCAACTGATTACCATGTGTCATGGCCCTTTGACATTAGATATGTACTCATTTTGATGCTTCAAAAGACATAATTGGTTCTTTTCAAGAATAGAGCCTTACTAGTAAAAAAATCTCCTTCAACTTGCTGACTAGCAATCATTGATTCTAGGATATCCTTTAGGCCATTAGACCTACTTCAAATGATAAGATATGATACCAAATATTGGAATAAAAATGACTAATAGGGGGTGAATTAGTATTAAAAAACTTTTTTTTTTATCAATTTCACTTAAATAATAACGAACCATTCAATCGAGCATATATATCTAGCAAGCATAAGCACCTATCTACATAATCATGAAACACATGAACACATCACATATGTGGGAAAATATCAAAGGAAAGAAAATACAATGATATTTAAAAATATAATAGAGTCCTATAAGATAAACACCAAGTTTATTGAAGCACCAACTTCACACAGAACACCAACCCCAACTATCTAAGTACCAACCCAACTAGGCTTTAACAAGTACCAACTTGCAGGAGACACCAACCCCCTACATAACTTAGAACCAACTCAGCCACCTGATTGCTTTGATCACCTTCAAGACACTTTATTTCTGAACCAATTGATGATGAAAACCTCTTCATCTCTTCACACTCTTATCCCTCTAAAACTGTCTTCAAGGTCTCTTCACTCAATTAGGTCTCTTCAAGACTGATTAAGTCATATGTGTATACACATAATATTTTCAAAAAAATTGTCAATTATTAATGCTCTTTATCTTACACAAACTCATCGAGTCTTGATCTCTCTAAGTATACACCTCAAGGGGTGTACCAAGAAAGGGGTTGGTAGAACATTGGTGCTTCACAAGATTGTTATCCCTTTTACCACTTGCTATCTACACACTTATCTCCTAAAAACCATTCCCCTAAGCTTGTTCTTCTCTCTTGTACACTCCTCTAGTCATTTTCCGCTTTTTTTACCCATTTCTTAACCTAAAACCCCTTTTTATAGTTTAATTGACTAGGTTGACCTTGTACTCTTATTGGTAAAACTCATTTAGGGTCTAGGTGGGTTCTTGGTTAACCTATCCTATGACCTAGTGAGTTTTTATCAATAATGATACTAAGTCGACCCTATAAGCCAAAATTTTTGAAAGGGCTTACGGTTAAATTTTCCTATATATACAATATCAATTTTTCCATTATTTAGAGAAGAGAAGAAGAATTAAGAGCTATTTCTCATCTTCTTATCCACCATTCTACTTGAGGATCAAGCTTAGGGTTTCATAATTTCTTTGGAGATACAAATCTTATCTTATGGAGAAGCCTTTTAGATGAATTGATAGGTTATGTAGCATAGAGATGATTTATCTTTATCATCCCTACATACCACAACAGCCTCTTATAAATCACCTTGGCCCAGGGAGAGATTGAAGCTCGATGGGTTTGTCTTCAAAGGTAGGTATTCCTAACTTTGTTCCTCCTTTATAAGAGTAGATAAATATGCATTTGCACTTATCTTCCATGTATTAAGATTTTGTATACATTAACATGAGTATATGTCTTCTATGCATGTTTAATTTTAGTGTTTATTACCCCCACTTTATGCCACAAGCTTTGGTGAGCACTAGATTAGAATTTACTTTACTTGTTATTAGTATAGTGAATATAAAAACATAGGACTTAGTTAGGGTTATTGCATAGTTTTTCTTGATTGGAGGCTTTGAAACCCTCACTAGTGATATTATTATAGTAAGAAATCTCCTAATCAAGTCTAATGGATCCACATATTGGTCATGTTCTTAATTATCTAATGTATCCCCAATCAAAAGTGTAAGTAGGATCTATCTTTTTTGAGCTAGGATTGATTTATAGATCTGATGTATTTTTGATTGCATTTATTCTAGGGAACCCACCCTGAATCTAACCCTTATAGGTTTTCTTTCAATTTTTTTATTTTCTATCATTTTATTTATTATTTTTTTATATTTACAATACTAGGTTGACCAAGCTGGTATAGTTTCTAACTTCTATGTACAGGTTTAACACATAGTCACATAAAAAATAACTTTATTCTTTTTGTGTAAGTCTTCAATGGATATCAGTTACTGGGTTGAATAGGTTGACATAGTACTCTCATTCACTTCTATAAAAAAACTAGGTTGAATAGGTCAACATAGTATTCTACACAGCTTCCAAAAAACATACTAGGTTGATTAGGCTATCATAGTCATCTTAAAAGGCTTCAACTAACAAGGAATTATGATGTAGAGGATGATCAACTTCTCAATAAACTTCTTCTTAGCTGGTGTTCTCTCTCTCAATGAGGTTTATATGATCAATCAGGGATTCATAAATTCTTTGACTTTCTTATGGTTTTAATTATTCCTCTCATACTCCTTATGGTCCTTTGAGACCTCTCTTACCCTTAACTCACTTCACCACCTATTCCTTACCCTTGACAGCTTTCCCCTATGACTTAGTCACTTCTAGTAGCTTTTTTTAGGCTATACCTGCTTGTATGGATCTGTACAAATGCACTTTGATAAATTAATACTTGATTTGGATACCATTTATTTTGATTCAACTCCCCACACAATTTCAAGACCTAAATCTATTTATAACACTTTCTTTTAGACTTTTTTAGGTCAATGACATGCCAAATTAGGCATATTCTCCTTATAAACACACACGATCTTCTCTCCTTGTACGTGAAAGTATAAAATTGATAAAATAACACCATAATCATTTTGTATGCATGAAAATATGAACACTATGGATTGCACCCTTTAAAAGAAAACTCAGCTTCTTTCTTCCACGTAGCACAATGGAGACATTCCTCTTGCTGTGGGTGTAATGATCTTGATATTCAATATATGCATAAATACCCTTAAGGTAGGGAAACACCATATAATACTCCTTTAGGAAGGAATAACTCCATAATGTCTCTTCGAGGGAACAACCTCCAATAGCCTCTTACAATAGAAGACACAATGCTTACTTGATATCTTTACCATGATAATCATCTCCTATATATATAAATCTATCTAACCCATGGATGGGTAACCTCCTAATCCAATGTAGGCTGACCATTACCCAATGTAATACTTCCACAAGTTACTCTATTATCTTAATATATTATATGCATATAACTAGGGGGATGTGTGCCACATGTCGGCATCTCCATCAACCCATATACATCAATATATCATATCCCTAGGTACATAGCAGTGGGTAACAAGTTTGAGGAATGAATCTCTAGATTAAGGGATAGTTCCCCTTGATGCACCTTGAGGTCCTGAATTTTTACTACTAATAATGGGGGGGTGAAAAGAGAGAGGGATAATATAAAAGTAGAACCTAACTAAAATGGTGATACACCAAAATTGATTGATCTACTCATCTTTTATCTACGCTTTATACCAAAAGGAGCGAACATACACTTCATTTGAATAAGAGACTAGACTACATCAATGTTTTAACAAGAGGTTTGATGGAGGTATAATGAAAAAAACCTACTATAGGTGCTTTAGAGGCACACTGTTGGATGGTTGGTCACTTGCACCTATACTTCAACCTGGACACTTCTTGTTAACCTGCAAAATAAGATCTTGGATACACTAGATGCATTGGCATCGACCTATGAAAGTATTAAAATAAATGACTAAACATAAGGCAATACATAGACGTATGCAAAAGTGTAAAGAATCAGATAGAGGTAAAATGCTTCTTTGATTAAAGGCAATTTTTTTCAGGGCTTCACCATACAAAAGTGAGAGATCCTTTTACAAAGCTAAGAGGTTACAATATATAGAATTTGGAGAAAGACCCTTGACCCCTTTCAAGAGCATGTGGCCCATACTACATTAAACACCTTGGTAAGAGGAATTTGCTCATGCTACTATCATCTTTCCATAAATGCACCTAAAAGAGCCATGCTGTAAGTGTCCCAAATATTGACTTTGCTGCCCAAGTTGCATTAAACATTCTGGCTAAAGGATGGGTCACTTTGTTCTTTGAATGACAAGGCTGCCTCTCCATGAAAAATCATGCAACTGTTTGCTTATTAATGCTAACAAAGAAAAAATGGGCCACTCTATTGAATTCTCACACAATTCCCTTGATGGTTGTTTGGTGGAGACTATTCCATTTATAATCAATTACTTCTCCTGTCGATGTCTCCTGTACTACTTGGGCTGATCTAGTTCATTCCTACACTTCGTTGGATGTGTCACTTGAAAAATTCCAAGTGTTTGTATTATGTGTGTGTGGCTACATTCTAGATTAATTACTCTACTTTTCTCTTTCCTTGCTACTTCTTATCTTTTCTTGATAATTTAAGCTCTCGAGGATATCATTTTTTCTCCTCTTGGGCTCCTTCTTTGGTGGGTTGCTGAGTCTACCTTCAGGCTTTTGGTCCTTTGAATTCCTTTGGACAAAATATTCGAAGGATATCCTTTAGATATTTTTTTGGGATGAATTCTTCCTTTTCTCGTAGCTTTGACACCCACTTTTAATGATGCTTAGGCTCACACTCTGGAATTCTTTTAGATAAAATGTCTAAAAGAATTCTTTTAGACATTTTGTTTGAAAGAATTGTTATTTGGCCTTTCTCCAATGGTTAATCCATTTTATTGAATTTGAAATTTGTGGGCCCATCATCAAACATTTGAAAATTAGTGGCTATCTTATCACCATAAAATTGACATCCATGGGCCTGTCACCATTTGAAAACTAATGGCTCTTTTGGTACCTTGAATTTGATGTTTGTGGGCCTATCACTAGACATTTAAACTTTCAACAACTAGCTTACCATGTTGAAGTTGATGTTCTTGGGCCTGTCACTACCCTTTAGTGATTTCTCAACTTTTCTAAACATACATTTCTCAAGGGAAAGTTACCCTTAGTAAAAAATAGGAAGGTCCCTTTTTGATGGCCAAGTGTCCTTTGAAAGGGAACTTTACCCTTCAGGTATTTTGTTTCCAAATTTCTTTGAATAAAATGTCCAAATTAATTCCTTTGAACATTTTGTCTGAAAGAATTCATACCTTAAGTGTCTTGGATTTCCTTGGTGAATTATTTTGGACAAAATGTCTAAAGGAATTCCTTCAGAAATTTTTTCCAAAGAAATTCATCCCTTGATTTTTTTCATGGATTTTCTTCAGACATTTTGTATGAAGAAATTCATTCTTCATCTTGTCACTTCATCCGAAGGAAATCCTTCTTTTTTTTTGCTTTTTGGCCTAACCCTTGCAAAAATATCTTCTACCCTTTGCAAGGGCACTTTGGGTCCAAGGTTTCCCTTAAAAACTCCTTGAAAAGTCCCATTTGTTACTTTCCTACCCTCCACAAGGATACTTGACTTTTGAAGCTTTTTGTAAAAGACTTATGTCCCTTTGAAACTAGCCCATCCTTCTGTTGATCAAAGGCTTTCCTAGGGTAATTTATTTGCCTTGATAAACATGTAGAATTGAAATGAGTTCCAAATCAACCTAAATAGTTGAAAGTCTCAAAACACTTGATTTTTATAGAAATGGGCCTGTTATAAGGGGAAAACCCAAAAATTATAGTGAGGTGAATTCATAAAAAACTGGATAACAAGCCCTACAAGGAAAAGAAAGAGGGGTACCTAATTTTGGCCTATAGGACCAAAATTGGTCAACACATTTGGCAATTCATAGGGGAAGCATGCCTGCTATGCTTAAGAATACTGATGACTTAAAGGTCCATTGGGCACGGAGTTAGGATATAGCTTGAAAGGTTGGTAATAACCTTGAAAGACTTAAGAACCAATGAATATTTACCCCAAAAGGTAAAGAAAACACACACAAGGCTAAAAAACTACAAACATTCAAAAAAACACTTAGGGAAAATGAGGAAAAAATGGGGAAACTATGTACATAACAAGAGAAGGTTAGTGACAATGTTTAAGATATATCCCATTGACTGGGATATGTAGTTCTCCACCATCCAACCTAGAGAGTTGGAATGTATTATGTTGCTTGCACTGGGTGATGACATATGGACCACTCCACAAGGCATTGAACTTCATGTGTTTTCTAGGTTTAGCTTAGTCTTTATACCATTTTTAGACAATGTCACCTTCTGAGAAGTCCTATGATGAGGATTTCTTGTCAAAATGTTTTTTTGTTTATTGCTGGTGGCTAGTCATAGAAACCATGGCTTGGTGTCTTGCCTCCTAAATCTCTATTAATTCACAAAATTTGACCTCCATACTATCACTCTCCTTTGATTGTAGCTGATGGGAAAGATCCAAGGCTAGTAATTCAAGTGAAATAGGAAGTCTAGCTTCCCTTCCATACATAAGTGTGTATGGTGAATTAACAACTACCCTTTTTAGAGTGATTCTGTTTGCCCACAAGGCTGTCTTTAGCTTGGCATGCCAAGCCCTTTGATTTTCCTCCATTATTCTTTTAATGATCCTGATCAGGTTCTTATTGGTGGACTCAACCAACCCATTTCCTTATGGGTAATATTTAGAAGAAGTACTAAGATAGATGCCATATCCTAATTCCCACTCACTTGTCTTAGTTCCTAAGAAAGCTAATGTGTTGTCTGAAATGATTGTAGCTAGGACTAACAATCTCATCACCAAGCCTTCATAGAAATCTAGTACCACACTCTCATTGGCCTCCTTTAAAGTGATGGATTCCACCCATCTCATGAAATAATCTATAGCAATTAAGAACCACTTGTGGCCAACACTGAAAGGCGAGTTGATCATCCCTATGAAGTCCAAACCCCATTCATGAACGACTGTTCCACTTGAATAGGTTACAAGGGCATAGTAGCCAACCACTATTTTCCATCAAAGAGAGCACATTTATGGCATCTCCTCACCCAAGCATGAGTGTCTCTAAACAAAGTGGGCTAAAATTAACCAGCCCTCATAATCCTTGTAGTTGTGGTCCTAGGAGCAAAGTGACCACCAGTTGGTCCATCATAAAATTTAGATAGTACCCTGTCAACTTGATTTGAATTGATGCATCTCAAAAGTACCCCTAAAAAGTTCTTTCTAAATAACACTCCATCACCTAAGACATAAGGAAGAGACTGGAGCCTAAAATATCTCCTCTTAGTTCTATCAAGGCCTTGCAGACACTCACTAGTTTGAAGGAAATGAACCATGTCTTCTACCCAACTCTTCATGATTGTAGGTACTTCCACTATAGCTTCATCATGGAATATCAAAACACCTTCCTTCAGCACTTTGAGGTCTATAGTGAGGTGTTCGCACAACCCTCTTCCCCTTATGAGCTTGGTGGTCTTGATCTCCACATCATACTCTATTACCTTAGTGATCCACCCTACCCTATTTTCATTCAAGTCACAGCTCAACAAGATGTCCTTTACACTAGGATGTGGCACCATGATGTTAATCTTGTTATTAGACAACATATGTCTAAATTTCTTCAAGCTTTATATGACTACAAGTGCTTTTTTCTCAACATATGTGTACCTAACTTCATATCCCTTTAAGCCCTAGTTAAAAAATGTGAGAGGTTGTTCCAAATTTTCACCATTTGCTTGAGTGAGCATAGCAGAGATTACCTCTTCATTGTCAAAGGTGTAGAGATTGAAGTCTTTGGAGAAGTCTGGACTAGTCAGGGTGTTAGCCTGGGTAATAGCATGTTCGATACCTTTGAAGCTATCTCTCCTCCTCACTATCCATGTAAACATCTCATCCTTCCTAAGCATGGAAGTTGGTGGCTTCAATAGTTAAACAAAATTAGGGATGAATCTCCTAATAAAGTTTATTTTGCCAAAGAAGCTTTGTAGGCCCTTCTTGTGTTTAGGCAAGGACAATGCTAAGATGGTACACACTCTTTTTAGATTAATGGTCAAGCCCTTTTTTGAAATGACATGACCCATGTTGTTGCCTTCATGAATAGTAAACACACATTTATTTGGGTTGAGATAGATGTTGAACTCTCTACAACTCTTAAAGATTTGCCTCAGGTGTTTTAGATGTTTTCCTACCTCCCTAGAGAAAACTATCACATAATCAAGATAAATCATCACAATGTCATTTATCAAACCTTGGAAAGCCATATCCATAGCTCATTGGAAGGTAGCTCTAGCATTTGATAGTCTTAATGGCATCTTCCTATAGGCAAAAGTTCCCCACTTAGTGGTGAAGGCTGTCTTGTATTTGTTGAGTTGTGGAGCTAAAAGCGTCAACTCCTTGCAAACAGAAGGAACAAAGGTTGCTGAGATCTAGGAGCACTGACATCGGTAGCAGGACCGACGTCGATCTTGACCAATGCAGAAGGCCATCGGCGACGGCAGGGAGTCAGCCGATGTCGGCATAACCAGACTAGCAGGGACTGGCGTCGGTCGCCTGTGTGTTCTAGAACTGCTCATTACATGGACAGTTAGTTAAGTGAACGAAGAGTTTGCATGTAAAGACCAGTTAGAGTCTTGAGCTACGTGGATATTCATTCCATATTAAGAGTCTAAGTTAGTGTTTAAGTTAGGGATCTATTTATAGACCCATTAGCATGTATTGTATAAGGAATAAGATAAGGAAGGCAAGGAAGTTCCTTCTATGTGTAAGATCATTGAGTTTCAGGTTGTTGCAAGCTCATAGGAGATCTACATGTGTGAGTATGGTCTATTGAATTGCAGGTTACAGGTTCATGGGAGATCAACTTGAAGTACTTTAGAGTGCTTGGTGAACTGGCAGGGTTATTACTAACTAGTTGGAGAGGTGAACACCAATTCTGTTTGTGAGTTGGTTGTTGGGACCGTTTTTTGTGTAGGAGAGTGTTGTAGAAGAATTACTGTACACTTGAGGTGTGGGAAGCCTCTGTAAGGTGGAAGAGTGTGGCGGCTCTTTATTGTATTCTTTTCTGTAAAGTGTTAATACAAGATAGTGTATTGTCTCTCATATTCTGTGCTATTGGTGAATTCTAGTTACTTGTGTTTCTGGTTATTTCTGCATTTATAATTGCTTATATTTGGTAATCATACTGTGCTCTTTCTGAGGAGCAAGATCCTAACAAAGTGGGATCAGAACAGGTGTTGTTCTTGTGATCCCCCAACAAAGTGGTATCAGAGCTGTTGGTTGGGATACTAACAGATTGGATTAGATTTGGTTAGTGTGTTTTGATTACAGGTTACTCACAAGGTTTCTATTTGAGTGGGAGTTGAGCAATGATAGAAGACAGTAAGCTACGGATGGAAAAGTTTAATGGCAAGAACTACCAATTGTGGAGGATGCAGATTGAGGATTATTTGTATCAAAAAGATTTGTACTTACCATTGGGAGGGGTTAACTGCAAACCCTCGGATATGAAAGATGAAGAATGGGAGGTTTTTGATCGAAAGGCTCTAGGATCTATTAGATTGAGTCTTGCATCATCTGTGATTTCTAGCTTATCACAGTGTAAGACAATGGTGGAGTTGATGGAATCTTTGGCAAATTTATATGAAAAACCCTCAGCTTCTAATAAGGTATTTCTTATGAAGCGTTTATTTAATTTGCAAATGTTGGAAGGTGGATCTGTTCATAGCCATCTTAGTGATTTCCATGGTTTGGTAAACCAGTTAAGTTTAGTCAATATTGTATTTGATGATGAAATTAGAGCTCTCTTAATCTTGTGTTCATTACCTAAAAGTTGGGAAGGTTTGGTAATGACAGTTTCTAATACTGTGTCTCCTTCAAAAGTCTTAAAAGTGGATGATGTTGTGAGTGTGACCTTGAATGAAGAGATACGCAGGAATAACACATGTGAATCATTAGGAAATGCTTTGAGTGTTGAAGGCAGAGGAAGGCAAAGAGAAAAGATAGAGCATGGGAGATCAAGGTCCAAGATAGGGAGAAGATCCAAGTCCAGGTATGGTAGAATAACCTGCTGGAAGTGTGGAAAGCAAGGGCACTTAAAGAGAGATTGCAGATCAGGCGAAGATCAGCATGAAGAACATGAAGAAGAAGCAGATGTTGCAGATTATGCTGCACGGGATGCTCTGGTATGTTCTTTGGATAAAGTAGAATCTTGGGTTTTAGATTCTGGTGCCTCTTGTCATGCATCCCCACATAGGGAATTTTTTCATGAGTATGTCCAGGGAGACTTTGGAGAAATTTGTGTAGGGGATGGTAAGCCTTGTCAGATTGTTGGCAAAGGGAAAGTGAAGCTGAAACTGCAGACAGGTAACACATGGGTGTTAAAAGAAGTCATGCATGTCCCAATTCTGGAGTGGAATTTGATTTCTGTTAGAAGTTTGGGTGATGAGGGTTGCATAGTAACTCTCACAGTGGACTCTTAGAAGGTTACCAAGGGGACACTTGTTGTAGCTAGAGGTAAGAAAGTAGGTATGCTTTATCTATCTACTTGTACTATTGATTCTCCTTCTGGGTTATCTACTTCAGCTGTAGATTCAGAGATGTGGCTTGATAGGCTTGGTCACAAAGATAAGGAGTTTCAGATTTGGAAGGTATGGATCATGGTTTCTATATGCAAAAGAAGAAGGTGATGTTTTTTGAGGAATCCGATGTTAGTGACAAGAACAGGAAAACCTTGGTTTTCAAGGAGAAGGTGACAGACAGAGTTCAGCACAAGATGCAGAAGAATTCTGAGCAGAGCAAGGGTGTTTTGGAGAAGGATTTGATCCAAAAAGAGCTCGCGAGAAAAAGTTAGGTCTCACTAGAAAAACATAGAGACCGATGTCGGCAGGAAAACCGGCATCAGCGTCCAGACAGGGACCGATGTCAGCTATGTGTAGACCGATGTCGGTGACTCAGGGCAGATAACGACCTGCATCGGCCAGGGGAGAATGACGTCGGCAAGGAGGCAGTCATAAGGAATCGACATCGGTCGGCTACAGACTGAGATGTGACCGGCATCGGTTACTGAGACAAATTTTGGGTGGACAAGTTGTCATGGTGTCTCAAGCGCCGATATGGAGGACTGAAGGTGTAAGTAAGTTCTTAAATTCATCATTTCCCTTCTTTATACTACTTGTTGCTCACTTATGGCATAGGACGAGGAAGTTATTGAAGAAGCAGAACAGGTAGATCCAGGAAACAGTGGGAGCTAGGCATGGATGAGGATGTGATTCCTTGGAGGAGTACCAAACAGGTGTTTTGGGTAGAGTGGCTCGCTGAAAGTAAGCACTGAGAGACGAATGGATGTTGAGGATAAAGAAGAGCAGAAATGGATACATGAGATGGAAGATCAGGGTATATGGTCTTGTATTAGCTGTAGGGCAATGGAGGTTTGATCATTGTGTTTCTCTTTACTAGGTTGGATAATATTAGCTACATTATCTTATTACTGTATGATGTGCTTGTTGCAGGGTTACATATACAGGTATTGTTGAACTAAAGGTAAAGCTAGTTCAGGGGTGTGTCATGGAGAATCTGGGAGCAGCAAGATTCTTTGGCATGAGTGTGTTTTAGAAACATGGTAGGTCATATGTTGACTTTGTTTCAGGATGATTGTGTGAGACCGGTTAGCACGCCGATGGTTGGACAGTTCACAGAACAGGTGTCTTGATTCACATAATGAGGTTGAGTGCATGGTATGTACTAAACCTGAGTTTTCCCAAGCAGTGGGAGTTGTCACAAGTTGGAGCCAATCTGGGAGAGAACCATTGGAGGACAGTTCAGTGGATTCTTACAGGGACTAGCAACAGGTGCACATGCTATGCAGGTTCAGGTTATTTTCTACATGGTTTGTAGATGTGGATGTGGTAGGTGATTTGAATGACAGGTTTTGCACTACGGGATTTGTGGTGGTTGGTCTTCAAGAATGATCTTGAGGAGGGATGCAAAGCCAAGGGAACAAACTAGATAGAGTACAGGTACAGGTACAAGTTACAGCTGTTTATCTCCAAGTGGGAGATTATTGAGTTGTGGAGCTAAAAGCTTCAACTCCTTGCAAATAGAAGGAACAAAGGTTGCTAATATCCAGGAGCACTGGCATTGGCAGCAGGACCAACGTCGGTCGTGACCAGTGCAGAAGGCCACCGGCGATGGTAGGGAGTCGGCCAATGTCGGCATAACCAGACTAGCAGGGACCGGCGTCAGTTGCTTGTGTGTTCCAGAACTGCTCGTTACATGGATAGTTAGTTAAGTGAACGAAGAGTTTGCATGTAAAGACCAGTTAGAGTCTTGAGCTGTGTGAATATCCATTCCATATTAAGAGTCTAAGTTAGTGTTTAAGTTAGGGATCTATTTATAGACCCATTGGCATGTATTGTATAAGGAATAAGATAAGGAAGGCAAGGAAGTTCCTTCTATGTGTAAGATCATTGAGTTGCAGGTTGTTGCAAGCTCATAGGAGATCTACATGTGTGAGTATGGTCTATTGAATTGCAGGTTGCAGGTTCATGGGAGATCAACTTGAAGTACTTTAGAGTGCTTGGTGAACTGGCAGGGTTATTACTGACTAGCTGGAGAGGTGAACACCAATTCTGTTTGTGAGTTGGTTGTTGGGACCGTTTTTTGTGTAGGAGAGTGTTGTAGAAGAATTACTGTACACTTGACGTGTGGGAAGCCTCTGTAAGGTGGAAGAGTGTGGTGGCTCTTTATTGTATTCTTTTCTGTAAAGTGTTAATATAAGATAGTGTATTGTCTCTCATATTCTGTGCTATTGGTGAATTCTAGTTACTTGTGTTTCTGGTTATTTTCGCATTTATAATTGCTTATATTTGGTAATCATACTATGCTCTTTCTGAGGAGCAAGATCCTAACAAAGTGGGATCAGAACAGGTGTTGTTCTTGTGATCCCCCAACAGTATTGGTCACAGTCTTGCACCAAAATTTGATTGTACATAACAAAATGAAAGAATGCCTTTCATCATTTGTACATACCTTCCCAAGTGCAAACATCCTATCCCTGAATTTTTTAACCCTTTCATAATTATCTTTATTAGTTGTGATGCTTGCTTTGTCATCTTTGAGTTGGTCATCCTCATTGAAGATGCTTTCAAGAGTGACCAAACCCTTAGGAAGTCTGTTGTTCTTTATCTGAATAATCTGGCCATCATACTACTATTACAGCTTGGATTTCTTCTTAGAAGTGAACTCAGCCTCCTCTTGTAAGAAAAGTGTTATCTGCTAGTCACTGTCAAACACCTACCAATTAGTGACATTATTAGGTATGGAGGGTCTTATTATCACCTTTAAATGGTGTTAATTTCTATCCTAGCTTATTCTCTTGGGAATGTCAAACTGAGCACCAAGTACTGCTAGTCTATTTACTTGCTTGTTTTGTTCTTTTATGATGGAAATGATGTTGAAAGTAGTGAAGCTTTCCATTAAGTCCCACACCCTATGCTTTTAAGACTTTAGAAATAAATTCTTGGTTGATTTTTTACCTCTCACCTGGTTTACAATTAACTCGTTGTCTCCAAAAACTTGCAATTATTTGATTCCTCTTTTTCTTGCCCACTCTAAACCATGAACAAGAGATTCATATTATGTTACATTGCAAGTGTAGGTGAAATGGAACCTGAATGTTGAAAATTATTTTTATTTTGAAGGTGAAACCAACATTGCTCCACCACCAGCTCCCAACTTTCTTCTAGACCCATCGAAGAAAATTTGGTACAAACCATAAATTTCTTGGTTTGCCTTCATCAAATTTGGCATGAAAGTATCCTTTTCATGCATATAATAAACTCCTTGACCTATTTCTTCTATGAACTTATAAGGATCATGTTCAAAATTGTCATTTCCCCATTCGTTTAGGAGCAAGTCAGCAACTCCTTCAAGGGAGATGGTGGGGATTGGTTTACCTAGAATTCATCTTCATCAATGATGGTGTAGCTGACATTTAATACCTTGGGTAAGTATGGCTCTAGGTGATATTTTTGGATAGGCTCTGACTCAATCTTCACTTTGGTTCCATATTTGGTCCTAAAGACCATGTAAGACCAATTTTCTGCCAAGTACCCACCTATTTTGGATGTGAAATCCCTGGATAAGGAAAGAGTGAAGTAAGGGGGAACATCCACCACTACCATGTCATGGGGAATGGAGAAGATTAGATAGGCATGGAGAGTTAGATTCAAGCCCCTTACCACTCCTAATTTATTATTTGGTGATCTATCCAACTGTAGAACTCCCTTGGTCATTTGCTCATATTTGAGTCCCAGTTTATCAACTATGCATTTGGGCATTACTGAGGTGCTCACTTCACTATCAATGATGCAATTATGGACTAAGAAATCTCTAATAATCAAGGATAGATAGAAATTATTTAAATTTTCATCCTTCTTTGCTTGACCTCCCATGGGAAGAGCCCCATTCACAATCAACACATTATCAGTTTTTGCTAGGATAACTTGCTCACTCAGCCCATACAATTCCTTTTAAAGTATATCCTTTTATCTTGGCGTTGCTAAGGAATCCCATAATGATATATTCATGTGCAGCTTCTTCATTTGGTCCACCACATTGATTAGAGGGTTGCTCCCTTTTGAGTTCTCCTTGGGGGAATTTACAACTTGAGGTACAACCCAAGGAGTCAAAGCTGTAACTAGCTATCTATAATTGGGAAATTTATGGTTTACTTGTGATGAAAAAGAAGCCATAGATGCTTGAGTAGCTTCTTGATCTTTATTCATAGCTCTCTTATTGGACCTAGTGTTGGCTGTAACACAATCATCCTTATTATTTGTACTCCCCACATAATTAACTGCATAAAATTCCCCTTCTATGTGGTTCATAAAAGTGGAATCAGATTGAGCTTGCCTATTGTCCATCCTAGGTTGTGTTGACACCTCAAAACTTGGGAATTGGGCTATCTAATCACCTTATGTGTGCATACATTAAGTTGGTAGCTCATTAGCATAATCATCCTATTCTTGACCATATCCCAAGGGTGGGAAATTAGGTTGTTACTATACCAAATTATTTTGAGTGGGAACAAGAGCCTTGGATGATGAAGGGGCACTTGAATTATAACTCTGATAAGCTCTAACCTAGGTAATCTAACCCTAACCTTGATTATAATTCTAGAAAGGAGGTCTATTCATCTACCCAAACTATTGGTATCCTTGATTCTGTTGATAATTTTGAGCTTGTTGTCTCTTGAGGGCCACTAATTCATTGGTAACGCTCTGTTGTAAACTCTTAACCTCATGGAGGTCATTTGCAAGGGTAGTAGCTAAATTTTATATACTAGGTAGAGGAGCTAAAGTGGGTGAAACAGTCTAAACTTAGGGCTAAAAATTAGGAAAAAGCAGCATATGAGGTCTAAGAGCTATCTTTCCTACTTGCACCAAACAATTTTTGATAGCTATGGTTATTTCATAAGCAGTGGGTAACACTTGTCCACCCATGGACTGTATCATGATAGCAATATCACTATTCAAGGCCTTTAAATAGCATAGGAAAGAATAGCTTGGGGTCAACCTCACTAGAATGGGGATTCTATCCCAAGTCTTTTGGAACTTAGTGTTAAAATCTTACATAAATTCATGTAGGGCTCTCTTCATAGTGGTTAATTACTCAGCTAGAGACAAATGGTCACTTTTCTCTCCAAACCTATTTGTCAAGAGGGTGCCTAATTCATTCCATGAGCTAACTAAATTCATAGGCAAGGTCCCATACTAGTCCAAAACCTTACCTTTAAAGGACAAGGCCAGTAACCTGATGGCTACATTCTCTTCAGTGACATTATGGATATTGTAGAGGTTGGCTATGTTTCTGATATGATCAATAGCATTGATTGGCCCCTCTCCACTAAAAACAAGAACACTCATAAGGGTTATCCTTAAAATTGGGTCATACTATAGAATATTCAAAGGACTCTAACCATTGAAGGCCACAAAAGGTAAATCCATGGTTGTGATAGAGTTCAATCGGGGTCTCCTTATATAGGTGTATTTTATGGTAGGTCTGGGAAACTGATTTGATGTGTAATCATGAATCATTGTAAACCTTAACCTCTTTTCTGAGTTCAAAGGCAACTCAAATTTTTTGAAAGGAACACCCATAGAAGAAGATCTTGTGGTGACCTTAGGCATGGGATGCTAGGTTGATCACTAACTAGAGATTGAGTTCTTAAAATGGAGTCACCAAATGCTAGATTATAGTTCTTTATTTTGGACTTATTACAGTTATAGGACCAACACCAATCCTAAAACTTCATAGGGCATAAAAATTGGTCCCACTAGGCATGCCAAAAACTATTGACACTATGGATTACACCCTTTAAAATAAAACTCAGCTTCTTTCTTCCGTGCGGCACAATGGAGACATTCCTCTCATTGTGGGTAACAAGTTTGAGGAATGAATCTCTAGATTAAGGGATAGCTCCCCTTGATGCCCCTTGAGGTCTTAAATTTCTACTACTAATAGTGGGGGGGGTGAAAAGAGAGAGGGATAATATAAAATTAGAACCTAACTAAAATGGTGATGCACCAAAATTGATTGATTTACCCATCTTTTATCTATGCTTTGTACCAAAAGGAGTGAACATACACTTCATTTAAACAAGAGACTAGACTGCATCAGTGTTTTAACAAGAGGTTTGATGGAGGTATAATGAAGAAGAACCTATCATAGGTACTTTAGAGGCACACTGTTGGATGGTTGCTCACCTATACCTATACTTCAACCTGGACACTTCTTGTTAACCTGTAAAAGAAGATCTTGGATACACTTGATGCACTGGCATCAATCTTTGAAATCATTAAAATAAATGACTAAACATAAGGCAATACATAGACGTATGTAAAAGTGTAAAGAATTAGATAGAGGTAAAATGCTTATTTGATTAAAGGCAATTTTTTTTAGGGCTTCGCCATACAAAAGTGAGAGATCCTTTTACAAAGCTGAAAGGTTACAATATATAGAATTTAGAGAAAGACCCTTGACCCCTTTCAAGACTAGGTAGCCCATACTACATTAAACACCTTGGTAAGAGGAATTCACTCATGCTGTTGTCATCTTTCCATAAATTTTCCTAAAAGAGCCATGCTGTAGGTGTCTCAAATATTGAATTTACTACCCAAGCTACATTAAACATTCCTACTAAAGGATGGGTCACTTTATTCTTTGAATGACAAGGCTGCCTCTCCATGAAAACTCATGCAACTTTCTACTTATTAATGCTAAACAAATAAAAAATGGGCCACTCAATTGAATGCTCGCATAGTTCCCTTGATGGCTATTTGGTGGAGACTATTCCATCTACAAGCAATTAATTCTCCCATCGATGCCTCTTGTGCCACCTGGACTGATCTGGTTCAGTCCTACGCTTGGATGGATGTGTCACCTAGAATGTTCCAAGTGTTTGTATTATGTGTGCATGGCCATATTCTGGATTAACTACTCTACTTTTCTCTTTCCTTGCTACTTTTTATCTTTTCCTAGCAATTCGGGCTCTTGGGGCTATCCTTTTTTCTCCTCTCGGGCTCCTTCCTTGGTGGGTCACTGAGTCTACCTTCAGGCTTCTGGGCCTTTGAATTCCTTTAGGCAATTCTTCTTTTTCTCACCACTTTGACACCTGATTTTAATGACTCTTAGGCTCATGCTCTAGAATTATTTTAGACAAAATGTCTAAAAGAATTCTTTCAGACATTTTGCTTGAAAGAATTATTCTTTGGCCTTTCTCCAAAGGTTAACCAATTTTCTTAAATTTTATGTTCACGGGCCCATCATCAAACATTTAAAAATCAATGGCTATATTATCACCATAAAATTGGCATCTACGATCCTATCACCATTTAAAAACTAACAACTCTTTTGCTACCTTAAATTTGACATTCACAGGCATGTCACCAAACATTTAAACTTTTAACAGCTAGCTTAGCATGTTGAAGTTGACATTCTCAGGCCCGTCACTACCCTTTACCAATTTCTTGACTTTTGTAAATGGAATTTTTTGAAGGGAAAGTGACCCTTCAAAAACAATAGGAAGGTCACTTTTTGATGGCCAAGTGTCCTCCGAAAGGGTACTTTACCCTTTGGGTAATTTGTTTCCAAATTTCTTCAGACAAAATGTCTGAAGGAATTCTTTCGGACATTTTGTTGAAAGAATTCATACCTTAAGTGTCTTGGATTTCCTTGGTGAATTTAATCAGACAAAATGTCCAAAGGAAAAATAGGAAGGTCACTTTTTGATGGCCAAGTGTCCTCCGAAAGGGTACTTTACCCTTTGGGTAATTTGTTTCCAAATTTCTTTAGACAAAATGTCTAAAGGAATTCTTTCGGACATTTTGTTGAAAGAATTCATACCTTAAGTGTCTTGGATTTCCTTGGTGAATTTAATCAGACAAAATGTCCAAAGGAATTCCTTTGGACATTTTGTTTGAATAAATTCACCAAGGAAATCCAAGACACTTAAGGTATGAATTCTTTGAAGAAATTCATCCATTGAGTTTCTTCATGGATTTTCTTCAGACATTTTGTCTGAAGAAATTCATTCTTCATCTTGTCACTTCCTCCTAAGGAAATCCTTTTTTTTTGGCTTTCTAGCTTGGCCCTTGCAAACAAATCTTCTACCCTCCATAAGGGAACTTTGGGTCCAAGGTTTCCCTTTAAAACTCCTTGAGAAGTACCATTTGTTGCTTTCTTGCCGTCCGCAAGGGTACCTAAATTTTGGAGCTTTTTGTAAAAGACTTCTGCCCCTTTAAAATTGGCCCATCCTTCTATCGATCAAAGGCTTGTCTAGGGTTATTAATTTGCCTTGATAAACATCTAGAATTGAAATGAGTTCCAAATCAACCAAACTACTTGCAAGACTCAAAACACTTATTTTTTATAGAAATGAGCTTGTTACTAGGGGAAAACCCAAAAATTGCAGTGAGGCGAATTCATCAAAACTGGCTAAGAGGCCCTACAAGGAAAAGAAAGAGGGGTGCCTAATTTTGGCCTTTAGGACCAAAATTGGTCAACAAGAAACCAATAATACCAAAATTTTTTTGGGCAATTCCATTAGTTGAATCTCTAGGAAAATGCATTTGAAGGGTGAAACCCTAGTTTTAGGTTTCAAAGGGGTTGCATGACCCAAAATCACATAGTTTGCTCTTATTTGCTCCAAGAAGCATTCAAGGATTTATAATTATTTTTTAGTCTCAATTAACTTAGTTACAACTTCTCCAAGTATTATTTACTTTTGTACCTTGCTCTATTACACCTTTTCTTAATGTTCTTGACTCACAACAATCACACAATCATGTATACAAGGTCTGTAAATGCACTTTAGGGTTTTCATTAGACCTCAAATAATTTAGACTATATGAATTATTTGGAAGGACCTATAGACAATACATTCACCTTGTTTAACAATTATTTATGCACAAAACTCCTTTCAACTTCTTTATAACATTCTTGTCTAAATTAGGTACACAGACAAATTCTACAGGCTATGTAATGTTGATTTGAGGACTTAGATCTTAAGGAAAAGTTTCCAAAAATTTACATATAATTGAAAAAGGATCATAAAAAATATAAACACATATTGGAATCAAGAATCAAGTAATGTCAAATCTCTACATCCTTTTTTATCTCAATGTGATGACTCATTGTTTGCATATGTTCTTCTACAAGTCTGTATTGTTCTTTAGACCAAACAACATGAAAAATAAAAAATGAATTACTTTAAACATGCTCAATATCATGGGAAAAGGCTCACCATAATGAAAACAAGCATGAAAAACACCACACATATATGCTTCCTTCATTGAGCAATCACAACACACTCATTTCCCATTGTGCATACACAGGGCAAACAAGATTTAACAACTTCTCTTCAATTTTTGAAACTCTTTTATTATTTATTGGGAATTATAATACCTTAAAATTCAAATAAAAAATCATAACTGAATCAAAATCAAAACTTTCATATTTTGTATCTAGCATAACTACCTCAACTACCTCATAATGGTCATCACAAGTCAGTTTGCACCTTGCACAAAATTCAAGGGGGATGTTTCCATAAAAGTGCAACCCATGATTAGGTTTATATGCCTAAAGTGTATTTAGTTAAAATTTTATATTCATTTGAAAAATTTATGACTTCTAAACCACTTTCTACACTACCCATTCTAAGCCAAGATATTCAAAAATTCAAATTGTTCAATTTGGCAAGAAAACTCCCATTTGAATTCTTGACCTTCCTAGACACTCTTAATCATGTGGAAAGCATTAAAAAATGTAGTTTAATACTTCTCACACTAATAACACACCATAAAAAATTTTATTGACTCTCTATTTACTTGAATTAGACAAAAATTTCAATAATCTTATTTCCGTGAGTGATGTCCCTACATCATACTCCGAAGGGGAAAAGAAAATGAAACTCAGAGAGAGTTTGTTATTCATGAACCTTTACAACTTGGTATTAATGTATTTTATGTCCTTATATTTCTTCCTTTTAGTTTCTTAAATGAGGTTTGGCTTTTCAAACTTGACATGCTACTGGTTCCAAGTCTTTTCATCCTCTTGATTGTTCAAGATGCATCTTGCCTTAGCTAAATTGATTTGAGACAACTGATTTGCCCTACTTGAACCTATTTTAGATACTTTCCTTGCTATTTTAAAACTTCATAATTATTCTAAAAGATTTAAAATTATTGATAAAATTATACCAATGTGCATTTCTTGCTCATATGCATGACTAGGACCAAGGAATTGAACTCCCAACTTAACATGATCTGATTGTTGTTTCTTCCTTTTCCTCCAATTCTAGCAATGCTTTTTATGATCTATTATGTTGATTGGTCCTATTTCTCTCTTTGGCATTGGTTGTCTTCTTTAAATCTCATATAACCCTTTTAAGGGCAATAAATAATAACATAAGTTATCACCTTGTTTAGATTGACATACTTCTTCATCTTTATAAAGTATTAGCACACTTGTCAAGGTCCTACTATCAATATGGATCTTGTTATGTTCCGCATGCTCACTCTATGTCTCCAGCACCCAAACTATTCCTCCTCTCTTTTGAACAACTGATAAAATCTTGCATATTTTTCCCAATGCTTCAAGTTGTGACTTCACTTGTATGAGTATGATTTGAGCATGAAATTTCAAGTCACTCTTTCCTTCCTTCATCTATTATACCCACTTATTCCAGCCACATACAACATCATAATCATGATTTGAATGCAAATGTAGATCTATGCTCCACTCCTTGAGGTGTTCTAATTGTTTATCCTCCATTATGATTGAGTGTTCCATCATCTTGATACTATGATGATTAAGTTATGTTATCTTTATTATCTCCTTCAACACATATGGTTTACTTGAACTACATTTTGCTTGACTCATGCCATCTTATCTAGAGATTGCTTCTTTAAACAAAAAAATATGTAATTTTCTATGCAAATCAATGGGTAATTGTTATTGGTAACAATTTCCATACCTTATATTATGATGTAATGTAGTTTTCACACCTACTAGTCCATTAGAGATAACCTTAAAACTTTCACATACCTCTGTTTTGGTATCTTGTCTTAGCAAGTTAAAATGAAATATTATTTTTGATTCTTCACCATCAATCTCCCATATATATTCTTTGGACTTGATTACCTTGACAGCCTCTAAAACTTGATCAACCTGAAATTCATAATCATATCTTTGTATTTCTAAATGCCTAGCTTCATGATGGATTATATACACATCACCTTTATATACTATAGATCTACTACTAGGCAAATAGTCAACACAAAAAGATTGAACTTCAAAAACTTTCATGAATGTACCTTTTTCATCTTCTTCATTCACATATAATTTTAGTTCTTTAACAATAATTTCATGACCTCTTCTCACCTTTATAACTTGGTATTGATCTTCTTCATGCTACCTATTTTATTGATTTGATCTCTTACACTCTTGCCACTTCTCACTTGCAAGATTACTTTCACCCACACATAAGAATACAAAGTCTATAATCATATTTATACTTATTTGAGTTCTAAATACCTTATCCCACTCAATGTTTTCTTGATCCTTGATCTTGTATGGAGTTTCTTCACTTGATAGGCTCCTAACTGCTCTTTTTGATTGTCATGTTTGCTTTCATCTTCATCGAGATTCTCCTTGTCACAATTTTGCTCTTCCTTCTTCACATAAAATTCTAGTGACTCTTGATCTTGGATTTTGGTGTCCATCTTGCCTTCAATCTTTGTCTTTATTTTCAAGTCAAAGATTCCCATGCACATTGCATCTTATTCTCTCTCACCTTCCCTGGCTTTGTCTTTTGATGGTTCTTGTCTCTTCCTCTCTTAGTTCTTTGGGCTCCCTTCTAGTTGGTGCTCAAGTATTTAAAGATCAACGGCTATTTCATTTCCATAAAATTGACATTCACGGGCCCATCACCATTTGAAAGCCAATGGCTAGTTTATTACCCTAAATTTGATGGCTTTGGGGATGTCACCTGATGTCCGGATTCCAACGGCTAGTTCATGGTGCCCAACTTTGACGTATACAGGCCCATGAATGTCAATTTTATGGCAATGAAATAGCCATTGATCTTTAAATACTTGAGCACCAACCAGAAGGGATCCCAAAGAACTAAGAGAGGAAGAGACAAACACTAGCAAAAGACAAAGCCAGGAAGGGACAAAATCATGAATATAGACAAAATAGCCCAGGTGGCAAAAGGGAGGCGAGTTACTCCTGCAGTTGAAACAATATCCACTAAGTGGTCATTAAGGAGCACAAACAGTGAATGGTGTGACCTGTTTTCTCCACTTTGCATTGATGAGAAGACAAATCTCGTGAATATCTTTAAAAAGTGGTCTTGTTTGTAGACAAAAGGGGTGGGCTTGTCATTAAAACAATTAGGTGACTCACACTTTTGCAGTAGCGTTTAATACATTTTAAGCACCAAAGTCAAGACCGGTGATTACACAACATGGTTCTAGTAGGCCTTTTCTAGAAGGATGATATCAACAAATAGTGACTTCCTCTTCCCAAAGTTTTCAATGTAGCATGGGTCATTTATTTTCCATAAAGCACCAAAGTCTTTTCCTCTTTCTCTATATATATTGTAATCTCTCATTTGAGAAGGGATCTCTTGGCTTGTAAGGCGGAGCTCTACTGGATTTTACCTTGAATCAAGACATAGCATTTTTACCTCCATTTGAGCTTACACTTTTGCATATGTCTATGGATTTGTTTTGTGTTAAGTCATTTTTCTTTTATGCTTTCGCAGAATGATTCCAGCATGTCTAGTGTATTGTGAAGTTTCTTCTTTTGTAGGTCTGTCAGAAGTGTCTACAACAGAGTATAGGCGCATGTGAACAGACTGCCATAGTGTGTCTTAGAACACCTCTAGTAGTTCTTCCTCCCTATATCTCAAGAGGACCCCTAGCTCACAGATGTAGAAGAGTTTCTCATATCAAATGAAGTGTATACCAGCTTGTTCTTGGTGGAAAGTGTAGGTTCAAGCTAAGTAGATCAAACTTTTTACTGTATCACCAATTAGTTTAGGTTCTATTTTCAGCATCGTTCTCCCGTTTCACCCCCCCATTATTAGCAGTAGGAAATCTAGGACCACATAGATACATCAAAGGGAGCTAGCCCTTATCTAGAGACTCTCCCCCCAGTTTTGCCAGACCCACAGGCAAGAGGGGAGTTTCCATTGTGATGTGTGGAAGACAAGAGCTCAGTCTCCTATCAAGGGTGCAATCCACCACGTCAACAGTTTTTGGCACACCCAGTCGGATCACATTTTAACACTCAAAAAATTTCAAGGATTGGTGTTGGTCCTATTATAGTATAATGAACCATTAATATAGCATCTAACCTTTAATTAGGCAATTGTGGGACAAGTTTTGTCCAAAAAAGTTGAAGAATTTTGGTGTGTTCTTCAACCAACCAGCCTTTGGAGGATTTTTCATCAACACCAATGGTGACTCTGAGTTAAATCAGCTGGTTAAGCAATCTTGGTGCCATCAAGAAATCATATTTTGGTATGTATAATTCCATTTCTCAGAACCATGGACCTTGTTTTCCTTCATATAGTTTTGATCAAGCTCAGGTTGTTCATGAAATCACCTCAAGCAACAAGGATGCATACGGTTATGAGTTTTTCCCTTTTTAGGTCTAATATGACCAGTTTCAGCCCTGTCATGAGCTATATTAGTCTTATGCCCAGTATTCTCAATGTGTCACTTCTCCTACTCAACCTAATCTCTTTGCTAATTAATCTCTTTCCACCTTCAAACAATCACTGTTGGAATACGAAAAGTATGTAGTAGAGCTTGACACCAGAAGGGGATGTGGCCAAGAAATCCCTGATCATGTCATCCATCAAGTGAGAAATGCACTAGATCTGGTTAAGAGTGAATGGACTCCCATTGAAAGATCCAATTAGCAAAGGCTTACAAATGAGATGCTGGATGTGAGTGGTTTGATTGCATCTTTGGAAGGGAGGCTGGGTATTCATGAGAGGCAACCTTACCAAGTCTATCAACCTACATACCTGTTGCCCCAAGTTTCATATTAGTCATACACATCCCTTGCTCATGAGCCAAGTCAAGCCTATCAAAGTCCTTTCCCTAATCATGTTGAGGAGAGTCCCGAAATAGTAAATCTTGTTTTTAAGGCCAATCTTGATAAGCAAGTTGAATTGGAAAATATTTAAATGCAACAGTCTATTTTGGCAGCAAGGGAAGTGGAATCTAAATCCTCAGTACCCTCTCACATTATATCCCCATCACCCCAAAAGGAGATGTCCAGTCCTGATATCATGAGTTGGAATAAAGTAGTTGAGTCATGGAACAACAAGGAGGAGAAAGACATTGTCCAAGAGTGTGAGGTAAAAAATGAGGCTAGTCCTTTTCAAGTCCCTCACTCCCTTCCTCAGGAAGCTTCTTGTATTCTAGGTAGCCTTCATGCACTCCCCATTTCCATGATGATTCCTATGAGCTCCAAGAAAGACTCTTTCAAGAAAATCTAGCTAAGCAAATTGAGGAATTAGAAGCAAAGGTGAGATTGCTTAGTGAAGGAGAGATGGAGGTTTCAGACCTTAGAGAGGAGCCTACACCAAAAGACACCCCTTCTACCAATCCTCAAGTCTCTCAATATGATGTCTAGATTCCAAGTTGGAGGAGTGCCTATCATGAACTGGCTCAGGACCTTGAAGAAGATAAATCTGCTCCTACTCATCATGATGATGCTTGTGACCTCCAAAAAAGGCTCTTCTAAGAAAATATAGCTAGGAAAATTATAGAGTTGGAATCCAGAATGAGGTTCCTCAGCCAAAGTGTGATGGATGGTTTAGATCAAGTAGAAGATCTTACATTTGAACACACCCCATCTACACCCCTCCAAAAAATCTATCAAGCCACATCTGATATAGATGAAGTATTGGCCAAATGGAAGGAGGAGAATCATTTGATTCTAGCTCAAGGATTGCCTCCGCTTCCACCTAAGTTTAACCTTTAGCTTTCCACTTCATCCCTTCTTTAAGGAGGTTATGAGCTGACTAAGGGTGAAGAAGGCAACATTGGGACTCAAATAAGTATGCAAAGGGCCTACAATCTTTCAAATTTATCCTTTCAAGAGGTTGGTGAATCTGAAGATGATATTTTTGAAGTCATCAAGGAGGAACCTATTTTGGAAGAGGCAAGTGAAGAAGAAAGGATCCAATTTGTAGCTGATCAAGAAGCTCTCATGGATGTCAATGAGGAAGAAATCATCATGGATGCTCATTTTGAAGACATCATCAACAATGGAGAAGACACAGGTCATGCATACATGCGGATGTTCCAGCAATATGAAGAGGAAAGTAAGCATGGTGAGCTCTCTCCTCCCTTGTTTGATGAACTTCCTTGTTACTTTGATGAGGAGGATGACCATGCCATGGATCCTGAGTTGGAGGAGGATCAGGAGGATGTCTTTGAATAACTAGAGACTCTAATCCTTGAGCAGGAAAAGGAGAAGCTTGTCTATCTTGAGAATAACTTTGAAGAAGAGATCCTTGAACAAGAAGGTGATGTTCTATGGGATGAGCAATCACTCCATGATCCCATTTCAAACATCACAATAGTCACCCTTCTTCAAGAAAGCCATGAAGGAGCAGAAGGTGAGTTTGATAGGGTCTTCAATAAAGTAGAAGGGAACATGTCAAACCATGATGCATGTCAAAGGAGCTATGCATATCAAAGGTCTTATGGTGATGAGCCAACAAACATCAATTTCTTGGTAAAACATGCGAGCATGAAGAGCTAGCATTTGACAAGCTTCCAAGAACAAGAAGAGTACATATATGTTGGGAGCATGTTTGACTCTAATCCACTCGGGTGCAAGCCAATCAAGGTGGCAGGCAAGAGGAGTAGATCACCAAGTCTTCATTCCATTCAGCCACTTGTTAAGTTGTGGAGCTAAAAGCTTCACTGAATATGCAAATGTGGAGGTTGTTGGGTTACACAGTAACTGACATCAGTTAGAACCAATTAGGGGTCAACTGACATTGTTTATCTTCAGCTACACAGTAACCAACATCGGTTATGGTCGACCGGCATCGATCAGACAAGAATCGACATCGATCACCTATGTGTTTCCAGAACTATTATTCTAATTTGAGATGAATAGTTAGTTTGCATGTAAAGACTAATTTTAGTCTTGAGTCTGCGTTTCTAATTATTTTTTGGTTTGGGATCTATTTAAGAGACCCATGGGGCTATATTGTAATCAGGACTAAAGGATTAGATCCTCAAGTGTAAGATCTAGAAGGTCTACAAGAGTGCAAGACTAGGAAGATCTACAGGGAAAGTAAGTAGACAACAATAATTGGGTTGATTATCACTAAAAGTGTAGGCAACAACAACCATTGGGTTGATTGTCACATGTAAGCAAGGTTAGTTGATCTGCAGGGTGTGCAAGATCAAGGAGATCTGCTAGAAGAGGGAACAACTCAGTGTTGAGTTGGTTGTAGTTGATTGAGAGAGAGAACTCTTGAGGGAGAATTATTGTATGCCCAAGAGGTGTGGGAAGAAGAGATTTCTTCATTGTATTTCCTTCTGGAAGAGTGTTAATACAAATTATATTGTTTCTCGTATCTCCTATTCTTTGCTATTTCTAATTTCTAGTTACTTATTACTTTTGGTTTAATTTTGTGTTTAGTTGCTTATACAAAGGTAATCAATTATACTCTAAGGAGGATCTTGATAGTTGGTATCAGAGCTAGGATCACTAACAGGTGGTAGAGTAGGTTAGTGTGTGTTTATTATAGGTTCACTCACAGGGGTTTTTGTTTGAGTGGGAGTAAAGCAATGACAAAGAAAGTACACTAAGAATGGAGAAATTCAATGGCAAGAATTATCAATTATGGAGGATGCAGATAGAAGATTATCTGTATCAGAAAGATCTGTACTTACCGTTGGGTGGAGTTTCAAGCAAGCCCACATATATGCAAGATGAAGAATGGAATGTTCTTGATAGAAAGGCTTTGGGATCTATAAGGTTAAGCCTGGCATCATCTGTGATCTCCAACTTATCGCAGGCAAAGACAATGGTAGAGTTAATGGAATTTTTGACAAATTTATATGAAAAATGCTCAGCTGTGAATAAGGTATTTCTTATGAAGCAATTATTTAATTTGCAAATGCAGGAAGGTGGATCGGTATATAGTCATCTTAGTGATTTCCATGGATTAGTAAATCATTTAGTTTCAGTCAAAATAGTTTTTTATGATGAAATTAAGGCTCTCTTAATCTTATGCTCTTTACCTAAAAGTTGGAATAGTTTGGTAATGGCAGTTAGTAATACTGCGTCTGCTTCAAATATCTTGAAAGTTGATGATGTTGTTAGTGTAATCTTGAATGAAGAAATTCACAAGAAAAGCACAGGGCATCAGGTAATGCTTTAAGTGTTGAAAGTAGGGGATGACAAAGAGAGAAGGTTGAGCAAGGGAAATCAAGGTCAAAGATAGGCAGTAGATCCAAATCCAGAAATGGAGGTATAACTTGCTGGAATTGTGGAAAGAAAGGGCATGTAAAGAAAGATTGTTGGTTGGTAGAAGATCAACATGAAGGAAATAAAGAAGCAAAAGATGTAGGTATTGTTGCACAGGATGCTCTTATATGTTCCTTGGATAAAGTATAATTTTGGGTTTTAGATTCTGGTGCCTCTTTCCATGTAACCCCAAATAGAATTTTTTTTCATGATTATGTCCATGGAGACTTTGGAAAAATTTATTTAGGGGATGTTAAGCCTTGTCAAATTATTGGCAAAGAGAAGTGCAGCTGAAATTGCAGACTGACAACATATGGGTGTTGAAAGATGTCATGCATGTTCCCATCCTGAAGAGGAGTCTAATTTCTGCAGGAAAGTTGGGTGATGAGGGTTGCACAATAACTCTCACAGTAGAATCTTGGAAAGTTTTCAAGGGTGCACTTGTATTAGCAAGAGGTAAGAAAGTAGGTACACTTTACCTATCTACTTGTATTACTGATTTTCATTCTATTTTATCTACTTCAGATGTAGATGCAAAGATGTGGCACTGTAGGCTTGGTCACATGAGTGAGAAGGGAATGGATGTTCTTAAGTCAAAAGGTAAGCTTTCAAATTTGAAAAGCATAGATCGAGATTTCTATAAGCATTGTATTTTTGGGAAACAGGGGAAAGTGAGATTTCTTAAAACTGGATCAACAAAGAAGAAGCACAAGTTGGATCTTGTTCACGCATACGTGTGGGGACCAGCTTAGGTAGCTTCTATTAGAGGATCACAGTGTTATGATACAAGAAAGGTATGGGTTTATTGCATAAAGAGGAAATCTGATGTTTTTGACACATTTAAGAATTGGAAAGCCTTGGTTTTCAAGGAGAAGATGATGGACAGTGATCAGCTCAAGAGGCTGAATAATACTGAGTAGGGCAATGTTGATTTGGATGAGGTTATGATCCAAAATGAGCTCACAGGTAAAAATCATCACTCACAGGAAAACACAGACACCGACGTTAGTTAGGCAGAGACCAACATCAATTAGGCAAGAATCGACGTCGATCTGGTGGAGACCAAAGTTAGTGATGTCAGGCAGGTGGAAACTAACATTGGTCAGATGAGAACTGACATCGGTCAGGTGAGAACCGATGTCGATCAGGTTAGTCAGGTGGAATCGACGTTAGTTGGGTGTAGATCGAGAGATGACCAAGATCAGTCACTGTTAAAACAAAATTTTGGAGGACAACAAGCTGTTAATGAGTCTCAAACACCCATGAGGAGGTCTGAAAGGGTAAGTAAACCTCAAATTCATTATTTCCCTTCTTTATACTACTTGTTGCTCACTGATGGTGGAAAACTAGAAAGTTTTGAAGAGGCAATGTAGGTAGAATCCAGGAAATAGTGGGAGCATGGCATGAATGAGGAAATTGATTCCTTGGAAGAGAACCAAACATGGGATTTGGTAGAGTTGCTAGCTAGAAAGAAAGGACTAAAAAATGAACGGATATACAGGTTAAAGAAAGGAGAGAATGGATAGGTGAGACATAAGGCCAGGTTATATGGTCTTGAGCAAGCTCCAAGACAATGGTATTTGAGGTTTGACAAGTTTATGACAGAGCATGGCTTTAGTCAATGTCAATGTGACCATTGTGTTTATTTTACCATGTTGGATAATAGTAGCTACATTATCTTGTTACTATATGTAGTGTATATGCTTGTTGCAAGGTCACACATGCAGGGAATTACTGAGCTAAAGGTAAAATTAGCTCAAACATTTGCCATGAAGGATTTAAGAGTGAAAATATTTGGCATGAGTATTTATAGAGACAGGGAAAATCATAGGTTGAGTTTGTCTCAATTTGATTATGTGAATAAGGTAGTGGAGAGGTTCAATTTGCAGGATGCAAAACCAGTAAGCACACTTATGGTTGGACAGTTCAAGCTGAGCAAAGAACAGTGTCCTAAATCACATGATGAGGTTGAGTACATGGTATGTACTAGACCTGATATTGCCCAAGCAATGGGAGTTATCAGCAAGTTTATGACCAATCCAGGAAAGAAGCACTGGAAAGCAGTTCAGTGGATTCTCAGATATCTGAGAGGGACCAGTACTAGGCATTTATGTTGTGCAGGGTCAAACACTTCTCTACATGGGTATGTAGATTTAGATATGGTAGGTGACTTGGATGGTAGGAGAAGCACCATAGGATATGTGTTCACTATTGGTGGAATGGTGGTTAGCTGGATTTTAGAGTTGCAGAAGGTTGTTGCAGTCACGGTGGCTAGCAAGGAAAAGATCCATACAAATAGGAACCCTACAGGTATGCTAACAAAGCCGGGAACAAAGGAGAATTTGAATCTTCATTCAACTTTTGTTGGTCTTCAAGATTGAACTTGAATATGGAGATACAAGTTAGAAACAAATTAGAGAATGTTGCTGTATAGGTATAGGTGCAACTATTTATCTCCAAGTGGGAGATTGTTAAGTTGTGGAGCTAAAAGCTTCACTGAATATGCAAATGTGGAGGTTGCTGGGTTACACAGTAACCGACATCAGTCATAATCAGTTAGGGGTCGATCGACATCAATTATCTTCAGCTACATAGTAATTGACATCAGTTATGGTTGGCTGGCATCGGTCAGACAGGAACTGACATCGGTCACCTATGTGTTTTTAGAACTGTTGTTCTGATTTTAGATGAACAGTTAGTTTGCATGTAAAGACTAATTTTAGTCTTGAGTCTTTGTTTCTAATTATTGTTTGGTTTGGGATCTATTTAAGAGACCATGGGGCTATATTGTAATTAGGACTAAAGGATTAAATCCTCAAGTGTAAGATCTAGAAGGTCTGCAAGAGTGCAAGACCAGGAAGATCTACAGGGAAAGTAAGTAGGCAACAACAATTGGGTTGATTGTCACTGAAAGTGTAGGCAACAACAACTATTGGGTTGATTATCACATGTAAGCAAGGTCAGTTGATCTACAGGGTGTGCAAGATCAAGGAGATCTGTTGGAAGAGGGAACAACTCAGTGTTGAGTTGGTTGTAGTTGATTGAGAGAGAGAACTCTTGAGGGAGAATTACTGTACACCCAAGAGGTGTGGGAAGAAGAGATTTATTCATTGTATTTCCTTCTGGAAGAGTGTTAATACAGATTGTATTATTTCTCATATCTCCTGTTCTTTGCTATTTTTGATTTCTAGTTACTTATTTCTTCTAGTTTAATTCCATGTTTAGTTGCTTATACAAAGGTAATCAATTGTACTCTAAGGAGGATCTTGACACCACTTGTCTAACACCATAAGTTTCCTTGCCATGAAGGAGACTTAAGAAAATTTCCCTTTAATCTAGGAGGGAGGCAAATATATCTGGTTACCTATACATAGTAGTTTTCTTTCAGTTTTCTTTTCCTATTTTCCCTAAGTGTTGTTTCCACAAGTAGTGTTTTTAGCCTTGTGTGTGTTTTTCTTTGTGTTTGGGGTAAAAGCTTCATGATTGATTCTTGGATCTATTAAGGCTGTTGCTAACTTTTTCAAGTTGCATTCTGACTCCATGCCTAATGGACTTTAAGTCAACTGGCTTCTATGCATAATAGGCATGCTTCCCTTGGGAATCTCCAAATTGTTGACCATTTTGGTCCTGCAGGCCAAAATCGGTCTCCTTCTTTCCCTGCTGTTATGAGCCAGTTCAAATTTGGTTGCACAAGTTTTTCGACAGATGATGAACCAGTTTAAAGAAGGCAAAGTTTCTTACAAAGCTTCTTCAAAACATTGAACTAATGAACTATTGAACCATTCAATCAGTTGGTTCACTCAGTTGGTTCAATCAGTTGATTCAATCTTTTGGTTCAATCGACTTGGTTCAATGACTTGGCTCAGTCGACTTGGTTCAAAGTGTTAGTTAGTCAGCTTGGTTCAAAGAATTGGTTTGATCTAATGGTTCAAAGTGGTTGGTTTAAGTGGTCAATTTAATGAGCTGAACATAGTATTGAACCATTGAATTGTTAAAACATTATTGGTTCAATCAGTTGGTTCAATCGAATGGTTAAATTAGTTAGTTCAATCAGAAGGTTCAAGGGAGTCTCCCAAAAGCCCAAAGGATAAGTGCCCTTGCAGAGGGTAGGGAACACTTGAAAAGGGATCAAAGAGGAGGCTGAAAGGGTAAGGTTTTCTTTGGAAAAGTGAACAAGGTAGAAAAGTTGGAATTCTTTTAGATTTGTTCAAGGCAAGAGATGAAGAATTTCTTCAAACAAAATGCCTGAAGGAATTCCTTCAGACATTTTATCCAAATAAATTCATAAGGCAAAAAATAATGTCTTTCGAGAAGATTTTTTGTGGCAAAAGACAAGATGAATTCTTTCAGACAAAAAGTCTGAAGGAATTCAGCCAAAAGAAAAAATCCCAAATGAATAAGCGAAAAAGACAAAGGAATAAATCCTTCAAACAAAATGTCTAAAGGAATTCCTTCAGACATTTTGTCTGAAGGATTTGAGGACCAAAAATCTTGAATGATCCTGAAGGGTAGGTGCCCTTGTGGGGGACTCTCGGTTGCCAAAATGACCTTTCTCAAGGCTCAAAGGGACACCTTCCCTTCGGGAGGTTCCAAAGACAAAAAGCCGAAGCAAAGGAAAAAGCCAAAGGAATTGATTAAGGGGTGATGGGCCCGTAAATGTCAAAGTTGGGCACCATGAACTAGTCATTGGAATCTAGATGTCAAGTGACGTCCCTGAAGCCATCAAATTTGGGTAAATAAACTAGTCATTGGCTTTCAAATGGTGACGAGCCCATGAACGTCAATTTTATGGCAATGAAATAGCCATTGATCTTTAAATACTTGAGTACCAACCAAAAGGGAGCCCAAAGAACTAAGAGAGGAAGAGATAAAAACCAACAAAAGACAAAGCTAGGAAGGGCAAAATCATGAATATGGACAAAAAAACCCAGGTGGCAAAAGGGAGGCAAGTTATTCCTGCAATTGAAATAGTGTCTACCAAGTGGTTATCAAGGAGTAAAAATAGTGAAAGGTGCGACATATTTTCTCCACTTTGCATTTATGAGTAGACAAACCACGTGAATCTCTTTAAGAAGCGGTCTTGTTTGCAAACAAAAGGGGTGGACTTGTCATTAAAATAATCAGGTGACTCACGCTTCTGCAGTAGCGTTTAATATTTTTTAAGCACCAAAGTCAAGACTGGTGATTACACAACATGGTTCTAATAGGCCTTTTCTCGAAGGATGATATCAACAAATAGTGACTTCCTCTTCCCAAGGTTTTCAATGTAGCATAGGTCATTTATTTTCCATAAAGCACCAAAGTCTTTTCCTCTTTCTCTATATATATTGTAATCTCTCATTTGAGAAGGGATCTCTTGGTTTGTAAGGCGGAGCTCTACCGGATTTTACCTTGAATCAAGACATAGCATTTTAACCTCCATTTGAGTTTACACTTTTGCATATGTCTATGGCTTTGTTTTGCGTTAAGTCATTTTTATTTTATGCTTTCACAGAATGATTCCAGCATGTCTAGTGTATTGTGAAGTGTCTTCTTTTGTAGGTCTGCCAGAAGTGTCTACAATAGAGTATAGGCACATGTGAACAGGCTGCCATAGTGTGTCTTAGAACACCTCTGGTGGTTCTTCCTCCCTATATCTCAAGAGGACCCCTAACTCATGGATGTAGAAGAGTTTCTCATATCAAATGAAGTGTATGCTAGCTTGTTCTTGGTGGAAAGTGTAGGTTTAAGCTAAGTAGATCAAACTTTTTACTGTATCACCGTTTAGTTTAGGTTCTATTTTCAGCATTGTTCTCCCTTTTCACACCCCCCATTGTTAGCAGTAGGAAATCTAGGACCACAGAGATACATCAAAGGGAGCTAGCCCTTATCTAGAGACTCTCCCCCCAGTTTTGCCAAACCCACAGGCAAGAGGGGAGTTTTCATTGTGACGCGTGGAAGATAAGAGCTCAGTCTCCTATCAAGGGTGCAATCCACCACGTCAACAAGTATGAAACCCTAAGTTTGATCCTCAAGTAGAATAGTGGATAAGTAAATGTGCAATAGATCTTACTTCTTCTTCTCTTCTCTAAATAACGGTGAAATGAATCTGTATATATAGGTGGATTTAACCCTAAGCCCTTCTAAATTTTTTGGTCAACAACATTGACCCACTCAACCTAGTAAAATTAAAGACAAAAATTCACTAGGTCAGCCAAGAGCTGACGAAGACCCTAAGTGAATTTTACCTAAAATTTTCCAGAGTCAACCTAGTCAACCTTGTAAATAAAAATAAGGCTAAAAACTATACAGATTTGATAGTGTCAACCTAGTACAGTGAACAATCGAAAGGGGTTAAAGTTAGGAAAAGGGGGGAAATATAGGAAATGATTAAGTAGTGTACAACAGAGAAGAACAAGCTTAGGGATAATGTTTTCAAGAGACAAGTGTGTAGATAACAATTAGAAAAAGGGATAATAATCATATGAAGCACCAATGGTCTGCCCACCCCTTTCCTGGTACACCTCTTAAGGCATTCACTCATAGAGATTGAGACTTGATGGGTTCCTACTAGATTAAAAGTGTCATTAAGTGATAAAATTTTGAAAATATTATGTGTATACATATGCCCCATTCAAATCTCATCACGTATCAAGTGAGTGCAACACCAAATGGTGCTTTGGGAATAGAACATGATGACACATAACATTGATACTAAGTACAATGCAGTAAGGAGTAAATAAGATAAATAAAAGAAAAAATTGAAAAACACATACCTTTACTTACCTTAGTGTTGTAAATAAATAAGTATAATGCAAGAGAAGTGAAGGCATCCAAATGTGAAGAACATTAGGTAAACCTATAGAAATTAGTGCAAAAAATAGATAAAAATTGAAAGTTTTGGAAGATAAGCATATAGTAGCGGAAAATATTCTCTACGACATCATGATTCCAGAATAGTTTACGGTTTGCAAAAAGAGTTATTAGAGATAAAGATATGAGGGAATTAGGAAAATTAGCAAATTAGGATTGTTAAGGCAAGGTTAGAACAAAAATAAATGAGGGAAAATGAAAGACAAAATGATGAGAAATGAATGACAAATGATTGTAGAACACACTAAATTATGTTGGAAAGCATGTAAAAAATAAATGGCAAAAAGGAATGTAGAACATACTAAATCACTTTGGGAAGTATGTTAAACATGAATGGAAAAAATGAATGTAGAACATACTAAATCACATTGGGAAGCATGCAAAACATAAATGATAAATGAAATATCAATGTAAGAATTTTTTTAACAAAGATATGTAAGAAAGTGAAAAGGAATCCCATGTAAGATAAGCATGTCAAATAAAACATAAATAAAAACGTGAATGACTAAAAATGAAATGTAAGTCAAGATGGAAGACAAAAATGAAGAATTCATACATAAATAGAAACGTGTTAGAATGTCAAATGTCATATGTAAGATAAGTGAAGTCCACATAAATCAAACAAGAACATGATGGAGAAATGAATATCAAAAGCTCTAAAGGAGGAAAACTCAAACTTAGTGCTTGTTCTAAGATACAATGTAATATAATGCAACCACCTAATGACATGAATAGTATGACAATGAGATGGTGTGGTACATAAATGGTGTAAGGGTGGTTTTCAGGAAGGCCTGGTCCTATCCATGATATTACAATACAACTCATAAAATATAAACCAAGAGGCATAATAAGGTAGATATGATCAGAGATGTGATCAGCTAAAATCAATATCCAATAAAGTGAATATAATTAAAATGTGATGTAAATAAAGAATGTCAGGTACCACATGGGTGACATGAACATCCTTAGCAAGAATGACACACATTAGTCAAGTGAGAAAGACTAAGAAATATCAATACCAAAGACATAGGATATTTTGACTAATGAACACAAAGCTTGGGCTAACAACTGAAGTATATATATCATCCCATGAAGGTTATATGCATGAAAATTAAAATAGACCTACCTTTCCACAATGTGTTCCTCATTTATTAGGACCCTTTATAGAGCCATTGGTCTACTATGAAGATTGGGTACTTTCATGATAAATTAGGTAGAACTTGTTGGGGGATCAAACCAACAAAAGATTACAATTGTGACAGCAATAAACGCGGAATTAAACCAGATTGACAAGTAATTAGAATGATAATAGCAAGAACAAGAGATACAAGAAAACACCCTAAAAACTTGTATTAACAAACTCTTTACAAAAGGAATACAATTGAAGAAAGCTTCTTTCTTCCACACCTCTCCTAGATGTATAGATCTCTCAATAGATCCCTATTCCTCAAGAGCTATCTCTCTCAAGAACAATCAACTCCAACAAGCCTAGATTGATTCAATTATGTACTGTTCTTCACACACAATGAATTACAATAATTCACTACTACACTACTGCAAAGCTAAGAAGATCTAATTCTTCATATAGAATTAGGAGACTTGAGCATGTACTTCCAACAAACAGTTAAACCACTTAAACAAGGGATCTAAAAATAGTAATGCCAATAATAGAGACGCGAGCTTGAGTCTCCAACTCAAACTTATCATGCAAACACTCGCTTTTGTCCATGGAAATAGCTTTCTGGACACGCAGGTAACCGATGTCGGTTCCTGCTGCTTGCCTATGACCGTCGTCGGCCGACCTTCTATCGACGTCGATGTCTCTATAACTGCCTGTGACCGACGTCGGTCTCTCCTGACCGACGCCGGTGTCTATGTAGACCCAAACCTGATAATGAATGCTCCTTGGTGAAGTTTTTAGCTCCACACCCTAACAATCTCCCACTTAGAGATAAACAGCTGCACCAGTACCTGTACAACAACATATTCTAGCTCCTCCATCTTCAACTCAATCATGAAGACCAATAGAAGTTGAATGAAGATTCAACTTCTCCTTTGTAATCGGCTTGGTTAACATATCAGCAAGATTCCTATCTGTATGGATCTTCTCCAGCTTCAACTCACCATCTTCCAATACCTGTCGTATGAAGTGATACCTTAGCTGTATGTGCTTTGTTCTTGAATGAAAGGCTGAATTCTTAGCCAAATGGATTGCACTCTGACTGTCACTATACAATCTACAACTCTCATGCTCCCTACCAAGCTCATCCATGAACCGTGTCATCCATATCATCTCCTTGCTAGCTTCTATGGCTGCAATATACTCTGCTTCTGTAGTTGACAAGGCAACAACCTTCTGCAACTTAGATATCCAGCTAACCGCCGTTCCACCTACAGTAAAAACATAACCTGTAGTGCTCCTCTTGCCATCCAAATCACCTGCCATATCTGAATCTACGTAGCCATGTAGAGAAGTATCTGAACCTCCATAGCACAAGTGCCTACTGCTGGTTCCTCTCAGATATCTAAGGATCCACTGTACTGCTTTCCAATGTTCCTTACCTGGATTGGCCATATACTTACTTACAACTCCCACTGCTTGGGCAATATCTGGTCTAGTACACACCATTGCATACATCAAACTCCCTACTGCGGAAGAATATGGAACCTTACTCATGTAATCTACCTCATCATATGAATTAGGACATTGTTCTTTACTCAACTTAAAATGTCCAGCCAAAGGTGTGCTTACTGGTTTAACATCTTGCATATTGAACCGTTTTAACACCTTGTCCACATAATCTTCTTGAGACAATATCAACCTGTGATTTTTCCTGTCTCTCTTAATGCTCATGCCAAGGATTTTCTTTACTGCTCCCAAATCCTTCATTTCAAATGTTTGAGCTAATTTTACCTTAAGCTCTGAGATATCCTGCATGTGAGACCCTGCAACCAGCATGTCATCTACATACAACAATAGAATAATATATCTACCGTTATCAAATCTCTTGAAATACACACAATGGTCTGATTGACACCTACTGTAGCCGTGCTCAGTCATAAACCTGTCAAATTTTAAGTACCATTGCCTAGGAGCTTGCTTGAGGCCATACAAGCTTTTCTTTGACCTGCACACAAACTTCTCCTTACCCTTGACCTCGAATCCTTCTGGCTGTTCCATATAGATTTCCTCATCCAAATCTCCATGAAGAAACGCTGTCTTAACATCTAGCTGCTCAAGATGCAAATCCTCAAAAGCAACCAAAGACAATACAACCCTTATTGAAGTCATCTTAACAACAGGAGAAAAAATCTCACCAAAGTCAATACCTGGCTTTTGTGCAAATCCTTTTACCACTAATCTGGCCTTGTATCTCATTTGTCCATTCTCACCTTCCTTCAACCTGTAGGTCCATCTGTTCTTAAGTGTTCTCTTACCAGCTGGCAATTCAACCAAATCCCATGTTTGGTTCTCTCTTAAGGACTCCAACTCCTCAACCATGCCACGCTCCCACTCACTCTTGGACTCCACTTGTATTGCTTCTTCAAAACTCTCTGGTTCTCCACCATCAGTTAGCAATAAATAAAATAAAGAAGGAGAATATCTAATTGGAGGCTTAGTCACTCTTTCTGACCTCCTGATGGGTGTCTGAGACTCGTTCACAACACGCTGTCCACCCAAATTCTCTGACAGTGACCGACCTCGGTCACCTGTAGACCTGTAACTGGCCGACGTCAGTTCTTCCTGACCGACCTCGGTACCTGTACGGCTGACGTTGGTCTCTGTATGGCCGACGCTGGTTTCTATCCTACCGATGCCGGTTCCTAACCTGCCAATATCGGTCTCTGTGTTTTCCTGTAAGTGATTATTTCTTTTTCCCGCGAGCTCATTTTGGACTTTCACCTCATCCAATTCACCATTGCTCTGCTCAGATTGATTTAACTTCCTTAGCTGATCATAATACATCACTCTTTCATTGAAAATAACATCACGGCTCCTGATTACCTTGTTAGTTTCTAGATTCCACAATCTGTAACCAAAATCATCTGAGCCATAGCCAATAAACGTGCATCTCATAGACTTAGCATCAAGCTTCTTTCTATTTTCCTTATCTATATGCACAAAGGCTTCACAACCAAAAACTTTGAGATATGAGAGATCAACCTTTTTACCTGTCCATGCCTCTTCTAGAATACCACCATCCAGAGCTATAGAGGGTCCTCTATTAATCAGGTACACTGCAGTGTCAACAGCTTGTGCCCAAAACTGTAAGGGCAAACCGGCATGCAATCTCATACATCTTGCACGCTCCATTATTGTCCTGTTCATCCTTTCAGCAATTTCATTCTACTGAGGTGTCCTTGGAACCGTCCTTTGCCTACGGATTCCATGCATGTAACAATAATCTCTAAACTTATAACTGCAGAACTCACCGCCATTGTCTGATCTCAGGCACTTTAATCTTTTACCTGTTTCATTCTCAACCATAGCTTTCCAAACTTTAAAAGTATCAAATACATCATATTTTCTTCTAATACAATAGATCCATACCTTCCTTGTGGCATCATCTATGAAAGATACATAGTACTGTGATCCTCCAATGGAAGCAACCTGAGCCGGTCCCCACACGTCTGTGTGAACAAGCTCCAACTTGTGCTTCTTCTTAGTAGACCCAGTTTTGAGAAAACTAACCCTTTTCTATTTTCCAAATACACAGTGCTCACAAAAATCTAGATCTATGCCTTTTAAATCTGAAAGCATACCTTTAGACTTAAGAATTGACATCCCCTTCTCACTCATGTGGCCAAGCCTTGAGTGCCACAATTTAGCATCCACATCTGAAGTAGATAATACAAAAGGAGATTTGTTAGTAACACAATTACACAAATAGAGAGTACCTTCTCTCTTACCTCTAGCCATACCAAGTGCACCCTTGGTCACCTTCCAAGATTCCGCTGTGAGAGTTACTGTACAACCCTCATCCCCTAACTTTTCTGCAGAAATCAAATTTCTCTTCAAGCTAGGAACATGCATCACATCTCTCAACACCCATGTGTTGCTATTTTGCATCTTCAGCTGCACTTTACCTTTGTCAATTATTTTACAGGGCTCATCATCCCCTAGATACACTATTCCAAAATCTCCATGGATATAGTCACTGAAATATTCCCTGTTAGGAGTGGCATGAAAAGATGCACCAGAATCTAATACCCAAGATTCTATATTATTATGCAGAGAGAAAATTAAAGCATCCTGTGCAATACCTGCAATCTTGGCTTCTTCCTTTCCTTCTTGCTGGTTGTCCTCCTTAGGCTTTGACCAGCATTCTCTACTTATGTGCCCCATCTTTCCACAATTCCAGCATTGTGGCCTTCTGCCATTTCTGGATTTAGATATGCCTTTCCCCTTTGACTTGGATCTTGCTCTGCCTTTCTTGCTCTTCTCTTTCTGCCTTCCCCTGCTCTCAAAACTTAAAGCATTCCTGAATGCCTCTTCTGTGCTTTTCCTGCGTATTTCCTCATTCAAGATAAGACTAACAACATCCTCTACTTTCAAAATATTTGATGCAGATGCAGTATTACTTACTGCCATTACTAAGCCATGCCAGCTTTCAGGCAAAGAACATAATATTAAAAGAGCTTTTATCTCATCATCAAACACTATATTTAATGAGCTTAATTGATTCACAATACCATTGAAATCATTCAGATGAGTAGAAACATATCCACCTTCATTCATATGCAAATTAAATAACTGCTTCATAAGATATACCTTATTGGAAGCTAAGGGTTTTTCATACAAATTTGCTAACGTAGTCATCAACTCTACCATAGACTTTGCCTGTGATAAATTGGATATCACAGTGGATGCTAGACTCAGTCTTATAAAACCCAGAGCCTTTCTGTCAAGAACTTCCCATTCTTCATCCTCCATGTCTTTGGGCTTCTTTGCAATACCTCCTAACGGTAAGTAGAGATCTTTTTGATACAGATAGTCCTCTATCTGCATTCTTTAGTGTTGGTAATTTTTGCCATTAAATTTTTCCATTCTCAATTTACTTTCATCTGCCATTGCTTCTCCCACTCAAATAGAAATCCCTGCAGAAACTCCTGTGAGAACCTGTAATCAATACACACTACACAGATCTGAACCACCTATTAGTGAACCTGAACTTTGATACCAAATATCAAGCTCTGAACCTGTAACCAAGGCTCTGATACCACTTGTTGGGGGATCAAACCAACAAAAGATTACAATTGTGACAGCAATAAATGCGGAATTAAACCAGATTGACAAGTAATTAGAATGATAATAGCAAGAACAAGAGATACAAGAAAACACCCTGAAAACTTGTATTAACAAACTCTTTACAAAAGGAATACAATTGAAGAAAGCTTCTTTCTTCCACACCTCTCCTAGATGTATAGATCTCTCAATAGATCCCTATTCCTCAAGAGCTATCTCTCTCAAGAACAATCAACTCCAACAAGCCTAGATTGATTCAATTCTGTACTGTTCTTCACACACAATGAATTACAATAATTCACTACTACACTACTGCAAAGCTAAGAAGATCTAATTCTTCATATAGAATTAGGAGACTTGAGCATGTACTTCCAAAAAACAGTTAAACCACTTAAACAAGGGCTCTAAAAATAGTAATGCCAATAATAGAGATGCGAGCTTGAGTCCCCAACTCAAACTTATCATGCAAACACTCGCTTCTATCCACGAAAATAGCTTTCTGGACACGCAGGTAACCGACGTCGGTTCCTACTGCTTGCCTGTGACCGTCGTCGGCCGACCTTCTGCCGACGTCGGCGTCTCTGTAACTGCCTATGACCGACGTCGGTCTCTCCTGACCGACGCCGGTGTCTGTGTAGACCCGAACCTGATAATGAATGCTCCTTGGTGAAGTTTTTAGCTCCACACCCTAACAAAACTAAAAGTTTTTATTTATTCTCTTTTTCTAATCTACTAGTCTACCACACCCAATAGACCTCATCTCTATTGTGAGGCCAACTATGGATTTTGATCTTTGATTAGAAAAGAAGAGATGTGCTTGGAATCACATCTTTTAGTGTGATTTGATTTTTGTAATTTTTAGTGTTGTCTTTTGGATCATTGCCTTTTTTTGTATTATATGATTTAGCTTTTAACTTTCTTGATGGATTTTTTTATGTTCCTCCTCCTCTATATGGATTCATAGAACCAAACATGGGTGTTAAAGATGATAAAAACTAGAAATCTAACACTTGGTCACTAGAGAAAAGGAGCTAAAGACCAAGGTGTCTAGAGATTCCTAGACTTACCCAAAAGTAAGTGTGTAATCTCAAAATTGATTGATGTGAGCCTAAAATGAAATTAAATAAGGGAAATATGGGGATCATGAGAGATCCATCTGTGTAATAAGTGATACAATGATGAATATGCTCATAGTTGATCACAAGAAGGTAAAATAGTACTATGAAAGGCATAAAGCTATGCTATGATAGTCATGTCACTAGAGAAGCCATACTAACCTATAATGGATCTAGTACAAGCACCAATGAAAGTAGTAGTCATCCCAAAAAGTGGTTTAAAGATATTTTAATGTGGTAATTAATGAGAAAATCTAGGTCCTATCCATAGTCTTACACTACAACTCAAAATGTGAACACCAATGAGGTGAATGCTAAATAAAGGGAAAATAATCATAAAGATATGAAGGTAAAAGATGACATAAAAAGACAAAAATGAAAGAGATATATAAGGACAAAAAATTAAAAAAAATGTCAAACATAATGTGTAAAAAAATAAAATAACCCAAAGGAAATAATTATTCTAGTAAAGTGAAAATAAAATAAGTAAAGTGCACTAAGAAACAAAGAAACATGAGACAAAAAAATAATAAGTAAGATCTATGCTAACGTCTATATCAAAGATGAGCATGTGAAGTACAAGTTTATAAGTCTCGTAAGGTTTCTTGAAGTTGAATTTGTTTGTTATTATGCATTATATAATAAGAGTGAACATCATAAGATGCCCCAATGGGTAAGTGTATGTAGGAATGGGCATCACAAGATGCCCCAAAGTCTGAAAAGACATGTGGATGGGCATCAAAATATGCCCCAACATGTGAGTTAGAGTGAGGTAACATTGAACCATTAGAATGATTTGCATTAGGTTGGTAGGTGTATTTAGAGATAGGTAAAAGTGTTGATTTATTAGATTGTAAGGATGTTGAATGTGACATAGGAGTTGTAGGGGAGGTATGAAGAGGTAAAGGAGGTAAATGAGGACCATGTATGATATTTTTTGAAGTATGTATTTAGACTAGGTACGCATTTGGTTCATGTGACCTAAGAGGTTGAGGTTCAATAGATGCAATAATATGTTTAAAGTTGTTCATGTTAGTTATCCTTTCCTTATTGGTGTAAGAAGAAGGATCAACTTTGGTTTGAACAACATTAGTGGATGAGGTGTAGGTATGGGATAATTTTTGTTGATAATTAGGTAGTTGATGTTGATGTGATTGTGATTCTTGAAATTGAATTTGAGAAGCTTGAAGATAGTCTTGATAACCTTGTTTTGTGAGAGTATCAAGCTTGAAATATAGACCAAGCAAGGAAGAAAGAAGAAATCAGTGAAGATCGTGACAAGAATCATGAGAATGACCTATATTAACATGCCACCAACAAAATTTATTAGGATTATACCATTTTGGAGGAGGTTTGGAAAGATCAAAGCTCATGGGCTTAGATGTGGCAATTTATTCTTAATTTGTTCTAAACTCAAGGGAGGTTGGGTTGGGTTACAATTTGTTAAATTGGATGCTCCATTTTGAGGTTGGAGAGGCTTGGATGAATCAATATTCTGATAAAATAATTGGAAAGGTTATTTAATAGTTTTTTGAGCTATTTCAGTTTGAGTTATATGAAAATCTTATCTTTTTGCTTGGTCTAAGGCTTCTTCTAAAGTTTTAGGTGAAAAGATTCAAACTTTGTATTAAAGGATAGATTTAAGAGAAGTAAAAAATGGTTTTAAAAGAGTATCATCATTAATGTTATGGTCTAATTTGTGATCTAGAGACTTCCATCATTTGATGAAAGTATGAGTAGATTTATTAGGAAGTTGTTTCGCATTGATGAAATGGCTAAGGTAATTTTCATAAAGGTCATCATGTTGGAATTCCTTCACTAGAGCATTGATTAAATCCTATAGTTATGGTATGGAATGTCTGGGAATTTGGTTATACCATTCAAGTTCATCACCAATAAAGGTTTTGTCTAAGAGCGTGGTGGTAGTAAAGGTGTTAGTTTGGACCCATTTCTTATAGAGATTACCAAAAGACCTAAGAAAGATAGTAGGGTCCTTAGTCCCATCATATGTGATAGTTGGGGAAATGTTTCCAATATTTATGGATAAAATGAATGGAGTTAAAGGTTAATTTTGAAGATGTTGAAGCATTTTTTGATTTATTGTAGGTTGAGGGATGATATTCCCATTGGCATATCTAAGAGGAGGAGGGGCAAAATTTTGATTTGGTTGAGACATGATGACTTGAGGTTGTTGAATATTCGTGTGTAATAAATGTTTTATATGTTCATCATTTGAGAGGTGTTAGATTTCTTCATTTTGTTTATTTGTTGTATGACTTGTGTAAGAAGTTGAGTTTTATTATTAGGTGGGATGGTTTTTGTAGGAGGGGTATTGGTGTTTATAGGAAGGGGATTATTTGGTTGAGGATTCCCAAAAATGGTATTGGGAGGAGGATTATTTGTAGGTGGAGGATTCCCAACATTGGTATTGGGAGGGGTATCAGTATGAATGACCTCAACTACATCACATTGTGTAGTGATTAGTTTTGGATTAGGAGATGATGAAGGAAGAAAGTGAATAGTTTCATCTAAAGTAATGAAATAAGTGAGGTTATGATCTACATCTTTGATTATGAAATGTTTTTGACTAAGGGAAGGTTGTAAAGATGACATTATTATGAAATAAGACTAGATAATCGCATAAAGAATAGTTATAAAAGCAAAGAGATAGGAAGGAATAAATAAGAGTACATAGTCGATAATGTCAACCTAATATAGTAAATTGAGGTTAAAAACTATATAAAGTCGATAGTGTCAACCTAGTATTGGAAACTGAGGCTAAAAACTATATAAAGTTGATAGTATCGACATATTATAGAAAAATGAGGCTAAAAAAGTGTTTAGAGTCAATAGGGTCTACCTAATATTGTAAAAACCAAACAATCTGTATGTGACTATGTCAACTAGAAAAATTATGTACTAAAATAGGAAAAAAATGTAAGTACTTTCAAAAGTAAGAAATAAAAGCAGACACACAATCAATTAGGTCAATGAGGTTGATCCAATTGAGGCACATATCACAAAACCTTGCACCAATGCTAGCTAATATAAGTTTTTACAGTACAAAATACAATTGAGCAAAGAGAAAGCAATCAACTTGGAAAGTAAAGAGCTAACTAAGTGGTCATCTTTAATGTTTTTATATTATTAGAGTATGAATTTAAGTTGTGATAGGAAGTTAGATGTAATCAAGGAACTAAAAATCAATCTAAGGATGGTTTCAAGATGTTTAGGCTGAAAGGGATCTATATTGGCAATGGTATTAGCTTGGTATTGGGGCATACCCCATCACTTCACACACCATAGTGATAAGGGTGTCAGGTTCTTAGATAATATATACCATTAACCACATGTTTATACTTAGCCAAAAAACCAAGTCAGCTTCCCCCTTGGTGATGAAATAAAAGTAGTTAGGCTTTGGGTAGATAGTTATTAAAATGCATTTTAAAATTTTGTGATTTGGTAGTGTGTGCATAAAAGAGAAAATAGTGCAACCAAATGGTATATTGAAAAACCACCTAATTAGACTATGTGATCTATTCTAAGCATGCAAGCAATAAGAAATAAAAGTGTGAGATAATTATTAGCATATAAATATTAATTTCAACTTTGAAATATATTACAATGTTAATTCTAATGACAGTGTATGTATAGAATATAGAACAAAGTTGATAATATTGATTATGTACTATGGAAGCAAGGGTCTGAAAAAGAATTACATTGATAACGTCGACCTAGTTTTCTAGACAGAATATAGAATACAGAACTACGTCGATAGGGTCAACCTAGTTGACTGTATAGGGGTAATTTTAAAGACTAAAAACTATGAAAAATAGAACTATAATGAATAACATAACTGATAGAGAATAATGTAAAAGAACCTTTGGGGGTTGGAGGATGCAGAGGAAAATAAGATTGTTGTTGAAGTACCTTGATTTATACTTGTAAATTCTACTAACTGTGTTGACTAGGTTGACCTAGCTTTGAAGTTCCCTATTTTTTGAAAACCTGTAAAATGTACTATGTCGACAGGGTTGACCTAGTATGTTTTTTGGAAGTCTAGAAATGTACAAAGTTGATAGGGTCAACCTAGTAGCCTAATTTGGATGCCCTAAAATGTATAGATTCAATAATGTTGACTTGTATCTTGGTCTATAAGTCTAAAAATGTACAGGGTTGATTGGGTCAACCTAGTAGTTTAAACTAGAAGTCTGGAAAACATGCACAAATAGAACAAAGTCCTATTGATGTGACTTTGCATTCAACCTACAAATATAATTTAGAACTATATCAACGTTGCTAACCTAGTATCGCAAATATATAAAAATAAAATGATAAAATAATAAAAAAATGTGAAACAAATCCTGTAAGGATTAGGTTCACATTGGGTTCACTAGAATGTATGCAATTAGAAATGCATAATGTATATAAATAAATCCTAACTCAGAGAATATGGATCATACCATACACTTCTAATTGGGAACACACTAGATAATCGAGAACATGACCAATATGGGGATCTGCTAGACTTGATTAGGGGATCTCTTATCATAATACACAATTCTAGGGAGGGTTCTAAAGCCTCTAGTGAAGCACAATTATGCAATAACCCTAATGGGGTCCTATGTTTTGATATCTCATTAAATTAATAACAAGTAAAGTAAATATAATATAATTCTTATCAATTTTTTTGGCACAAAGTGGGGGTTATAAAGAATAAAATTAAACATGCATAAGAGACATATACTCACATCAATGTATATGGAATCCTAATGAATGGAAGAGAAGTACAAACGAATATCTATCTACTCTTACAAAGGAGGAACAAAGTTAGGAATACTTACCTTTGAAGATGAACCTGTCGAGCCTCAATCTCTCCCTTAGCCAAGGTGATTTGCAAAAGGTTGTTGTGGTATGTAAGGATGACAAAGACAAATTAACTCTAGGATACACAACCTATCAATTCATCCAAAAGACTTATCCAAAAGACAAGATCTGTATCTCCAAATAAAGTATAAAACCCTAATTTTGATCCTCAAGTAGAATGGTGGATAAGTAAATGTGAAATAACTCTTACTTCTTCTTCTCTTCTCTAAATAATGATGAAATTTACTTGTGTATATATTTGGATTTAACCCTAATCCCTTCCTAAATTTTTGGTTGATAGGGTCAACCCACTTGACTTAGTATAATTACGAATAAAAATTCACTAGGTGACAGGTTAGGTTGGCCAAGATCCAACATAGATCCTACGTGAATTTTACCCAAAAATGTATAGAGTCGACCTAATATAGGAAACTGAGGCTAAAACCTATACAAAGTTGATAGTGTCAACCTAGTATAGTGAACATCGAAAGGGGGTGAAGGTTAAGAAAAGGGGGATAAAAGGTAGGAAATGACTGATGAGTGTAAAATAGAGAAGAACAAGCTTAGGGATGATGTTTTAGGATAAAAGTGTGTAGATAGCAAGTAACAAAAGGGAAAATAATCTTTTGAAGCACCAATGGTCTGTCTACCCTTTTCCCAGTGCACCTGTTAAGGCATGCACTCAAAGAGATTAAGACTCAACAGCTTCTTGAAAGATACAAAGTATCAATAAGTGATAAAAGTTTAGAAATATTATGTGTATACACTAATTCATTCTCATAGATATCACTTTTTTTTTTCAACTTAGTGACCTTATACAACAATTTTCTCTCTTGTTGGTTATCTTTCTTGTCCAACTTTATGGACACATAACTCTCCATACTCAGCATCTCAAGATAACTTGTATTCAATTCCTTCTTAGGGGATTTGATAAAATTCATAATATCAATAAATTTACCAAAATATTGTTTGGTTGAAATCAACATCACTCTTTGTTCCACTCTATCTGCAACACCTTTCAAAGGTAAAAGGACATGTTTCAACCTCTCTTTCTCTACAGTGTAAGTATTTGCTTTCCCATCATGAACAAACTTACTATAAAATTACCATGGCCTCTTTAAAATAAAATTTCAAACATATATGTTAATTATATCATATAAAACTCCATCCTTATAGCTACTAATATGAAATTCAACCAAACTTTGTTCACTTACCATGATTTGATTTCCTTCTGAAACCCATGTTACCTTGTAAGGATGTGGATGTGGAATCCTCTTCAATCCTAGATTTTGTACCATCTCCAAAGACACTTTATTGTCTATAATTACTCCGTAAATCACTAAATTACAACACTTTCCCTTTGTTTTACACCTACTCCTAAATAAACTTCTCCTTTGAACTGGTTCTTGTACTTGTCCTTTCTGTTGCATTAAAAATATTTTCATGAGTAAAGACTCTCATATCACTTGTCTCCATTATTCGTTTGATCCTCTTGCATTATATTGACCATACCTACCAATGTATGAGGGGAATTCCATCTCCATATGTCCTTATCTATTGCGATGCCAACACTGTCCTTGAAACGCTGGTCTTTGTCTATTTCTCAAGAAACTATCATTAGTTCTTACTCTATCAAAAACAAATGGATTTACCTCATATGCATGTTATTGTGGTTTAATGACCTACTAAACTAATGATACATAATTTTATGGCCTTATGGCCTCTTTGACTACTTCTTCATTCTATTCTCCAACTGACCTTGGCTGTAAAGGTTCCTCTTGAATTCCTTGTCCTCTATTGCCTTCCACATTTTCTATCTCTAAACTTTATACTCTTTCCTCAATATCATTATCAATGGATTACATCTTCATAATAAAATTTGTAATTATTTGTGTCATCTGACCCATCAAATGTTCCACCATTCTATCTTGATCTCTACTACCTCTTTCTATCCTTTATTCCATGGGTCTTTGTTCTTGGTTTTGTATCTTATAGTTGAATTCTAAACACATAGTTTCCACTCTATATTTTTAATTATAGAGTCCTATCTTAATTTCACCAATTAAAATTCACACAACACCAAGGGAAAACCTACTATAATACCAAAATGATGTAGAGGATGATCAAGTTCTCAATAAACTTCTTCTTGGCTAGTTTTCTCTATCAATGTGGTTTATATGATCAATCAAGGGTTCATAAATGTTATGATATCCTTATGAATTTCATAAGCCTTCTCATAATCCTTATGATATTTTTATAATTATCTTACCATTGACAACCAAATTCACCACCTATTCCTTACCCTTGACAACCAACTTCATAACCTAATCCTTACCCTTGACAACTTTCCCCTATGACTCAATCACTTATAGTAGCTTTTTTTAGGTTAAACATGTTTGTATAGCTTTGTACAAATGCACCTTGACAAAATAGTATCTGATTTGGATATAATTTATTTTTATTCAACTCCCCACATAATTTCAAGACCTAAATCTATTTATAACACCTTCGTTTGGACCTTTTTAGGTCACTATCAGGCCAAATTAGGCGTACTCTACCTATAAACACACATAGTCTTCTCTCCTTGTACGTGCAAGTAAAAAATCAATAAAAAAACACCATAATAATTTCACATACACGAAATCCAATAATAATACAAAATTTGGGGAAATTACATCAATTGAATCTTTGGGAAAATGCATTTCAAGGGTGAAACCCTAGTTTTAGGTTTCACAGTGTCTACAGGTCTCGAGAGCACATAGTTTGCTATTATTCACTCAAAAAAGAGTTTAAAGGATTTTTAATTATTTTTTAGGCTCAGTGATACTTATGGACAACTTATCCAAGGATTTATTTCATATGTACCTTGCTCTGTTCCACATTTTCTTAGCATTCTTGACTCACAACAATCAAGCAATCATGTATACAAGGTCCACAAATTCACTTTGGGGACTTGATTTGACCTCAAATAATTTAGACTATATGAATGATTTGGAAGGACCTATAAACAATAAATTCACATTTTAAAACAATTATTTATGCACAAAACTCCTTCGTTCAACTTTTTATAACATTCTTTTCCAAACTAGGCACACAATCAAATTCTACAAGCTATGTAATGTTGATTTGAGGACTTAGACGTCATGAAAAAGTTTCCAAAAATATGTGTAGAATTTAAAAAGGATCATAAAAATTGAAAACATGTATTGAAATAAATAATCAAATAATATCAAATCTTTGCATCCTCTATTCTCTCACTATGAGGACTCACTGTCTGCATATGTTCTTCTACAGGCATGCATTGTTTTTTAGACCAAACAACATGAAAAATAACAAATGCATTAATTTAAAAATGTTTAATATCATGGGAATAGACTCACAAAAACCAAAACAAGAATGAGAATCATCACATAGATATTCTTCCTTCATTGAGCAATCACAACACACTCATTTTCAATTGTGCATATATAGGGCAAACAAGATTTAACACCTTCTCTTCAATTTTTGAAACTCTTTAATTATTTATTGGGAATTATAATACCTTAAAATTAAAATAAAACATCACAAATTAATCAAAACCAAAAATTTCATAATTTATATCTATCATAACTACCTCAACTACCTCCTAATGGTTATCACAAGTAAGTTTACACCTTGCACAAACTTCAAGGGAGATGCTTCCGTAAAAGTGTGACCCATGATTAGATTTATAGGCATAAAGTTTATTTAATTAAAATTTTATATTCATTTGATAAATTTATGAAATATAAACCACTTTATACAATACCCTTTTTAAGCCAAGATATTCAAAAATTCAAATTGTTTAATTTGGCGGAAAAACTCCCATTTGAATCCTTGACCTTCCTAGACACTCTTAATCATGTGGAAAGAATTCCATAGTGTAGTTTTAGACTCCTCAAATTGTTACCACACCCTAAAAAATTATATTGAATCTCTATTCACTTAAATTATACAAAACTTGGATTCATCTTATTTCCAGAGTGATGCCCCTACATCAAATTGTAGAACTAAGTTGACCCAGTTGACATAGTTGGCAAAATTTACAAGTAACTTCAATATAAATTTCACAATACTTAGCATCTTCCAACCCACCAAGTTTAATTTATCTCTCTCTATCTCTCTCTCTCTATTTCAATTCATTTCTTCCTTACAGTTCTATTTTTTAAAGTTTGTAATCTTTAAAATTGCAACCATACAACACACTAGGTTGAACTATTCAACCTAGTTCTATATTTTGTCATCTATCTAAAAGAATAGGTCGACTTGGTCAACTTAGTTATTAAGGACCCTTGATTATATAGTACATTAGTGACAATATTGACTCTATTCTATAATGTTTGCATACATTTTAATTTGAACTGACTTTGTATTATGTTTTAAATTGTAAATTCATAACTATATGCTAGTAATTACTTCACACTTTCACTTTTAGTTGTTTGTATGCTTAGATTAGTTCACATAGTATAATTAGATGGTTTTTAAATATACTATTTATTTACACTATTTTTCTCTTTCTTTTACACACTACAAAATCACATAATTTCAAAATGCATTTAAACATTTGTCTACCCAAGGTCTACCTACTTAGATTTCATCACCAAGGGGGAAGTCGACTTGGTTTTTTGGCCAAGTATAAACACATGGTTAATGGTATATATTGGAAAATGACCCTTATCATTATGGTATTGTGAAGTGAGGGGATAGGTCCCAATACCAAGCTAGTACCATTGCCAACATAGATCCCAGATCCCTTTCAGCCTAAACATCCTGAAACCATCCATAGATTACTTTCTAGTTCCCTAATTTTAGCTAACTTCCCTATCATAATTAAAATAACACTTTATGATAATCTAAAAACATTAAAGATGACCACTTAGTTAGCATTTACTTTTTAGTTGAATGCTTTCTCTTTGCTCATTATATGTTGTATTATAAAAACTTGCATTGGCTAGTGTTGGTGCAAGGTTTTATGTTATGTGCCTCAATTAGATCATTCTCATTGACCCAATTGATTGTGTGTTTACTTTAATTTCTTGATTTTAAAGTACATTGAAAAAAAAATCCCTATTTTTAGTACTCTATCATTCTATTCAACATAATATCTTACAGACTATTTATTTCCCCTGCCTGTAATACTGAGTCGACCTGGTTGACCTAGTATTCATTTATACCTCTCAAGTTATAGTAATACATCAACCTGATTGACTATATATCCTTATCAGGGCATTCTCTATCCCAAGTTATAGTACTAGGTTGACCCTGTTAACTCTGTATCCTTGTTCAATCAATTTTTAGACCCTATTTCCAGTACTAGGTTGACCCAATCGACTCTTTACTCTTATATGTCCCTTTTTATCTTCTTGATTTTACATCACCTTTGCCTTACCTAATCTCTCTCCTTCATCATTAAATTACTATTTGAAGACAACACTGAGTTGATTTCAACAAATATGATGAGTCTTACTAATCTTAATATATTCTCCTATAAGTAGGCTGTGGATCCTATCCTGTATGAAAGCAATGTTCATATAGGCACTCAAACAACAAACTATGGGACCCCTCCTCATTCTTCTTCACTTTATAATCCTCTCTTATCACTTGAAGATCAACCTAAATTAGAGTATACACCCAAAATTCTCTTCTTCAACAATGAGATTCCTCAACATAGAAGAAATGATCCATCTACTATTTACAATCTCATGAAAAGTGGTCAAGTTGAGGAGCCTCATTCAATTTGTCCTACGTTCTCACATAGATTTGGAGATACTAACTTCTTTGCTTCTCATCCTCTTCCCTCTATTTTTACCCCTTCTCATATCGTGACTTAATCTTCTTTGACTTCCTTTACCTCTATGCCTAGTATCTCTACTAATAAGGTGGATTATACATCTAGTGGGCCTCTTCCAAGACCTACTCTTCTCAATTATTCCACTAGTGCGTCATTTTTTACCCATGATAATCATGTCTATAGTGTTTCTTCTTCTCATCCCTATACTATTCCATCTTTTACCACACAAACAAATTATGCCACTAGTGCCTCACTTACTAATAGTTCTTCTCAAGCTCCTAATAACACCCACAGTGGTACCCAAGCTAATACTACCAACTCCAATACTTTAAAAAATAATGAAACTCAAACCCATCAATTTGTATTAAATTTTTTTAATCAAATGAATGTTTTTCAAGCTAACAATGCAAATCAAATGATGCAAATCCAAAATAACCTTATCCATCTTCAAACCCACCCTCAACAAGTGCCATGGGGCACGCATAATCAAAATGTTCCTCCACCTCCTCTTCAATATTCCCATGGTAATATTATCCCTCAACCTCCTCTTGTCAATAAGACAATCAAGCATCTTCAAAATGAGCCTCTTACATCTTAAATTGCTAATATTGATATAGGAGGTATCACCCTTACCATTTCTTAAAATGGGTCAACTCATCCTACTCTTCTTTTAAAAACATTTGGAAATCTATAAAAAGAATGGGTCAAATTAAAGACATTTACCGCTACTAAGATCTTAGCAAAAAATCTCATGGGTGATGCTTTAGATTGGTACAACCAACTCAAATCTCACTCTATTACTAGTTTGGAAGATTTAGTTGTTGCTCTAGTCCAAGATTTCCAAACTAGTGGTCTTCCTACGAATACCTTGGCCCATTTTATCAATTGTAAGCAACTTGAGACCAAAACTTCACAATATTTCATTAAATGATTGAAGACCTTGTCTAAAAAATGCAAACATAATATGGCCAATGACAACCTTTTCCATCTCTTTACCAATGCTCTTTTTACCAAATTGTAATATCGGGTCCGAACTCTCTCTCCATGTACTTTGGAGGAGGATATTGAATAAGATAAGCATCAATATTTCCTCATGTATCAATTTGAGCCATCTCAAACTTTCATGGGTACTCACATGTTAATTAAGAATAAAAAATTTCATACTACCAATGATGGTGTCACAAACTCTTATGATACCATTCACACTATTGAAGCTATTATTCCAAACTAAACTTTGAAACAAGCTTCTCCTCCTAACCATACCACCAACCTTATTTATCTTTATCCCATAACATTAATGTTCACAAACCTTTATCCTTAGAAAAATTACAAAATCACCTACCAAGGCCTCTACCTTGAGAACTTGATTCCACTCATTCTATGAAATCTTGGTATGATCCTGATATTTTTTTTTGGTTTCATGCTAGTTGGGGTCATTATCATGATACCTGTAGGTAGCTTCATAATTTGGATATGGGTTTCCTTATTGCTCCCAATTTTAACCATAATTTTAGCATTCATCAATGCCAACAAACCTATGAAATTTCTTTCAAAACCCATGAAACACAAACTAAATCTCAAGATTTAAATCAAGATAATGCTCATTTGGCCATCTATAAAGATCCTCTTTTAAATCACCAAGACAACCAAGAAAAGCCCACCCATTCTACCAATAATGTTGACAATATTATTGACCCAAATCCTAAAGAGAATGTGTTTAATATGACAAATTTGCATAGGGTGGTTGCTTTCATTGATCCTCAACCCATTTACATGCCTCCATTATCTCGTACATTTTATGTTATCCACAATTATTCTCCAACTCACTTAAATGAGTTGGGGTAAGATGAACTTATATCTTTTGATGAACCTATTCCAACATCTCCCTTGTATAATAGTTCTCATACTATTTCTACCATCCCTCCAGCTTCTTTACCTATCACCAATAATACTTAAGCTTCTATCAACATTTATTTTAACAATTATCAAACCAAACCTGCATCAATTGCTCTATCTTGTCAACCTAACCTAAAAACTTGTCCTCTTATTAAAACTTCTACCTGTTCTCAACATAAATTCACATATACTTTAGCTCCTCCTTCTAAGGACCTCTTTCAACACTATGCACCTCTTTCCAACAATATTCTTATGGGTTATGATGGGTGGGATCCTATCATAGAACTCACTAATCTCCCATCTCAAATCACATTTTTTGATCTTATGAGAACCTATCCACATCATCATAACCATCTCATGAATATTTTGTTTAAAATGAACATCCCTCATCCTCCCCTAGTAGGATGTGAAGCCACCTTATCCAGAGCAGAAGATAGCATTTTACAACAATTTAAAGAGATGTCCATACATGTTGATGAAATAATGGAAACTTCTCTTTCCCAAAAATTCTCCATTTCTTCTATGATCCCCGATGAGATTCTTCTTCATGTAGATGATCCTCCTTTGTTCATCATTATCCAAATTGGTGATATCCAAGTCAAGTGAGCCTTGTTTGATGAGGGTTCCACCACCTATTTTACATCTCTCAATTTTATCAAAACCCTTGGATATTCTAAATATAACCTTAAGTTCACATGTAACAAATGTCAAGGTTATGATCAAAGGCAAATTCCTCCTTTAGGTTGTGTGTGGCTCCCCATTAACATCCCACCTGTCACCATTCATGTAAAGTTGATGATCTTTAATTTTCCTCCATTTTATAACATTTTGCTCGATAGTCCATGGACTCTCTGCATGAGAGAAATTGCATCTTCTACTTATAAATGCATCAAATTTCTTCACAATGGAGCCATCTATAAGATTCAAGGTGACACTAACCCTTAAAATTTCAAACATTTCTAAGATCATGGTGTATTCAAAATTCCTACCCATAAACCCTTACCAAGCATTCCATTTTGTGAATCTCAATGGTCTAACTTTCCTATCAATTCCATCCAAGGTTACAATGGTCATCCCAAACTCATCAGGAATATACCCCCTAACCTCCTAGATTCTAATGATGATGAGCCTGATGAGATCAATCTCAATATTAAAACTTTATATCTCTCACCTCATCTCATCTCTCAATTTCTTGCTTCTTTGCAACCATGTTCTTATCAACCACCTTGTGATGACATCCCCATTGTGTTAACTAAGACTCAACATTCCATTCATCACACCACATCAGATGACAAGGTCATGCCTACCTATGTTATTGATTTTTATATACCTGATTATAATGATGGTTATAACTTAGATGATCCATTATTAGGAGGTCTTGTTCAGGCCTAAGATGCTGAGATTATTCATTACCATTCCTCTTTACTTTAAATTTTTAGTTTATATTCCCATATTATATCCTATATTTTTCCTAATTTTAGTATTTTCCTCTTTATCGCATGGTAGAGATAGTGCAAACACCTCTAATTTTTGAATAACCTCATAAGAGTATGCTTATGGATCATGTTATGATTGGTCCCTATTTCTTTGTTAGATACCACAACCCCTCTAGCTTACTTATCCCTAAGATGTGTGTAACTATCCTTCATTCTTTGATGGATGCATTCCTCCTTCAATAGAGCCTAGTTCAGATCCCATTCCCACTCCCTCTATAGATGAGCCTCTTCCTATTTTCAATCATATTTCTCCCTCAGTCAAGCCTTTTCTAATATCTACACCAAACCGAGCTTCTCTATGTGATGGTTTTCTCCATTTACCATAGCTGGCTCCCTTGCCCACCAAATGGGCTGATCAACCTTATTATGAAATTCATAAAGTTTTCAATCATTAGAATAAATATTATTCCCTATACCAAGCTCCCTCAACTTCTGTTACACCTCTTCCTATGAGTAAACCTACCAAGACTACTCACAAGTGTATTTTTTGCTTTCACAACACATATACCATTCATCCACACATTGTTTTAAGTTACAAAAATATATCAAAACCTTACATCCCACCACTCCTTAGTCCTCAGATAATGCTATACCTCCCCCAAAAGTATTACCTAAGTATCTTCCTAAGTATGGTGAGGTATATTATCTCTAGTAACATCACACTGATTGTTGTATCCTTTAATAACATCTTAAATATCACTTCCTAACCATTCATGTACCTTCTACCATTCTTCCCATAGGCCATTCTCTCAAGAAGGCTCCCCCTTCTTCCCCCATGGTCTTGCCTCCTATGTCTCCATATCCTCATGTGGTCCCTTCTCCACCTACTATTCCTCCACCTATGAGTCCCTCACCCATGGACCTTCACCCACATGTGGATTCTTCTCCACCTATGAGTCCCTCACCTATGGTACCTTACCCATTGGTGACCCATTCATCTATAATATAAACCACTCCCATGAATTATCCTGAGCATCCCCTACACAATAGTCCTCCTTGGCATGATCCTTCAAGCATAATTATATTTTCCATCAAGGAGATTTGAAGTGAAGTATTTTTTCAACTTTCACTGAAGATCGATGAGACATTGGTTGCCATTTGCATTCAATTTCATAGAGACTTATCAGATGTTATGGATAATGTGTGTGGGAAAATATATCATTACTTATGAATGCATGCATGGTGTTCTTACATTTTCATTTGGATTGGATGTATGTTCCAACTTTACATTTATCTATTTTATATCATTTGACATTGTGCCAAATTATTATATATCTTACATGGTGACTTTGGTTTTGCACTTTATATTGCTTATGATGTCATTGTGTTTTATTGTGGATTTATTTTTCCTCTTTTCATTCTCTTTTCTTCTTAAATTCATTTTCTTATGATTCCCTTATTCTTTTGCATAATTGTTTGATATCTTATCTCTATACACACGGATAATATTCATTATGATTTGGTTATACAAACCTTATTCCCTTTAGTCATTATTTCTTTACCATGTGATCAATTAGCAAACAATTCATCTCATTATACATTCATTCTATCGGTCCACTTTGGATTTCCTTTTATTCCCTTTTATTCCCTTTCACAAACTAAGTATATGCATGGTTGAGCCTTGAGATAACATGGTAGTTCATCATTAAGCCTAAGTGCTCTAATCCATCATATCTATTGACACTTAACTTCCTTATCCTAAGCCTAAAGTTCATTCATGTGTATCACTCTATCTCTCATGATTAGTAATTCCAAGTCCATATGGAAGATAAATATTAAAATCCATAAAACATTTAAAATCCAAATCATTTAATAAAAGGCAACATTCAAAATTCTCAAAGTTCAAATCACACTTAAAGACATGATTCTAAGCACATCTTTTTTTTTATTTGAAGCTCAAACTCCATATTTGGCCTCACGATAGATTCGAGGTCCATTGGGGTGTGGTAGGCCAGTAAATTAGAAAAAGAGAATAAAAAACTCTTTTAATGCTACCTACTTTTTCACACAAGTACCCAATCTTCATAGTAGATTGATGGTTCTGTAAGGGGTCTTGAGGAATGGGTAACACATTGTGGGAAGGTAAGTCTATTTTTACTTTTTTTATTAAAAATTACCTACATGAGTTGATCTTAGTAGCACACTTATTTTTCCATAAAGCTTTGTGTCTATAGCGAATAGGTATCCTCTGTATATTGATGGTCATTATTCACTTAGTGTCTTCTCATGTCCTTAGCATGCCTCATGTCTTCTAAGGTCTTCTCATATGATTATTATGTTATTATTATTACATTCCCTTTTTCAATCCCTATAACCCTAATATTTCCCCTTGAGAAATATTGTTTTGTTCACTGCTTACTCTCCTAGGAATTTCATTTGTAAGTTGCTTTGTAAGATCACAGATAGGATTTGGCCTTCCTCACAAATTACTAAATTTTTCCATTACCATTCCAAACATCACCTTTTACAATTATTTCACATATTTTCCACCTAATTGGTGTTCTATTTGTGCATTGCAGTGTAAGACCATGGATAGGACCTGGCCTTCCTCACAAAAAAATTCAATATCCAAGTCACAACAAAATTACATGTGTCAAATATGAGATAAGATGTGATTGATTATGAGTTACAAATCATTGGCATGCTTCCCATCTTGATTTAGTATGTTTTATGCTTATTTCATTTATCTTTCACTTTTATCTTATTAGTTTTTGATTGTATGTAAGAATCTAACCATATTTCTTGAGCTATTCATACTTCCTAATTTGAATTAGTGTGATTAATTTAAAGACCCTTTTTTGCCAATTTTGTTTCTTTTTTATACTTACCAACGTGATTTAGTATGATTGATTAACTTAATTGATTTATTTTTATCCCATCATTATTTCACGTACTTTCCATTTTATTACATTATTTTCATACTTCCCAGCATGTTTTAGTGTGATTTTACTTATTTTAATTTTATATCACTCTTTTTCATGGTTTAAAAACAACTTTTTGCTCTCTTGTTTATTATTCTTTGGCTTCTTATACTTAGTCATTTTTTGTTATTACACATTTCCCAATGTGAAATAGTGTGTAATACATTTGTTTTTGATTAATTATACTTTACCAAGTCCTTGTAGCCTATTTATTTTTAACCATGCATGTGTAATACATAATGCTAGAAAAGAAACACAACACATATATTTCCTATAGCATATAAAACAAAAGCAAAATGCATATGCTTAAAATAAATATATCCATGCATCCATAACCACAACCATAATCTAAACACATAAGATCAACATCCAAATGTCAAAATAAGATATCTATATATATCTTGTGTTTTTTTATAGTGTATAAAATTATATTGCTACAGCGCTAAGGCTGGGCTCTATCATATCTATCTCAATATCTTACCATGATACCCATAGATGCCTTAGATAGTCCTCTCTAAAGAGTATGTTGTAAAAAGGATGTCTTAGATCTTAAGCCTAATACATGTCCCTATAGGTTGACCACCTGGGCCTGTACCTGGCTTAGTTGAATAGTGATAGCCAAATGCATGGCTTTATCTGAGCCAAGTCTTGCCATGCCCGTGCCTCTCATGCTCCCACCCATACTGGTGGTTGTAGCCCATATTTGTGTGCTTGCATCTACCTTACATCTTCCCTTACTAATCTAAACTAGCTTTCCTAAGTTGGGGTAGATGGTACTATGCAATCATCTAATTTGGTAGGGTTGTATGGCACCAACACCCCATCTAGAATATCATGGAGTGTTCCCATCACTAGGTATCCCCATCTAGCCTCCTCCTCATCTTAGCTACCATCTCCTCACCATCTTAGCTCTTTTGGCTTTTGTTATGTCTCTTAGAGATCTATTTTTCTTTTAGAATAGTCAAACAATAGCAAATGACTTTCTTTTCACCCTATTTAAAGTTACTATTCACAATTATTTTCCTTTCAAATATTTACCATCATATTCTTTATTTTGATCATATCTTTGTTTTTACTAACTCATTTTTCAAATCGTTAAAATTTCTATAATCATGATGTCGTAGAGAATATTTTCCACTAATATATGCCTATATTCTAATTTTTTTGATTTTTCATTCTTTTTTGCACTAATCTCTATAGGTTTGCTTAATGTTCCTCACATTATATGCCTTCACATCTCTTATAGTATCCTTATTTATCTAAAACACTAAGGTATGTAAAGGTATGTGTTTTTCAATTTTATCCTTTCATTTATCTTATTTTTTGATTACTTCATTTTACTTAGCATCAGTGTTATATGTCATCATATTCTAATCCTGAAGTACCATCTAGTGGTACACTTACATAACATGTGATGAGATTCGAGTGGGGAATATATATACACATAATATTTTCAAACTTTTATCAATTGCTAAAGTTATTTATCTTACAAGAACCCATCTAGTCTCAATCTCTTTGAGTGCACACCTTAGGGGTACACCAAGAAAGGGGTAGGCAAACCATTGCTGCTTCACAAGATTGTTGTCCATTTTACCACTTGATATCTATATATTTATCTCTTGAAAACCATTCCCCTAAGATTTTTATTCTCTCTTCTACACTCCTCTAATCATTTTTCACATTTTCTACCCCTTTTCTAAACCTAAAACCCCTTTTGATAGTTTACATGACTAGGTCAACTAGGTCAACCTTGTACTCTTATTGGTACAACTCATTTAGGGTCTAGGTCAGATCTTGGCCAACCTAGCTCATGCCCTGATGAGATTTTATCAATAATGATATAATGTCAATTAGGTCAACTCTGTCACCAAAATTTTTGGGAGGGCTCAGGGTTAAACTCGTCTATATATACAAGATCATTCACCATTATTTAGAGAATATAAGAAGTAAGAGCTATTGCAAATTTTCTTATCCACCATTCTACTCAAGGAGCAAGCATAAGGTTTGATACTTTTTTTACAGATACAGATCTTATCTTATGGAGAAGTCTTTTGGATGCATTGATAGGTTGTGTAACATAAAGATAATTTATCCTTGTCATCCTTACATACCACAACAACCTATTGAGAAACACCTTTGCGAAGGGAGATATTAAGGCTCAGTGGGTTCATCTTCAAAGGTAAGTATTCCTAACTTTGTTCCTCCTTTGTAAGAGTATATAGACATGCATTTTCACTTCTCTTCCATGTATTAGGATTTCATATACATTGACATGAGTATATGTATTCTATGCATGTTTAATTTTAGTGTTTATTACCCCCACTTTGTGCCACAAGCTTTGGTGAACACTAGATTAGACTTTACTTTACTTGTTATTATTATAGTGAATATGAAAACATGGGACTTAGTTAGGGTTATTATATAGTTTTACTTGACTATAGGCTTTAGAACCCTCCCCAGTGATCTTATTGTAGTAAGAGATCCCATAAATGGGTCTAGTAGATCCACATATTGGTCATGTTCCTAATTATCTAATGTATCCCCAATAGAAAGTGTAAGTAGAATCTATTTTCTCCAAGCTAAAATTGATATATAGATCTGATGTATTTCTTATTGCATACAATATGACCTTGATACTCATACCTAAAACTTCTATCAAATTTTCATCACATATCCTCTACACTCCTCTAATGGTCTACAAGACCTCCTTCTAATCTGTAATACATTATTTTATTCGATTATTCTTTACACACACAAATAGTCCTAAAACTGACTTATATATATACAAGCCTCTTGCTCATACACCTCTTGGTTGGGAATATACACTTACACACTTGGATTCCCTTTCAATAGGTCATATAACATGTTTCATACATGAATCAAACACTACAATATGTCAATCATAGTATATAGGACCAAAATCTCTTTTATGCCTTCATTAACACTTGTTACCCTTTGATCTCCTTAGAACACTTTCAAACTCCACACATGGAAGGAACACTTCATATTGTTAGAGGTACAATCACTGAGAGGGGGAGTAAATTAGAGATGTAAGATATTTTAACTTCAATTCCAATCCTTTCAAACCCTTATTCAATTACCATAAGAATTAATAGAATATAAGAGTCATTCATAACAATGAACAATAGATAATGCAAGATCATACACACAACACAATATCTATGTGGGAAACCCTCTTGGGGAATAAAAACCACTCTCAAGCCTACAAATACATGGACTACTTGTCCTATAAGATGATCACAAACATGAGACTGGTTAAGTCTTTCTCACCAAAATTTAGTGAAACACATGTTTCATAAGGAGCACCTACCCCTAGGATGATCAAGTCCTTCTGACCACCTGATGGTCAAGTCTTTCTAACTAGCTTTAGTGAAACACTTGTTTCATAAGGATCACTTACCCCTAAGATGATCAAGTCCTTCTGACCACCTATTGCTAAAGTCTTTCTAACCTAGATGTTGAGTACCCTTCCAACACCTATGAAATGAACAACTCCTAATCATGGATTACCCACCAATATAATGGAGATACAATGTATATCAGCTCCCTTCACTTCTTCATATAACCACAAACATCCAAAGCCACCTTTTGGATCACTCTATAACTCTTTGCTCATCCTCAATATTCAAACCTACAAGAACACTATCTTTGACATCAAAAATATGACTTACAAGTCATACACATATTCATCAACTAGCTCTATTCTTTAGTCCATCCACTATGGACACACCCTTACATTTGCTTCACAACTCTCACACACACCTCTTCTCTCAGGTATCACATTTTTATAAATAACCACATTTGATTTCACTTTTTATAGAGCCTTCTTGATTATCATCATGTTCAAAACCTTCCTTGTCAGCCACAACACATGATTTCACTCTTAAGGCATCTACATGGGTCACCTTTAAGCAATACCCTCTTTCAAATAGGCTTAAGTCACCTTTTAGGTCCTATAAAGGCCCATTCACCTCTTTGACACTTCTCTAAGAAAAATAAGAACATAAGAACACTTTCAAATACATGGATCCATGCCACACATTCTATAGGTCCTCATTAATTGATGATAACCATCACAACACTCTTTTGTTAAAGCTCAATTTGCTCAAATGACATTTTATACACATAGACACCATGAATAAACACACAGTCACCTTCTAAGCCTTTATTCATACTAAATATGGATGGATCAAACCTATAAAATCCATCCAAACCCTACTCATAGAGTCTAAAACACTCTCCAATACTTATCTCATATTGAAACATCTAAATACCATTAATAATAGCTCAAAATCCTTCTTGGGTCACTTATAGAATATGGTCAAACATAGTCAACTTTGGAGCTTAATATCTACAATTTTATAGATATTCAAACCTTATATCTAAGTTATTTGGATGTTCCATGAAGTCCTATATGAATTTGCTTTTTAATACACCTTTTAATTCATCCTAAATCAAAATATATGAGTAAAATACTATAGAATGGTCTTCCCTCATAAATTCAAATATTTACATTCCAATGGTCACTAAGAAATAGTTAAACTTAGAACACTTTTCCATCATCTTGTGTCTTCATATATTTTGATAAAATATGCACTATCAATCTTATTAGGATTATATTGATTTTTAACTTTGATTTACTATTAAACATTGATTACCTTAACCTCATCTTGTGCTTCCTGGAAATTATAGATATTTGTTAGTATGAACTGCCACTCATCATTGATCTTCTGTCAGACTAGCGAGCTTGTGACACTTGTCACCTACGTGTGAAACCTTTGACATGTTGAATTCACACATGCTATTGATCTAAAAATGTATGATTAAGTTCTCACCATTAGATCTACTAACCAATGACCTCAGTCTTCAATGTGGTTAAACCTAATGGTCTCTGACCCATCATAGTCTGCTAGAACAACTTTGAAGATTTATAACTTGAGCTAGACAACACTTGAAGATTTCAAAATTTTAGGGTAGCTTCTTGGAACTATATAAAATAACTCCATGTAATAATTTGACCAGTATTTACTTTATTTTTACTTGAATTAAATTTATAAACATACTAGTTCATACATATCTACATGACGTGCATTGACGGTCTAGCTAAGAATGGGAACCTCAACCATCTATCTGGAAAGCCAAATTTGAACCTTAATAAATTTTGTTATGCTCAATTTCATGACCTAAAATGTTAACCATGTGATATAATTACGTAGGGGAATCTATCCATATATCAATTTTCTCTTGGAACCTTCACATGTGTGAAATATAATGTCATCAATATGCCTAATCAATTTTTTTGTCATAAAACCAACAATTCCAGGATGAACATAATAAAGAACCAAATGAATACCATGAACTTACAAAAGCTCTCCATCATCCTTGAAATTTGATAGGACACCTCATAGATGATCAATAATTCATTGATATGGACAATACTTCAGGCAATGATCTAGGTAACACTTCAGGTGATAATTCGGGCAATGGTCCTACCCTAATTAGTGGCAGAACTTTTTAGAGCCATAAATTTTGTACAATAGCTTCATTTGAATCCTAATTTAAACCAGTGGAAAGATAATAATTAGGAGAAAACCATAAGATGTAATGAAGCTTTGCTTGGTGGGTTTTGACCCTCAAAAACCAAATGGAATTGCCCTAAATTTCAATTTTAGTAGTCCAGTCTAAAAATAATAAGTTTCTAAAAATAATAATTTCTCAAATTTTGTGTTGTTGTAATTCATGGAAGTCAAACCATTTCATCTCCCTTGATATTGGTGACCTTCCACATCCTCCTCATACCTTCAAAAATAGGCATAAATAGATATGTATCCTGAAAAGGAAAATAGACATCTCTTCCCAAAGATAGGCATATGTTGTATCTAAAATTTTGAGCAATAAAACATCTCTTCTCAGAGACAGCATTATTATTTATGTTTTATTGAAATATTCTTCAACCAATAATTTTGATTTTTGGATCATTCATACCCATCCCTAATCATGCCAAAACTAAAGATAAACCAAGCATACTGGGATAAACACACTACACACTTTGTCATTGACACTTTAGAATATTAAGACACTTCATCCACTCATCTGGACATCTCCATGACATCACTAAAAACTTTCCAAAAATCTCCCCCTTTGTCATTAATGTCAACACTCATCATACATCTCACCTTCCTTCTCTCTCTTCAAGTACTCTCATAATAGGAACCTTCACCCCCTTTGACACAATGACAAAGAGGGCACAAACTGATCCTAAGGACCTAAAAATACTACCAATAGGAGAGGACCACCTTAGAAATATGATACAAACTCCCCCTTACCTTGAGCCTGCCTCTTTTTGCCTTGGCAACTTCCTTTTGTTACATGTTAATACTCTCTTTAACCAAGCACTATAAATAATGAAGAAAGAACACACAAGAACACTAAAATCTGATGGAAATCACCAAGAAACATTTGAGAGGGACTACCCCTAAGATATTTGAGCTATTTCACCTCTTGATCACCTTTAGATCTCCATACACCATGAATAACCACCACACAGGCTTACTAGCCTTCACTCTCAATCCACCTCAAAGACCACCAATAGAACTACATACCACTCACCAAATACGAGACATGCTCTAAACCAACTTTGGAATTTAAATTGAAACACTCATACCATGATATTTTGGAGAAATTGATCAAAAATCACTCTTCTTCACACTATGCCTATTTAGACTCCTTGTAGCCCTACCTAGAACTTGTAGAGACCACAAATTTTAGTAGACACGTATTCAAAAATTAAAACATCATATCTATATCACTCTCATATTTCCCCTTAAGCACACTAATTTTCATCACGTAACTCATCTTCTACAACATACTTCCTTTGTAAACCTACTAGCCAATTAGGCCTCCATTTTGACAAAAACTTGAATAATTTGAAAAATACAAACCTTCAAATCTCTATTAATCTTGATTTGATAACCCATTTGGATCATTCAACCTATTACGAAGCCTCAACCTCCAAATTCTTAGGGAAGTCACTTTTTTCAACTAGCCCAAATCACTAGATCTTCAAAACAAGCTTGGTCAATGTAGCACCTTCTAGTCAATGCACACTTCTAAAACTTCTCTCACACCTGTAGGTCATTACCACATACTTTTGTGCCAATTTTTGAGCTTTCAAACTTTTGGGAACCTTGACTTCCTATACCATGGGTTTAATCTAAAACAAGATAGATAAACTTAGGAGCACACAAAAACCTTCAAATGGCACAAACAAGATAATCAAGACACAAAACCACCTGGAGCACATCAAAAATAAGTGCACAAATATTTTTGAGCACAAAACTCTTCTTGACATCCCATCAATCTCATTATATCACCTAAAAACACCCATTTTGATCCTGCATACACAACAAAAACACCTTATGACATCACTCTGACCTCATCAAAACACTTATCCCATATTGACACACCAATTCCAACTAGAAACACTCATCTCTTACCTTATATGACCTTATGAAGAATACCACAGCAACACTTGCTTCTCCACTAAAAGGAGTATCTTTAAGAAGCATAGACAGATACACCCTACTTCATATGATTCCTTAGAACAATGTGAAACCAAGATGTGCCCAAAACTCCTTATATTCCTTCTCCTCCTTGGTCATTTGATACTAATAGTTCTTATTTTTCTTAGGCTTAAGAAAAACAACTTGCTCATCCACTATAAAATTCACCTTCTCTTCTAAGTCTGTATTGACAACACATGGGGATAACATAGATTCATGACATACTTTTTCAATTAAAGAATTTTCCTTGCAATTTGTAACCTCATCACTAGGTATTGACAACTAATTTTCTTTACATAAAACATGTTCAACAACATTATGATGTTCAATTGTATGCATACAAATATTAGAACTAGTTTCAACGAGCACCTTGGTCTTCTCCTTGAGCTTGGACTCTTCATTCACAACATGAGAAGACAATGAGAGTTCTTGGCACTCTCCAAATTTTGTATCATTCTCTACCATATAAAATATATTACTTGGACCTATAGAATCATCATGACTCACACTTACCACCTTTGTTTTCCATGAGTTAACTTGCCTTCTTTCTTGCACTCTAGGAGTATGATTAAATCTACTCTATCTTGTAGATTTTTGCTTGCAGAATCTAGCAATGTGACCTCTTTGTTGACAATTGAATCACATTGTACCTTTTATAAGAAGCTTATCCTACCTTTTTTTATTAGAAACAAATCTTGTAATATGTCCATTCTTTTGACAATTGAAACAAACTAAGACTTTTGAAGAAGACTCATCTTGCCTTACCTTATTTGGACAAAGCTTAGAAAAATGTTCCTCATCAAGATAGTTGAAGCACTTAACTTTGTTCACACATTTTTATTGATGACCTCCATCATAATTCCATGCAAACTCAATTCTAACATGTCTCTTGCATTATCTAGCTCTCTGCCCAAACTGATTACATGTGTAACAATAACCATTGAAACTTGCATACTTCATGGCATTTAGTTTTCTGATCCGATTTGTCTTCACTCTGCCAACGTCTTCATTCTTTGACTTAATGTTGACCTTCAAGGTCTGATTTACATTAGCCTTCATCTTGTCTTGAGTTTATTTTTGGTTCTTCTTTGTATCCAAGATCATTTCTATCACTTGCATGCTTTTGACCACTTAGAATATTGTTTATATCACTTGAGCTCTTTTTAAATCTCATAAATGACTACATATTACTAGATGTCTTCTCTAACTTAGATTTTAATGACTCATTTTTAATTACATACCTTAAACATTCATCTTATTTAGCTTTCAAACTTGTAGATAGGATTTCTAATTGACAACTAAGATGTTTGACTATATCTTCATGTTCCTTGGTTTCTTTATTCATTCTTACTTCATACACACTGAATTGCTCCTCATAGTCCTTGATTTGAGACTTCATCTTCATGTTAATTTTATTCTCAATATTCAATTCTTTAAGAGCATGCATTAATTCAGTCTCATAGTCCACCTCATCTTTATCATCATCTAAATCAATCCAAGTAGACTCCTTTTGATATGAGAAAATTCCTTCCTCAGCCATGAATAGGTCTTCATCTTCAACATGACCATGATCATACTCTAAGTCACTATCTTTACTCTCATTTGATGAGCTATAATTTTATTTGGTGTAGAGACTCTTCTTGTCCTTGAAGTACTTTTTATTGTCAAACCTTCTGAATCCCTTTTTCCTCTTATCAGACTTGTATGTCTTTTTGTCTTCATCTTGGTCATCACCATGTTCTTCATCATCATGATTATTATGCTTATGAGACCACTTATTATAAAAATGTCTTAATTTTCCATAATTGAAGCATTTGAAGGGTATTTTACCCTTATCCTTGCTTGACCCTATTTTTAATTCTCTTGTAAATAATTCAATTAGTTCATCTTCATCAATATCAGATGTTTCATCCTCCTTGAGTTTCTTACCTTGGAAATTATTCTTTGGCTTTATTTCTATCTTGAAAGTTATTTCCTTCTTTGGTGGTATATCATCATTTAATCTCATCTCATAGGCAGTAAGGATGCCATGTAATTCATCCAAATTCAAATTAGTAAGATCATGACTTTCTTCTATAGCAGATACTTTAGAATCAAAATTGAGAGAGAGCAACCTTGATACCTTTTGAACTATAGTATCTTCTTCAATATTCTCTCCAAGACATCTGATGATGTTCACAATCTCATCAAATCTCTATAAAAAGGATGCCACAAAATATTCTTCCTTCATCATAAGACTCTCAAACTACCTTCGGTGAGTCTACAACTTTGCCAACTTAACCTTTTAATCTCCTTCATAAATAGTCTTTAATTTATCCCACATTTCCTTGGAAGATATGTAATGGATTACCTTGGTGTATTTAGTCTCTAAAAAACCACAAGTGATATCATTCAATGCCTTAAAATTGTTCTCAAACAACTTCTTATCTATAGCATTAGATGGAGGAATAGTATGTGCAAAATAACCATCCACAATAGAATTCCAAATGTCAAACCTTAGGGACATGATGTAGGTCCTCATACTCACACTCCAAAAAGCATAATTAGATCCATTGAACATTGGTTTTTTCTTAGTTGTAAAACCTCCTTGCATTTAATGACTACCCATTTTGTACCTTGGATCTCCTTTAAGCTATCAAGCCTTTACCAAAGGACCTACTCTGATGCCAATTGTTAGAGGTACAATCACTGGGGGTGAATTAGAGATACAAGATTTTTTAAATTCAATTTCAATCCTTTCAAATTATTATTCAATTACCACAACCATTCATAGAATATATAAGTCATCTATGAATAATAGATAATGCAAGATCATACACACAACACAAGATCTATGTGAGAAACCCTCTTGGGGAATAAAATCCACTTTCAAATCTATAAACACATGGATTAATTGACCTATAAAATGATCAAAAACATGAGACTAATCAAGTCCTTCTGACCAAAATTTAGTGAAACACCTATTTCACAAGGAACACATGCCCCTAGGTGATCAAGTCCTTCTAACCACCTGATGATCAATTCCTTCTAACCGGATTTAGTGAAACATCTATTTCATAAGGAACACCTACCCCTAAGATGATCAAGTCCTTATGATCACCTGTTGGTCAAGTCCTTCTGACTTAAATGTTGATCACCCTTCCTTTACCTATGAAATGAACAACTCATGATCACTGATTGCCTACCAACATGATGGAGATACAATGTATATCAGCTCCCTTCACTTCTTCACATAGCCACAAATATCTAAAGCCACCTTTTGGATCACTCTAGACCTCTTTGCTCATCCTAAATCTTCAAACCTAAAAGAGAATTGTCTTTGACATCAGAAATATGACCTATAGGTCATACACATAGTCATCAACCAGCTTTGTTCTTCAATCCATCTACTAGGCACACACCCTTCCCTTTGCTCCCCAACTCTCACACACACCTCTTCTCTTAGGTCTCACACTTCTATATATAACCATATTTTATTTCACATTTTATAGATCCTTATTGATTATTATCATGTTCACAACCTTAATTATCATCCAAAACACATGCCTTCACTCTTAAGGCATTTACATGGGTCACCTTTAAGCAGTATCCTCTTTTAAATAGGACTAAGTCACTTTTTAGGTCCTATAAAGACCCATTCACCTCTTTGACACTTCTTCAAGAAAATTAAGAACATAAGAACACTTTAAAATATATGGACCCATGCCACACATTATATAGGTCCTCCTTAAGTGATAACAGCTATCATAACACCCTTCTATTGAAGCTCAATTCACTCAAACAACATTTTGTGCACATAACCACCATGAATAAACACATAATTACCTTATAATCCTTTATTTATACTAAATATGGATTGGTAAAACCTATAAAATCCATATAGACCATACTCATGGAGTCTTCATCAGTCTCCAAAACTTATCTCATCTCAAAACATTGAAATACCATCAAGAATAACTCAAAAAACCTTCTTGGGTCACTTACAGAACATGGCCAAACACAGTCAAATTTGGAGGTTAATATCTATAATTTTACATATATTCAAACCTTTTAAATAGGTTCTTTGGATGTTCCATGAAGTCCTCTATAACTTTTCTTTTTACTGCACCTTTGAATTCATCCTGAATCCAAAGATATGAGCAAAATACTATAGACTAGTCTTCCCTTAAAAATTCAAATATTTGAATTTCAATGATCACTAAGCAACAATTAAACTTCGAACACTTTACCATCATCTTGTGTCTTCACATATTTTGATAAAGTACACACCATCAATCTTATTATAATTAGCTTGGTCTTTACCTTTAATTTAATATTAAACATCAATCACCTTAACCTCATCTCGTGATTCTTGGCAACTATGGACAAACGCACTCCATTGATCTCTACGGATTAGTTAGGTCTTTATCTTGCAATGCTCACCATTAGATCTTTCTCAGAACTCTTGATATTATGATACCTAGCACCCTTTCATTCCTTTTAATAAATTTATTAATAGTCCATGCACTTGTGCCTCTTACCAGTCTCACATGCATTATTAACTCTTTGACTTGTCCTGCACCATTGATCTTTGTCAATATGAACTACCGCTCACCATTGATCTTTTGTCAGACTAGTGAGCCTAATACACTTGTCACCTCACATGAAACATTTGACATGTTAAATTCATGCTCACCATTAATCTCAAAATTTATGATTAATCACTCACCATTAGATCAACTAACCAATGACCTTAGTCTTTAACATGGTTAAACTTGATGGTCTCCGACCCATCACAGTCTACTAGAGCAACTTTGAAGCTTTATAACTTGAGCTAGACAACACTTCAAGATTTCAAATTTTAAGGGTAACTTATTGGTACTATAAGAAAAAAATAAATGTAATCCTTTGACCAGTATTGAATTTATTCATACCTAAATTAAATGGGAAAACATATTGGTTCATACATAGTTGTATGATGTGTAGTGACGGTCTGGTTAAGTATGGAAACCTCTATAATCTGCCTGGAAATATAACTTTGAACCTCAATAACTTTCATTGTGCTTAATCACATGGCCTAAAATTTAAACCATATGATATTATTATATATGGTAATCTATCCATATATCAATCTACTCCTAGAACCTTCACATGTATGAAATATAATATCATCAATATGCCTACTCACCTTTTTCTGTCATAGAACCAACTATGCCAAGATGAACATAATAAAAAACCAAATGAATACCAAGAAATTTCAAAAGATCTAAAATAATATTACACTTTTATATACCCATAACACATGATTAATACTTCAGACCCATCCCTAATCATGCCAAAATTGAATATCAACCAAGCCTACTTCAATTATACTAGGACAAGCACACTACACACTTTATCATTAACACTTTAGACTATCAAGACACTTCATCCACTCATATGGACACCTACATGACATAGATAAAAAATATAAAACACATATGAAAATAAAATAGACATATATTAATCTTATCTTAGGTCCATGACACTTTTTATCTCCAACCACCACTTGAAGCATGCCATTAGTACTGTTCACAATTAGGCTTGTGCATACACAAAGAATCTGTCTTAAACTATTGAAGATAAAACAAAAATTAACTAAATAAAAATGGAAATAAATCACATATTTATAAACCTCATGACATCAAGGTCATTAAAAACTTCATTATATACTTCAACTCAAGGTATATAGTCTCAAACCCTTATCTACAAAATGCTCACTCTGAATTGCCAACTAACCTCAAAACATAGTCATGGAAACTTGAACTTATGACACTTGAAAGAAAAAAATAAAGGAATGAAAATGATCCAAAAACATCCTAATAACAAATTATAATAAAAATATCATAATTTGTAATGTAAATTATTAGTCTTGTAGACCAATTTGTTGACCTTCTCTCTCACAGACCTCACTCAACTAATCAAGCTAATTTGGTTTCAACATTTTCACTAATTTCATTAAATAAAAAAAATTATAAAAAGAATTTATAGGAAATAAAAGTCCCAAATATCAACATCATGTACATTATATGCTTCAAATTAGGGCATAGACTCTCAAACTCATCATTACAACTTGCTTTCCCGGAACTACTAGTTTACCTTAAAGCACAATCATGGTGACAATGACCTTCAATCATCTGTAAGACCACTTTAAAAGACTCATGAATCCTGTGAAAGATACTATGTGATAATTATACCATTATTATAGATAAATATAACATTTTCAAATGGAAATATTGGTTTTGCAGACCAATCTCATGACCTCACTGTACACAGACCTCACTGAGCTAGACAAGTCAACTTGTGAGCAAATTTTTGCTATATACAATGATCTCCAAAAAATTTATCTAAAAAAAACATGTCTTAAAATTATTTAAAAACACCTCCATACATTTTTTTCCATATCTATTTCATGATAACACATCCCTAATTATATTTTCACTATTGCCTGAGTTTTTCACTATTTCCACCATTAGGCTTGTTAGCAACTGGTCAAATTGGATGAATGGTATAGAAAACATAAGTGATATAAAATGTAAATTAAAAAAATGGACATAAAATAAAAGTCTCAAAATTATCCATCCAATTATTTTCATACTTTGTCTTGGTCAACTCTGACTGTTATAGTAAATCTCCAAGAAATATGTACTTTCTTGTAAGATCCACTCACTCACTTGAAGACTTAATCACACCTGGGGATGCTTGGAAGAGTTTAATAAAACCTAAAATCACTAAAATATCCATACCAATCAATTATTATCACTTTATAACAACTTATTTCATATCGGGTCACTATTAGGGTTCTTTGAGGGTTTAAACCATCTTCCACTATTAGTAATCATTCATAAAGTTTAGCCCCTTATTCCCAAAACTAATTCCTAGAAATTTTATACATGACCATTCCCCATATAACATGAATATATTATATTCCAATGCATAGGTTTGATAAGATAATGAGCACAATAAAAACCTTCTCAGGTATAGAACCCTATATTTTGTGCACTTGAAAGACCTTAAAACACATTTTCATGCCTTATCCTTCCAAATTTGACTTGAAACTTCATTATCAAACTTGAAAAAACATAAATTACCTTTTAAAATGCTTATATGAAATCTTACACCTTGAAATATGATCATAACCCCTCATTAGGCCACACTCTTTCTCTCTTTACTTGCTTAGACTTTGACTTGCAAATCACATTAGGCCTTGAAACTGACCTTCATGCCTCTTTCCATGTGTTTTCTACCACCATTACATATTAAATAAACCTCATACATGATTAAATAGTTTCATACATCCTTCATATGCCTTCACAACATATCATGATGCCTCATTAGGCCAGGCAAGGTCTTGAAGAGGTCTAATTGTAGACTTGACTTATAGGTCCTACCCCTATAGGCTCACCTTTAGACTCACATGAGTGATCCAATGCTTCATATACATTCTCAAATAGCCTCATAAAAACTTTCATTATATTGTGTACTCATCTCATCAATCCATCACAGTCAAACCTTCTCACTAGTACTTTACATGACAGGACTAGGCTTATCAAGTACTTGAAACTTGACAACTAACCTTAAAAAACTCCTTGATGCTTCTACACCTTAATCACATGACATTCATGCTCCTAAAATAATGTCATATCTTTACACATACCTCTTCATGATCATCATGCACATGCTCATGATATGACTATGCTTGTTATGACTAGGCTTCTCAAGACACCTTGTACTCAAGGACTAGTACTCAATTACCTCAATGATGCTATCAAATAATAACATTCATCAGATAGCATTCTCAAAACACTGAAACAACCTTGAAAGTAACCAATATAAGAATCATTAGGTTGTCTTCAAATTCTCTCTCAATAGAAGAGACATTAGGTTGCCTTCAAATTCTCTCATGTCACATGGATTTTTTATCATATCAAGCACACAAGCTCATACCTCAATAGACCACTCACCATGCATATTCAATAGATGCACCTTGACATTAATTAAAATAACCTTAACATCAATGGCAACACTTCTCAACATTTTGAGCAAATATTATCATCTGGGGAATAACAAAAGTGGGTAACAAAAATGTTGGTTATGTTTTTGAAATCATCTGCAAGAAGGGTAAAGATAATGTAGTAGCAGATGTACTATCTAGATTAGATACATCCACAAAAGTATTATTATATAAAATTTTCATGTTGCAAGTAGATTGGGTGGATGAATCTAGGTTAGAGTGGGAGTAGGACAAGGATACACAAGTTCTAATTCATATTATATAACAAGTTTATATAGCCTTTGACAAATTTGAATGGAAAGGTAATGCCCTATCGTATAAGGATAGGTTATACTTGTGTAAATATTTAGAGTTAAAGCATAAGATGTTATAGAGTTTTATGCATATCTAATTTGGGGACATTCTATGTTATTTAAAATTTATCATAGAATTAAGTGAGAAGTATTTTGGGAAGAACTCAAGGGAGACGTACAAAAGTTTATGGCAGAATGCTTGATATGCCTATAGAACATTTAGCAATTCCTAGTCAAAGGTGGGATAAGGTTTCTATGGATTTCATCAAAGGTTTACCTTATTCTAAAGGTAATAATGTTATCTTGGTACTTGTGGATAGGCTTGAAAAATATTTTTGTCCCTCTCACACCCATTTACATCAAGTACAGTAGCGACTATTTTCCTGGAGGTAGTTCTAAAATTACATGAAACCCCAAAAATAATGTAAGTGATCATGATCCTATTTTCACTAGTAATTTTTGGATTGAACTATTTTCTTATTTGGGTACCCAGCTAGCTCATAGCTCATCTTACCACCCCAAATGTGATGGATAAATAGAAGTGGTCAAAATATGTTTAGATGGGTATATCCATTATTTTCTATTAGATAAGAAAGAACATTGGGTTAAATGGATAAAACTTATAGAATGGTGGTATAACACATCTTTCCATACCTCTACTAAAATATCCCCATTTATATCACTATATGGTTACCATATGCCTTACATCACTTCTTCCTTAAGGGTGAAAATCAAGGTTCAATACATTGAGGAACACATTCAAGATCAACAAGAGGTTTTGGATGGTTTCAGAGAGAATTTGGCCTTGGCATAAAACAAGATAAAGCAACAAGTGTATCAACACTAGAGTGAGTGAAATTTTAACATGGGTGATTGGGTATTTTTACATTTTTAGCCTTACAACCAAATGTCCTTGAAGAAATAAAAAAGGACAATAAATTTGCCCCTAAGTACTATTGCACTTATCAGGTTCTATACAAAATTGGAAGTGTGGCTTACAAGCTGGAGTTGTTGTTAGCCAAAATTCACTCCTAGGTTTTGCATCTTTCTTTTGTATAAATCAAAACATATTTATAGGTTCATCCCCAAAACAAGTAAATACCAAGTGTTATTTCCTTCAAAAGCCTTTGTTTGGTCTTTTTGTCTAAGTCTCAAAGAAATCATTTTGGACTTTTTATCTAAAACAATAAAGTCCAAAGGAATTGGTCCTAAACAGGTTTTCCAAAGGGTACATTTTAGGAATGTTTAAGGGTCTTTTCCTCTTGGTAATGGACACTTTGCACTTTTCCAAAGGGTAATTCCACTTTTCCAAAGGGCAATTCCTCTTTTCCAAAGAGCAATTTTGAGTTTCTGAAGGGTTTATTCTTTCTTTCAGACTTTTTGTTTCAAACAAAAAGTCCAAAAGAATTATCCTTTGAAATTTTTTTGAAATAATTCTCCCTTGAAACTTTTTAAAATAATTGATCTTTGCCACTTCTCTTAAGGAAATGTCTTTTACAACTTTTATGAAAGAATTGCTTCAAACTTTTTGTCTGAAATAATAATTCTAAAAGGTACATTATAGATTGTTGAAGGGTCTTTTTCTTCAAAGTGTCCTTCAAAAGAAGCTTAAAGGGACACTTAAAAAAAATTTGAAGGGTATTTTTCTAATGAAAGTGTCCTAAGTAGGTTTTTCGATGAAAGAACTGGTCCACTTCAAGTTTTTTGAAGGGACACTTTGCACTTTTTCAAAGGATCTTTTCAACCAATCTGAAGGAAAGTGTTCCTTGCAATTTCTCTGAAGGAATTCATCCTTCCAACTTTTATAAAGAATTAGAAACTTCAATATTTATAAAACAAGTTGTTCCTCATGCAAGTGCCCTACAAAAAGTCCAATGGGTATTTTATCTTAAAAGTGTCCTTCAAAAAAGTGCATTGGTCCACTTCCAAAGGTCTGAAGGGACACTTGGGAAAAGTCTGAAGGGCCTTTTCAAAATCTCCAAAGGGTCACATTTCAGACAAAGTGCCCTAAACCCAAGGTCCCAAAGGGTATTTCCATACCAGAGTGTCCTTTAGGAAAAGTTTGAAGGGTATAGACACTTGAAGGGAGAAAGTCTGTAGAAGGTTGTCAAAGGGCATGTTGAGAAATATGAAGAGAAACTTTTAGAAATACTATTGAAAGACACCTGTAGAGTCTGTAGAAATATGGTTTCGAAGGGATAAAAGGAAAATTCCTTCAAAGGAGTTGTATAAATGGAATTATGGTTGAATGAATGTCAAATTTAAGATAGTGAACTAACCATTGGTGTTTAAACAAAAGGATTCAAAAGTAGATCCAAAGGCTCATGTCCTTCATCCATCGAAACAATGAGAGAGCCTATATCGCCATTGATCAATCAGGATCTGAGTCATTCCTTGAGGACAAAGCCAAATAGAATGAAAGTGAAAAATATGCAATAGGTGGATAACCACTTTGATGCCATGAATCAGCCCAAGAATATCTTGATTCTATTAAGCACAAACATTGAAGGAACATCTTTGAGAGAGTAGGCCAAATGTGTAATTGCTTGAGATGACATGGATCAATCAAATGTCTGGAATTAGTGTTTCTTTCAAATATGGTTGCAACTAAAGATGGAGAACTCCAACCAATTGATTCCTCTCTTTGGTGCCAAAGGAATCCCCCTCTCACTTCCTCTTTGCTATATATATAGCCCTTTGGCTAGTGAAAAGACACCCACACAGTGTATGGTGAAGCCCTGATATCACATTTTTCCTTTAAGAATTAATTACTAGTCTATTTCCTTTCAAGTTATAAGCAATTTTTTGAGTGTGTAAGAGATGTATAGTGACAAAAAGTGATGGTTTTAATCTTTATATCCTTTATCCTTCATGCCTAAACAAGAGTTTTGGATCTAACTAGTCATATAGAGTGTGTTTAAGTGAATTTAATTTTTGTATGTGTATTACTATTTTAAAATGTGCAAAGTTTTCCTTTCATTTCATTTACCTTGTGTCATTTTACACATCTCACCTTTGTGTTGAAATACTTGTGTTAGAATCCTTAGAGCTTAGGAATGGTCTGTGTGTTTTGTTGTATTATGCACTAGAATATGATATTCATGTGGAAGATAACCTTGGTGTATCACCATTTTTAGAGTAGGTTTTTCCTTTTCTATAATTTCTAACTCTTTTCCCTTCAAGAAAATTGGTTTAGACATAAGTGGTTTTGTAGAGACACATTCAAGGAGCTAGCCCTTTTAAGTCTAGAGGTTCATTTCCTCCATAGGTAAACCCGCATGCTTGTAAATGTCCCAACATTTCCCAAATATAGAAGAGGATTAAACACTCTCTTCTAGGGTGTAAGATTTGGAGATAATAGTTTTAACATGCCTAATGGGACCAATTATTTACATTTCAAGGTGAATGCTGGTCTTCAAAAGCTTAGGGTTGTAGAAATATACTTAATCTAGCATTTGGCGACTCCAAAAGGTGAGAATATCTAGTTGTAGATCAATTTTCCCACAGCATACTTCATGGTCCTCACTAGGTCATCTAGGACTTTCGATCAATCCCCTCTAGCTGAAGCTCTTCTTGAAGAACAATGCCCTGAACCATTCCCAATGCTTGGAGATCCTTGGCAAGGAGGTTTTGGAGAATAAGAAGAAGTTGGAGAAATAGGATATCAAGAGGAAAGAAGATAAATGGAAAGGAAACAACCTTTCTCGACCTTCAACACCCAAAATCTAATTAACCTTCCTGCATACGACCATATTCCTCCTAATGCTACTAAGAGTCTCCCTAGTTTTAATGGAGAGGGTCTTATTACCCCATATAAGCATATTAGGGACATTTCAAATTTTTTTAACTTCTATAATGTTACTCAAGCCAACATATCCATTAGATTGCTTATTATGTCTCTAGAAAGCAAGGCACTTAACTGGTATAAGACTTTCAAAGGTGGTTACATTACAAGTTGGGATGGCTTTGGGGACTTGTTGGTGACTAGATTTAAGAATAAGAGTGACCATACCTCACTGATACATCAATTGAATGTGATAAAAAGAGGTCCTAAAGAATCCATGAGAGATTTTAATGAAATGTTTCAAAGGACTTGGCATAGGTTACTGCCTATCATGAGACCTCCTCCTAGCTTTGTATTCCCCACTTATCTTAAGGGTATTAGGACTGATGTGTTAGTGATGTTATAGTCAATGGGAGGATTCACCCTATTAAACACATATGAGATAGCTATTGAAGCTGAGAATAGCTTAATATAGGTTAGAAAACTACCTCTATGAGTTTTTATGCCTAACAATCTCATAGCTCAGTTGAAGCTCCAAGCATAGCACAAGTTCTTAAAACCAATGTCAAGTTGAGAGCCTTTCCCAAGAAGATGGATAATTTTGTGGATAAATATGAAGATATTTGGTCATTATGATCTCAGCTCAAGCAAGCTCAGTTCTAGGCAAGTTCTCCACCTAACCATCAATACTATCCTCAACAAGGCTATAGAGCTCCACCCCAATACAACTACCAAGGAAGAAGACAAGGTCAAAAAGGTTTCAATAGGTAGCCCAATGCCTATGATCTTAATTCCACTCCTTCCATGAAGGCTATTATCCCAGTACATGCTAACTTGGTCTAAAGGGAGGATCATTTGGACCAATGGGGATAACCTCAAGGTCAGTTTGTGCATGATGGTGGAGAATATAGCCAAGATTTGGTGGCACAAGAAGAAACTACTCCTTACATGACATTAGAATAAGTTAATCCCAGTCAAAAGAATATCCATAGAGAAGGTAGCAGCCAAAGTGCAAGTATGATGAACTTTCAAGCAAAGGATGACTACATGTTAAATAAAAACACGTCGATTGTAGCCAACACAAGAGCCAAGAAGAGAGATCTGAGAGATGTTATATGAGTACATGTAACTTCAAGTGATGCCTCTATAAGGCCACAAGGTGTGACTCCTAATTTACTTCTTGCTACAAGTCATGCTCCTCAGCAAAATCAAAATGCAAGTAAGATTGCCAAACCTGTAGCATAGCAAGTTCAAACTTCCCCAATATCTTCAAGAATGCAAGAAAAGGTAAATACCTCTCTTCTAAACATTATAGATTCTTTTAAGAATTCTAAGACAAGCAAATCTCTTTGGGGAGTCTTGCATATTCCTGGTCAAAAGGAGTTATTACAAGAACAACTTGAAAACATTCATGTATCCCCTCAAAATTCAAATCATAATAATGTGTCCCTTACCAATTCTCCAAGTCATGTATTAAAGCCCTCCACCAAATCTAAAAATCCTCCACCCTTCTACTTCACACTCATTGTGGGATACAAGTTGGTTCATAATTATATTGTAGATAGTGCAGCTAGTGTCACTATCATGCCTAAGGTGGTGGCTGATAAATTGGGGTTGAAGTATGAACCACATAGTAAAGGCATGTTGCAGCTTGATGGGACTCCAACCAAGATAATGGGATTGGTTAGAGGTTTGAAAGTCTTCCTACATGATTTCCCAAGCTTCCCAATTTTACAAGATGTTATGGTAGTAGACCTTCCAACTCATTTTTCTATCTGCTTATCAAGGGACTTCATCACTAAGATAGGGTACATTTATGTTGATTGGTCTTTTCTAGCTTTTAAAACAAGATATGGAACTAAGGTGAATATAAGTACTTAGCCATGATCAAGGTTTCATATTGAGCCATACATGGAGACAAACTCAAATTATAATTGTCTAATTAGCAAAGAAGAAGAAGGTGTCATGGATGGTGAAGCATCCTTCCCCCTTGAAGGTATTTTGATCTTTTCCTTGATAAGTACAATGCTGAAACACATGGACTGGATCCATATAATTTCATAGAAGAAACTAATTTGGGGGTTTATTGTATACATGAAAAATATGTTTCAATCTTTTCACTCACTAATGAAGACCAGGAGCTTGATGGGATATGGGAAATGTTCTTTGATGGCTCAAGAATCAAAGTAGGTGCAAGATTCTACATTATGTTAGTTTCTCCATCAAAAAATAAATACTAATCTTCATATATATTTTATTTCAATTGTACCTGTAATGTGGTAAAATATAAAGGCCTGGTTCATGGCCTCCAATGGGCAAAAAAGAGAGGGATCAAGAATCTAAAGGTTTATGGGCATAGTGAATTGGTCATCCATCAAGTGAGAAGTTAAGCTAAAACCAAGAATCCATTTGCTTAAATCCTAAAATCATAGGGTATGGGACCTAATTGAATACTTTGATGCCTTTAACATACAACCCATTCTAAGGGGTTTAAATAAACATGCTAATAAATTGGCTATTATAGGAGCACAATTTGACACAGCTATTGATGTAGGGAAGGAGAAACATCAGTCTCATATCAAGATCATTGTGAGGCTTTCTATTCTAGATAATGAAGTATCATAGCAAGTATTCAAAATTTATGAACACATTACACACTTCTTGCAAAATGAGGCAGGATTCTCATCAAGGAATCAAAAGAGATTGCATGATCAATATGAAGAACAAGTTATTCAGCTGAAGACAAATAAGATACCTAAGGGGTTGATTAACTTAGAGAGTGTTTTCAATGAAGATGAACAAAAGAAGAGAGAAAGAGTGATCATGTCAACAAAAGAGGAGAACTATGAGTCATGATTTACAAGGACAAACTCCTAAAAATTGGTAAGGTATGCTCTTTGTTTGAGAGGCAGGACTTTATTGAATTATGCAAAGAGTTCCATGACATCTTGCTTGGGAATAAAAATAGTTGAAAGGGTTTGATCGAAGTCTAGCTCATTGAGTTATACCCTAGAGCTAAATCAATTAGGAAAAAACAAAGGCCTATCAATCCCAAGATGGAGGAACTCATGAAGAAAGAGTTGACCAAGTTGATTGAGTCTAGGATTATCTTTTCTATCAAACACTCAACTTAGGTGGATAATATTTTACCTATTCAAAATAAGAATGGAGAGATCAGACTTTGTGTGGATTTTTGAGATCTTAACAAAATGTCTCTCCAGGATCATTATCCACTACCTTACATGAAACAAATTTTGCAAGTTGTTTTAGGTTCTCAACGCTTCTCACTTCTTGATGGTTATTCAGGTTACAATCAAATATTAGTGAATCAAGAGGATCAATGCAAGATAACTTTTACCAAAAAATGGGGAACCTTTACTTACAAGAAGATGCCATTTGGTTTATCTAATGCTAGAGCTACATTTCAAAAGGCAATGAACATGGCTTTTAAGGGTTTGATCAATAAGTTTTTGCTTGTGTACCTTGATGATATAATTATTTTTTTAATAGATGTTGTTGATCATATGAAACATCTAAGGTAGGTATTTGAGAAATGTATGGAATTTATAAAAATTTGAAAAAGTGCATCTTTGTTATCCATGAGGGCAAGTTTTTGGGTCATATTATTTTTGAGGAAGGCTTGTAAATTGGCCCCAAGAGGATTGAGGCTATTCTATGCTTATCTTTGCCTTAACACAAGAAATGACTTCAAAGCTTCCTGGGGAGAATAAACTTTGTAATAAGGTTTATCCCAGGTTTTGCAGTTGTGGTGAAGCCTATCACAACCATGCTCAAGAAGAACCAAAATTTTGCTTGGATAAAGGAAGGTAAGATTAGTTTTGAGACAATCAAGAAAGTAATTATAGAATATCCTACTCTCTTGAACCCAAACTTTGCCAAAGATTTCATAATCTATACCTTTTCTGACCTTGATATAATCTCAGCTATGCTTATACAAAATAATGATGAAGAGGTAGAACAACCAATCACATTCTTTAGCTAAGGATTGGAAGATTAATAGGTTAGGTACACATTTGTTGAGAAGCAAGCTCTAACAGTGATAAGAGGATTGATGAAATTGAGAGATATGGTCTCAAACAACAAAATACATGTCATGGTTTCTCATCCTACCACCAAAGAGTTTATTCTAAGTAAAGACTTCAATGAAAAGAGAGTTGGAAGGCCTACCAAGGTGATGGAGTATGATGTAAACATCAAGCTGACAAAATTGGTGAGAGGTAAAGGGTTATGTGAGCATTTAGATTTAGATTTTCAAGATCATCAAGAGGAAGTCTTGATCAACCAAGTTCAACCCTAACTAGCTGATCACATATAAGTTCAAAGTTGGACACAAGACATCATTAGTTTTATTCAAAATGGTGAGTGCCCCAATGGCTTGAACAAGTCTCAAAGAAGGTATTTTAGATTTTAGACCATTTATTATTATCTTGTATATGGTGTTATTTTTAATAAATACATGAATGGTGTGTTTTTGAGTTGTGTTGACAATGATTAGTTTGATATGCTACTGGAAAAGTTTCACAATAGTGCAGATGGAGGTCATTTCTCTCCTAAGATGATAGCTACAAAGATAATGAGGGATAGTTACTATTGGCCTATTCTTTTTAAGTATTGTTACCACTGGGCTAAAATTTTCCTTTAATGTGCCTTCTTTATATGCAAATAGAATTGTGTAGCCCTTCCATAGAATCCTATCCAATTAGACTAGCCTTTCATGTAATAGGGCCTTGATTTCATTGGTATGATCAAACCTATATCAAGTGATGGACACAAATGGATATTGACTACTACCGACTACTTTACAAGGTGGGTAGAGGCTGTTGCATTGAAGGACGTAAGGGAAAATGCTATTTTGGAGTTTTATGAGAGCATTATAACTAGGTTTGGAATTCCCCATGTTATCATTTCTGATAATGCACTTACTTTTATAAGTGCTAAAACTTTTGATTGGGTAAATAGGAATGGGGTTTACTTGAGTGCCTTATCCAATTATTACCCTCAAGGTAATGGATTGGCTGAGTCTACTAACAAGAATCTCATCAAGATCATCAAGAGAACATTAGAGAACAATCAAAGAGCATCACACAACAAGTTAAAGATAGCCTTATGGGTTGATAGGATTACTCCTAAAATATCAATTGGTAATTCTCCCTTTGTTATTTTTTATGGGAGAGAGACTAGGTTATCCATATCTTAAAAACTCCCTACTTTGGAACTTACATATCAGCTGTAACTACTTGAAAATACTTCAATAGAGGTCAGATTGATAGAACTAATGCAGTTGCAAGAAGTAAGAGACAATACACATAAGACCATGGAATACCACCAAGTACTCATGAAGAATTATTTTGAAAAAAGAGCAAGTGAAAGAGTATTCAAGGAGGGTTAATCCTAAAATGCGATGAGGATAGAGCAAAACTAGGTGGACATTCAAAGTTTGACACTTTATGGATTAGCCCTTACATCAATAACAAGTGCAAGTAGAACAACTCTTTCTAGCTAACCAAGCTGAATGGAGAAGAATTTCCTATCCCTATGAATGGGATACATCTAAAGTATTTATTTTATTCCTTGAAAGCCTATTTTAAATAATAGCTTAGGTGTGTTTTCTTTGGCTTGTGTTTCTATCTAATTTTTGCTTTTTCCTAAGTGTGAAAAGTAAAAACTAGTTATGGAGGGTGTGGAAGAATACCTGTTAAAGTGTGCACATTGGATCCAAATGATTATGGAGATCTCCTCCTTAGATTGGGAGGATGACCTACATATAATAAAATACTAAAATAAACTTGTTTGTTAGACAAGTAGATGGGTGGATTGCCTAGTATGAGCTAGATCCTATAAGTGAAAGCTTTCTGGGAGGTTATCAATCCACTTGCTTTTAAACACTTGAGTGGTAATGATAAAAGAAATATATTTACCTTATATGAATATAAAATTGAAATGAAATACAACAAATAATATAAAATTAATCAAGAAAACTAAATACCTTGCTTAGATGGCTAAAATAAAGCAACTAGTTTAAATAATGCTAATGTTGAAAATTATCTAAAATAAAGTTGTGGTTTTTGGTTTGGATTGGTTTCATAAAGGTCAAAAGACTGATTTGGTTGGGGTTGGAAAGGGGTTGAGATGGTGAAGGGTAATGTGTTCAAGAAAACAAGAGGGATAAATGGTCAAAAGAGGGCCAAGAAGGCAAAGGGGGAAATGGTAAAATGAAGCGAAGAAGGCAAAGGGGTAAATGGTGATCAAGAAGACAAAGGGGATATGGATAAGAGGATAAAATGAAAAGAGGGTGATGAAGGAAGCAAGTGAAAGAAGAATTCCAAGGGGAAAGGAATACATAAATTAAGATAACTAAACAACAAGATTACCTCAATGCTTGAAGATGCTTATTGATGAAGATTGGTTTATTGATAGTTGATGAAGACTTGAAGTAATTTTTATAGAGTTTTGTTTCTTGATCTCCTTCTCTTCAAGATGATGACCTCCTTGATGATACCTCCAAAACTGAGTCCATGTGTAATACCCATAATATAACTCCTACACTTGTCTCTTGATCTTAGCATTTTCTTATGGGGTCATCTTATATGCATCCTTGTTTGGTAGACTTGCTCTAGGTACAAAGTCTATGTGGTGTGTTATGTTCCTCATTAGTGGCAATGTATTAGGCAGCTCATCAATAAATATATCAACATACCTTTCCAACATTTATTGAATCTCTAGGGGAAGCTCATTGATTTTAGTGGCTGTCATAATAGTCCTAGGTTAGTGACTAAAGCAAATCCTATCTCTCTTCTTGCATGGCAATCAAGAACTCCTTTCCACCTATCAACATCACATGTGAACCAACCTATTGATCAATTTCTTCATCTTTCAAGGGAATCAAGGTGTAACTAACTCCATCTTTAGTCAAGGTATACATATTTCTCCTTCCATCATGAGTAGTTTGTCTATCATATTTCCAAGGCCTACCAAGAAGCACATGGCACACATCTATGGGGATGACATTATAAAACACCTTATCTTGATATGTTATAATTTGAAACTCTTCCCAACTCTACTCACTAACCAGGAATTGATGTGCCTTATTCAGCCATGACACCTTATATAGAGTGGGGTGAGATAATTTTTTTATCCCAAGATTGTTAACCATTTCTACCAAAACAAGATTGTTCATACTTCTTAAATCAATGACCATCTTACAATACTTACCTTGGAATTTGTATGATGTCCTGAAGAGGCTCTTCCTTTGTAGTAGATCCTTTTCCTTGGGTGGCTTTATCAACACTCTCCTCATGAGCAGTGAGTCTCCCACATCAGACTCTAACATTTGTGATGAAGAGCAAACACTCTCTTCCTCTCCTTATGCAATTTGATTTCTCCCTTCATTTTTTGGGATTTTTATTAGCTCATCTTCTCTATCACTCAAGTACCCTGTTAAGAATCCTCTTATTTGATTTATTTCCACATCTATTAACCTTGCATCCAAGCTGAATCTAAGGTCTCTCAACTCAACCAACACAACATCTTTGTTCCCCTTGGTTTCTTGCTACATCTCCTAGGTGGCATTATGAACCTTGTGTAGGCTATTTTTCAAACAAGTACCTCTTATTCTCTTTCCCCAATAATATTATCTCTCCCACTTATTCTTAAGTATCCAAGGTTGGATCTGATACTAAAAATTATGTAGAGTTTCAACTTGCAATATTTTACCAAACACCTGTGTTTTAGACCCTTCTTACTAACCTTGTTTGCCCTATTTTCTTAATGGTAAAAAAAAAAAATGTTTCTAAATAAAATAATTATATTTATGAGTGACATTTATGGAAATATACCTATGTTTCAAGTTTCAGAACTTAAGTCCCTTTATAGATCCTCTTTCTAGCTATTAGCCTTGCCTATTAGGCCTTCTTAAGCCAATACACATGACAGTTAGTATACATCCATACCAATAAGTCCATATGGTCTTGAAACCCTAATATTAAATTAGATCACACCTAAATCACTTAGAACACACATTTTTGTGGGATTTTACCAGTTCAATTTCAAGATATAGTCAAAACCCTGAAATAGGGCTTATGAGGCTCTATAACAAGTCGAGAGCTTTCAAAATTCCACTATATTAATTTAAAGATGTTTCAAGATTAAAAATTTAATTTTTAAGGTTTTTATAACCTTCCTTGACTACTCCAAGTGTTGGATCTCAATTCTTAATCCACTGCTAAGTATTTCTATCCCAAAATGGTATTGACTATGCAAAAGAACAAAATGTCTACAGGCCTAGGTTGTTTTGTGAGCAATAAATTTCACATTAACATGTCAATGGAGTAAAGTAACTACCAAATTCATATAAAAAACTTACCATAATGCACTGAATCACTTAATTGTTGCATCAAAAGATGTTTTTTGTAGTGGAATTTGTACTCAGTCATGCATAGAATTGCCTGTTACAAAAATAAAGGTTTACTACACTAATTATAAGGTTAAATAAGTATTATTGACTATATTTTGGATAAAATAATACTCAAACAATATTTAATATCCTTTAGATACATTCAAATCACTTTGAATAAGGACTCAATGTTCATTCTTGAAAAGAACTAGTAAACAGTCTATGCCAAATTGAAAGATCAAGAAACAATGATCAATTTGTATACATTATAGAACACCAGATGTATTTTTATTATTTAAATAAATTTATGATGAAAAAATACCTTTATAAAATTCTTCAATAATATAGGAAACAATCCTTTAATTCCACTTGATCATTTTTCTAAGAAGATACAGTTTGTAAACAATTCCAAAATTCATAGAATAAGGTCTGTGCAACAACTTTCTTAAATAGGGATCCCTTTTTATTTTTTCCTTAAAATTATTTGATCTTAAAAACATGCCACCAACCTTTTACATTTGAAAATATTCCATTTTTTATGTTGGAAACCATTTGGTAACCACCTTGGAGGGGTTTATCAATGATCATAAGACAATTTTTGCAAGGTGACCAAACACCAAGATTATTTTCTCAACTTTTGTCTCTTTGACCCTTGTAAAGGGTGTAAAAGGACCTAGATATAAATTAAAACATGTTAAAAAACTTTTTTCATCCTAATCATACCCTACAAATCCTAGAAACACACTAAAAATTTAAATTTTTGACCTTACAAGTTTTGGTAGGAAATCAAAAGTTGAAAATTTAAACTAGCTAACTGCACTCCTAAGCTATCAAAATGAAAACTAAGAATGTTTGAGGTATTATAAGGACATCCAAAGCATTCATAAACCTTATTCAATGAAAAACAATCCATATTTGATTAAAAAAAATACTCCCAAAGAGTGATGCCCCTGCATCAAATGGCTTCTAACTTTCTTAATCATAATCTATTAATCACCTAATACCTTAAAGTATTTGAATTTATTCCTATGATTAAACTAAATTCCATGAATCAATTCTTCATATTCAACAACATTATTTTTACAATAAAATTAAAACTTGAATGTAGCCAAATAAGCCTTCCCCATTGGATTGATGAGTTCAAGTCTAGCACTACAACCTTGTTTGGATTTGGAATGATCAAAATTTAATATCCATAACTAATTATCTTGTATTTCCTATTTTTTTTAAAGATATGAATGTTGAAACAATGTTAGTTTCATTATTTATACTCTTGACATCAATAATATAAACACCTTGTTCTTGATTTTAAATTCCCTCTTGGTTCTCTCTTTAGTAGCTAAAGTATGAGTAGAGTTTTTTAATGTAGAGGTATTTCCAGCCTTGATCATTGTTAACACTTCGTACTCACTTGGATTGCCTTATTTATAACTACCCACTATCTATGTTTCTATTATTTTTAGTACGTAGAGGTATAGTGGACTGAAGTACCTGACTCAAGGTTCAAGATGATGTAAATGTCTAAATGTAGGGATAATAATAGATGTCAATACTACTACAGATGCATAGAATGAATCTTCTTCATCTAGTTTCTCTGTCTCCTCAATCTAATTTGGTAGTTGAATATTTGGAAATTCTAGTTTTTATTGCATGAGAAAAATATTAACATTCATATTTTCAAAAATTACCTCATTAGAAACAACTATTTTATCATTATAACCAACACCATTTATATCATTTTACATCATATCTTACTTAACAAGTGAAATAACACTAGTGAACAAAATTTATTAAATTATGTTTGCAATAATATAAACACCAAGATTATATTCTTCATACAATATATCATTGGTTTTATTATATTCAATGATCAAATGTTTCATTTTTAGTTCCCTCTTGATTTAATCTAATTTGGTATACCATGCCATGGGAGCCACATATGGGCAATTAGTCCCCGTATATTTGTTCAATATCCTAGACCAATCTCTACTCAAGAGCATACCATACGCATTAGGGATATCAACTACCTAAATATAAACAAACTATTGTACCCTAGGATCTGAAGTTAATTGCATGTGAATATGATTCAATTCATTGATGACTTTAACCTATGATTTTTATAGCTACACCACTTTCCTATTTGACTTGGTAGGAGTCAATATTAACTTTTGACAAACTAAAAATGACATAATATTTCTTGAAGTGCCTAAATTCAACAAACAATTATGTAAGTTTTTACTAAAAATATGAATTATTAAAATAAAAGGGAGAGTTTCAGTTTTTTCTTTATCAAAAACAACATATGCATATGCTACTTTACTAATTTATTTTCCTTTTGGAGGAGATAAATCTTTTAACAATAATTATTTTTATTAGACATCTATAGTAGCTCAAACATGGATATGTTATATTTAGTTTTATTTGAGTCTTATACAATGTTGTATCCAAGTTTATTGTATTAGCGTCTTATTAGATTATAGAGGAGTGGCATTATTATTTGATTATGAATATGTGTTAGGCCCCTTCAAAGAAAATTAATTATTATTCAAGTTTTCATCAGGTGGGACCTACATGCTTTTTGGAGGAGTATAAATTATCAAAGGTGTTTGTAATTTTCTCCTCAACATGTAATTATTTCCTCTTTTAAACTACCTAAAATCCTAAACTTCATCTAAGTTATCTTCCATCTCATTTTCATTCTCATCTAGGAATTCATAAGTTTCTAAAACTAAGGTTGTACTTGGGTTCATTCTTGAAGTAGTTGAAAATGAGCTTCAGGAAATCTAATATGAAGATGTTCAGGTAATAACAATTGTAGAGGTACAGTGAGACAACCCTTAAGGGGTCTCAAGTGGCCAAGAAGAGGTAAATGTTGGTCTTAAACTACTTTATTTCATTGAGAATAATAAACCCACGTCTTGTTGTAAATAAGAATTTGATGAGATGATAGTAGTATTTTCACAAGATGATATCCCCAAGCCTGAGTCAAGTGAGGACACAAATGAGGTTTCTATAGTTGAGGTGTAAGAGGACATGGCAGTATTGTTTGAGGTGGTATTAAAACAGGAGAAAGATCTTTAGAAAGAAGTAGTGATTCTTAGTGGACCCCAAGAGGTTCAAGGTGGGGATCAAGGAGATCAAGATGACATGTGGTAGCAATACCTTGTTATTTACAAAAAATTTGAGGTCATCAACAAGCCACCACTCCCCAAGGATAAGTATGAAGATGATACCAATTTTTTTTTCCTCCTTGGTGAATAGAATGAAAAACCAAAAGGAAACATGCCATAAGATTTCATGATTAAACAAGAGAAACAATTGGATGGATCACTACTTGTAGTTGTTCAAATCAGTCAAGGTATGATTAGTCCAAAGTAAGACAAGGTTTTGATTTTGAATTATCTTTCCAAGTTTGAATAAGATAACCTAGTAATCAATTAAGAGGACTACCAAAATCCAAATTTGGGTGAACCATGCATTCATAAGAAGTTGTCAAATTTTAGTATGATGAACTTTTATGAGCTTTTTAAGAGTGCATAAGGTTGTCAAGTTGCCAAACTAGAGGAATATGAACAAGAAGTTATCTTAAGTGACAGGCCTTTAATATTTGGTAGGTTACATGATCACTCTTAGCTGTAACCTTTCATTTAGTCCTTCCAATCATGGTAAATTACCCTCTTAGAGAAATGAGGATCTCAAGGCATTTCACTTTGATCTAAGAGGGATGAAGTTGTTCTAATATTGTAAATAGTAGGATAAGTTTTTACTTTCTCCAAGTGATTCTTGTACATTGTTTGTGGTCTTGTCTTTCCTCTAAGTGCCTTATAGTGTAGTGTGTCATCTTGTTGTCCTTATTATGTATGTCATTTTCTTGGTAGTGTGTTGTGAATGTGTTATTTTTTGTTTCATCTTGTTTAAGAACTTATAATTAGCTCTCAAGGTCCAATTTAGGTTTGTGTTGAGTTTTCATGACCACATAGCCTAATGGACTGATAAGGCTACTAGTCTCATTGATTAGCATGCTAACCTACCCCTATGAGTCACCAAAAATATTAAAAATTTGAGCTCCTAGGCCAAATTTCAACCCCTATAATCTAAAACTTGATCTTTTACACCAATTTACCTTTTAAATGAGGTCTTTTGTAGATAGTTTAGCATAGGTTAAGGTAAATTTGTAGATTTTAAAGTTGATTTGCAAAATTTAAGGAATGTTTGGTCCATGGTGAATGTAATGAGGTGGTGATCTCTCAAGGAATTAGGATGTTACAAGATGAGAAAGTGAACCAAGAATCAAAGCTACTAAGAATGCAACTTCACACTTTCAATCTTTTGGAGAGGTTAAGGTATTTTTGGAAATATTAAGGTTTTCACTTGTCTTAGTCTTATTGCATGTTCTTATGTTATAATGTAACTCCCTAAGGAAAGATCAAACTTAAAGGTATAATATCATGTATATAGGTCAAAAATGTCTTGTTGGAGTCATTTAACACTTATCCAAGAGTATATTACATTCCTTGGTAAGCCAATAAGAGCCAATTTCATGAGGTTTTTCCATGAAGGAGGAGATATATAAGGATAAATGCTATTATGGATTTAAGTAAACCCATATGCAATAAATAATTTTTGGTAAAGGTTTAGGGTTAAAAGGCATAGGCTTTATGAACAATCACTAATGAGTTAAACCTCTCTAAAACCCTTGTAAACCCCATAGGCACAATTTTCTCTTATTGGAGTTCATTTGAGAGTTCATTGATGAAAATAGAAGGTTGTAATAAATATTTCAAGGTTTAATGAGTTTTCATAACCCACTTCAATCAAACATTCAATGCATGGATCAATCAAACATGAAGGTATAGGTCTGCAAGGTTTGAGAATGTTAAGTTCTTAAGTTGGACCAACATTCAACCATCTTATTTTCATCCCCAGAATGTCTTTCTTTTACTGGTCTAAACATGCAATCTTAAAGGAGAGAGAAATGCTCTTGTCGAAAAGTAATTTATTAATTTTGGAAAGTAATACTTACTAAATTGAAGTTTGAGACATTTAGGAAAGTTGTATAAGACACTTATCAAGAATTCAATAGGTGTACAAACCTCCAAGATCACTCTTGATAAAGAGATCATTAGCCGCATGTGCTTGAATTGGGTTATAAGTGTAAGAAATAAAATGATAGACTTATGATCACCAATAAAGTCTTAAATAAATTATTAAATTATTAATCTTGGTGACCAACCTTTAATCAATTCTTTGATCTCCTTCATGATCAAGATGATAAAGAGGAAGATAGGCATACAGCTATAGTTGGATTATGTAGGTCTGCAAGAAGGATTGAGAGACTATTAAAAATTATGTGTGTTTTATTAGTTGGAAAGGGTCCTAAAAAAACTAAAATAAACCCCACATTTCCTATACAACCATTTTGAATCATCAAATCAAGATAAATCATCATATGATAAATTGAAGCAAGTGTTAAGCCTAAAATAGGTACCTGTAAGCCTATATGCAAAGAATGAGAAAACATAGGTAGGTTTTGCATTGTATATAAGGTTTAAGAGATAAAGTAGAGTTTTAATACATGAGTTAATATTATATAATGTTTATACCTCTTAAAATGATAAGAAACCATCTGATTTGAGTTAAAATCGATTAAAGAAAGTATTAGGTCTATAGAAACTTAGAGAGAGTAGTATTGCCATTGAAGTTAAATATTAAATAAACCAATAATTATATTGGCTTAATATCATGTTAAATGAGTTAAATATATCAATTAAACATATTCCAATTGATAAATAATCCCATGGCCATCCTTGGAAATAGGTGGTAAGAAGACAATTAGTGTATACATATTCAGGTGGACTATGTAAACTTGCAGGCAGTCTAGAGTGATAGGTTATTGGAAAACCATATATGTTTCATCCTTGGAAAATTTCATAAATAAATTTAAATTTTATTCACATAAATTTAAATATAATTTTAGGTCACAATAGATAGGGTAATCAATTCAACTAACAGGTTTGAGATGGGTTATAAGCTTGGGAGATACATCTATAAGACTACAAAATGACGAGAGGATGTTCCCAATGTTTATGGAGTTTTCCCTCATAAGTGAGCCCTAAAAAATTTAAATAAACTCTTATATTTAATATTAAACTTTTTATATGCATGTATATAAGGATGAAGTGATTCTTAAACTTTGATAGGATGATAAGCCTAAAGGAGAACACACAAGCTATAAATGTAGAAATGGAAATATTATGTAATTATTGAGTTGGGTTTGAAGTTTATAATGTCAAGTAATATGTGAGGGACTTTGATAAATATTAAAAGAGTGACTAGAGTCCTTGAAGGAAGGAGAAAACATGAAAATATGACAAGTAGGGTCAAAACCCCTAAACAATCAAGAAAACCATAGCCATGGTCAAATCAAGATTCAAGACCATTAAGAGAGTTCAAATGATTATAAAAGTGTATGTAGACCTGATGAGAGATGAATCAATCCTAATTAAATAATTTCAATCCAAAAACAAACATAAAAGAGGTTTTTTTTAAATAGTTAACTCAAGTAGATACCTATAGGCTTGAGAAGGTCAATTTACTTGCATGAGAAATTTGTTGAGGAAGTTCATGGATAAAAATGATATAAGGAATGGTTAAAAAGGGTTAGTCTACTAAAACTTTTTTTATTTGTCAATCAATCAGGGGTAAGTCCTTTATGAAGGATTGTTAAGAAGACAAACACCTTTAAACCTTGTTAAAACCCCAAATGAAGCCTGATGGTTGATATTACTTATTTATTGGTTTCTAATGCACTTAAAACATCTTGAAAACAACTAGAATAAATTTGTATGTCCCATGAGCACATATTCAATCCATTAATTGGCATGTGTTAAGAAGAGAATGCATGAAATGGCCTAAAAGATACATTTTAGACCTATTTGTAGGTATTTGAAATAATGAGGTCTTCCTGATCAATTGGAGAGGTTTATTAGGCTTGGGAAGAGGTAAATTTACCTCCTATAAACTTTTCAAGAGACCTTCATGGTGATGTAATAGGTTCTAAGTCTCTAATCAAGATTAGGATGGATACTTTCCATACTTTATTTAAAAAGGTGATACTAGTAGATATTTCTAGGGTCTTGAATGATTAAAAAAACTTTAGGACACCCTATATCCACCTAATAACATCCTTGGAGGAGTCTACAAGTCATGCATAGATCAATTTCATAGGTTGTAGGAAATGTTGGATGATTGGTTGTATAAATAGTTTATTATCTCAGTAGTGATAGGATCTCTTCAAGATGAATTGAAACTCTCTAGTAACTCTCTCAAGTTTGTCTCAAGGTCCTTTCATCCTATGTTATAATTGTACAAGCAGTGAATAGTATATGGCTTGATAAATCCCATTCTTGCCTCTAATAATCTTAGAAAGAGATCTTAAAAGTCATTCCATAAAACCCCTCTCATAGAGACCTTGTCATAGTTATATATGTTCCTTAAGATCTCTTAAGGGACCTAATACACCTATATATCAATCCTTGGAAATGGTCTACAAGTTGAACGTAGGTTGTATAACCTTCTAAAAGACCCACATGGGGTGAGTAAGTTATTGCAGTAGATCTCAAGTGCAAGACAAATTTTGGATGATGAGATAGACTTATCCTCATAACCTTCCTTTTCTTAATACAATCTTTCACAATAAGTTATAGGTCATGATGATAAGGAGCATAGTATAAGGAGGTCTAAGGTTCAAGTTTCACTCTCACAAGGTGGTAGAAGCAATAAAGAGACAAGAATGGCATAATAAGATTTTATATAGGTTAAGTGTGACATGTGTCAAACTAAAAAATTATAACTACTCAATCAATAAAGGTTAGTTTCAAGAGAGATTTGATGAGTCATTAAGCACAAGCAAGAACTGCTATGCCAACTTCATGAAGACCATCATAACACCAAGCCAACACATGATGAAGATGAGTGATGTGACTAATTGTATACCTTTCACATGGAATTATAACTAATTTGATGATGGATAATAGCCATTATGGACTCTTGACATGTCCACCTTATCCCTCTCTTCATTATTCTATAAGTTTGACCTTGTTTAGCATTCTAAGGATCCTCAATTTGAGTATGGTTAAGCCCTTCTCAAGTTAGCACTTGTTCTTGATTTTTGAGATGAATAATAAGTTGGTTTTAGCCTTATTCAATCTTAATTTTAGTGTATGATTGTGTTTGTGCATGATTAATAGTGGTAGTGTCTTATTTCCATCTCTTTTTTCCTCTCACCCTTACCTTATTATAATTAGGTTGACTCTTTGTAGGTCATATGAAGTTTTGTAGGGACTTAGATGTGGAAATTTGTCATTAGTGTTGATTCAATTCACTTCTTGGTTTTCCCTCCTAATTCATGCATATCTCAAGACATCCTATTTAAACATTGATGTAAGGAGAACCTCAAGTTGAAGTTATGTGGTTTGATCAGTCTTATTTCACTTCACAAGTGCATAGGCAAGTGGAGGTCAAGATTTTGATGCATCACCCTTTTTACTTTCATGTTTATCTTTATCCCTTTTCATTTCAAGTTGAGTAGGTTAGTGTTAGTTTTAGGTGTTGTACCAAGGGATCCAACCCTCTCTGGAGATTATCTCTAGCCATGGGTTATAGAGATCCCATTGTGTCAATTGGGTGAAAATTTCCTGAAACAAGACTTTTCAAGGGTGCAACTCAAATTTGACAACAATTATTTTTAGTTGTAGTCACTATTTCAAAAATTACCATTTATTATTTAAATCTATTTGAAACTAACATAAAATCAACATAGTCAATCTCAACATGATCTATTATATTATACAATCTACACACAATAGGTAAAGCTAAATCAACAAGGTTTACAAAAAAATAGCATTGTTATTGGTCTAACTTACTTTATCAAGGGGAGTAGGTACATGCCATTATTAAGATTGGTATTCCATTGGTAATTAGTCCTTTGGAAATTGAAATTTATTTTTGAAGAGGGTTATTAGTAATTTTATTCTGAGGTACATGTCTTCGTAAATCAGCTACATTATTTGTCAATATTATAACCAACCACGACAGTTTTCTTAGCTCAGGATTTACATCAATATTCTAACTATTGTTTATAATATTATGATGATTTATGTTAGATATAGGTGTTTCATGGTTCAAAAATGTAGGTATAAGAGGTCTTATTAGATTATGAATTGTAGGAAGGAGTTGTTGATTACCTAGCTATGACAACATTTGATTTGGAAGAAAAATGGACTTTCGAGCATTTTATTTGAGGGGATTGGATTGTAAATCACATTTTTATTTGGGTATATGGATCCTAAGATTGGGTTCATCACTAGTGTATTATGCATAAGTGTTTGATTAATGATTGGGGATTGGTTATATGTTCCTAGTTGTCCTAAAGATGGTAGTAGACTAACACCATATCCTTGTGGCATCATTTGTTACTCAATATTAATGGATTTATTTTAGACTAAAGACAAATATGCAAGGGAGGTTTGAGGTTTTATAATTAACATAGATGTCATTGGGTATAATGCTCTTAAGTATGTTTGAATAACAACCAATTCTATTCGGTTATAGGGATATTTTAACATATTATACATCTTATGGAAATGGGTGTTAAACATTGGCTCATTTAGTTCTCTATGGGTAGTAAAAAAGTGATGATACAAGATGTTAAGACAAATAGGTACCCTAAAGTGATTGACAAACACAATTACTAGATCATTCCAAGAGGTGATGGATCCATCTAGCAATCCAAGATACCAACCATAGGTCGCCTTGTCTAAGGAATACAAAAACAAAGTTGGAAGCAACATCCTTATGTTGGACTTGATTTATTATAATGGAATATTTAAAATATTGAATATGTTCTTCAGTGGTATGAATCTCACCTTGCACATATTTTGAGTATAATCTTTCAAGATTCTTTGTCAAAACATGAGCAATCCCTAGAATGTTTGCAGGGTAATTACCTCCACCAAGCCAAGAAACAATCATTGGTGGGCTTAGATGGGTAAAAAAATGATTGAAAAAGGAAACTATAGCCTTAGGATAACTATTGGTTGAATTAGTATATTTAATCTTGGGTTTCCCTTTGTCAGATCTAGTTTTTTAATGCTCGATGAGATATAATAGTTCAAAGTCACCCTCAATGGATTCATTTCCTTGAAAATCATTGTTTTAGATTTATCATGGAAATATGAATAATGTAATTATTTTTCATTTCATACATGCATTCAACATTGTATTGACAATAATGAAAAGGGTTTACAATTAAGATAAATATTTTAATCATGGATTAAAATTTCATATCTATTCTACCTACTCTAATAGATATATAAAAAATAATAAAAGAGAAGGGGAAAGATAAAGAAGATAGCTTGTTTTGGAGTGAATATTATTTTGATAAATTTGATTAAATAAACTACATTAAATCAATTTGTTGTTTGACCAATCTATAGGAAATCATGAACAAAGAAGATGTAAGAGTCTGAGGTATTCAACTATGAATAAATATGGAAAAAATCATCATATACATGTGTAGATAATGAATGAGAGTCTTCCAAAACTTTCAATTGATATATATTTGATTAAAAATAGTGTTTTGATCTGCCATAAACATGGGAAGTACAAAAAAATGCTTCACAACAACATTTCTCACAAGACAAACAAAATAGGAAAGCAATAAATCATAAGAAATAAGTGTTTGCTCTTCTAATTTACTTTATAATACTAATGAACTAGCCACTAACTTAGTCTTATTATTTCCATTATATAGATTTCAATCCAATCTCACCCACCCACTAGGTGGTTACAAACATTAAATAATAGGCATCAACTAAGGCACAAATTCAATCTGTGTTCATCTTTAAGGTAACTGTTATCACTTGAACTTGCACCCAATGAGGAGATGGGACAAGCTTCTCCTTGTTCAAGTGAAAAAATGGAACCACCTCAAAGCTATGGGTATCCCTATTAGGAGGTGGATCTCTAGATTAGGGGTTAGTTCCCCTTGATGCATCATTGAAGCTCATACTCATACTACTAACAACTTGGGGGGATGAAAAGGGTTAGAATAACTGAAAGTAAACCTACCCTACTGGGGGTGATGCACAAAAATATTATCTCTACTCATACCTTTAACATACACTTGAAACTAAGGACAAGTAGCACATACACTTCATTCATCAATCTCTCCTCTCACACTAATGCTTTAACATGGGTTCTTAGAGATGACATAGGATAGGAGGAACTAAACAATAGGCATTCTAAGACAATCTATTGATTATCCTACTCACATACACCTGCATTCTCTTCAAACACTTCTTGTTGACCTGCTAGAAGTAAATCATAATTCATTAGGTACTAATAGAATCAACATGTGAAGGTAAATAGAAATTACACTTGCACAAGACTAATACCAAGCATGTACACTTAATGGAATCTTTGAATGAGGTAAAACACTTGTATTTATTGATTCAAGGTAAAATTTGGTAGGGATTCGCCATACCCAGGTAGAGAGATTCCTATACAATTCCAAAATGGCTTCATTTATAGAATTTTTAAGAACAAAAAAATAGGGAATCTCAAAGGTTGTAGAAAAACATGGTCGAGCCTAAGAACAAAAATAGTTACATTACACGTATGGTTGAGTGGGAAGCAAACAATGAATGTATCCTGAGATAGATGTCCATGTAAAATCATGGTAGACTCATCCAAAATAGTTTAATGACTCTTTTGTCATCCTTCATGAAACTGCCTCCATCAAATACCATCCATGAGCATTTGAAACTGTCAATAGGGGAGCCAACACATATCACTGCTTGAGGGAAATGGAATTCATTTTGATAGTTAAAAAATGCTTTCCCTAACTGTTAGCCATCCTCTAGACAACTATGTTTATGATTTTGTGGAAGCCCTTTGATTTTGTTAGCTACTAGCAATGACTCAAACCATCGACCTACCTATTTTTTACTTGCTTTGTCTGCACCAAATGCTCAAGATTCTATCATTTGTCAACTCCATGTTTTACCTCAAGTTCCCACCAACATTTTTATTTCCAATGGCTATCCCATGACCCTGAAGTTGATGTCTGTGGACCCATCATGAATTCTTTCAGGATATTTTCCTCGAACACTTTTTTGTTTCCCTCAAATTTTTATTTCCCTTGAACTTTCCTTCATCAGAAAATTTCCCATGGACTTAATGTCTTCGACCAAATTTCTTTGGATTTTTTTGTTTCCCCTTGTATCAAACAAAATGTTTGAAAGAATTAGACTTAGCCCTTTTTTAATGTGGATAATTTTTTGGACTTTTCTTAAGTGCCCTTCAGATTTTGAGAAATATACCTTCAAAGTTCTTGTAAATGTATTTTATTAAAATTGTAAATGGTCCCTTTGTTGAGAAAAGTTCCCTTCATATTTCTAGAAATAGACCTACAGAGTTCTTGCCAATGAACCTTCCAAAAGGAAAATTGTCCCTTTAAGTTTTTTGTAAAATGCCCCTTTCAAAAGGAAAATACCCTTCAAGTTTTTGTAAAGTACCTTTCAGATTTGAAATGGGCCCTTTCTCCAAGAAAAATACTTTTAGAATTCTGAAAACACCCCTTTGAAAGGATTGTAGTATGCCCTTCAGAAAAATTGAAGTGGATAACTTTCTCAAAAGACTTTTAACCCTTAGCCTGAAAAAATGTACCCTTCAAGAAAATAGATTCAGACAAAATCTTTGAAATGATTCCTAACATTTAAACAAAAAAATCAAAAATAAAACCTCCAAAATAATGAACATTTGTACTTTTGTCATGAATTTTATGTGGAACACCTCCTTCGAAGGAATTCTACATACTAAACCTAGCCAAAAGGTATAGACTTAGATGGTCAAGCTTTCATATAGGGGTACTCAATTTTGACCTAAAGGGCCAAAATTTGGTCAATAAATTAGTGACTCATAGGGGTAGTATGCCTGCTATACTAACCAGACCAGTAGCCTAATTAGTCCATTGGGCATGGGGGTCAAAATACACTTAGAGAACATTAGGACTAGACCTTGAAGAGGCTAACAAGATAGTAATTCTACCTAAAACACATAAAGGGAAAGAACAACACACACAAAAACCCAAAAACAAATAAGACAAGGACACACATATGCTACTAAGTACTTAGGGAAAGCAAACACAATTGAAAGTAAACAAATATGTACATACATATTCATCATACCTCCCTTCCTGGATCAAAAGGGAAGTAACGTAGGTCTCCTTTCTCACTAGATGAGTGAGGATACCAAGCATGCTTCTTTTTAGATGGAATGTAAGATGAATCTTTTTTCCTTTTTGCTCTTTGTTCTTGTACATTTTCCAATGGAGTCATCTCCCATACATTCTCAAGGTTGGTAATGTTCTCTTCAACCTTGAAGCATGCTTCAAAATGTTGTTCTATCATCTTGTCATTGGCAAGTTTATGTGTTTAGGTATGGAACAATTTGTTGGAATTTAATCTCTCTTTAAAGGATTCCATTATCTTGCTCAATGGTCATAATGTCTTCAAAATCTCCAATGGGCATTGTATCATGACCAGGTGGAAGTGTACTTGTTCACATTCTTCTTGGAAGTTGGTAGAGGCATCTTCATATAAGATTATTGGATCATACTTAAAATCACCATTAAAGAGATAAAAATCATCATAGATGGCCTCATTATGATCAAGGCTCTCTTGATGATGGTGTTCTTTAATATAAACCTACTCTCCAATCTCTTGGGTTTGTTTTTTTAGGATTTTAGCCTTCTCACGTTCCTTATAGTCCTTAAACATTTGAACATAAGTTGGCCACATGTCTTCCTCTTGAGAGATAACCTTTTACTTATCATGACTGGTAGCTATCTCTAAAGAAATTGTCAACTCTTTGAGGGCTTCACCTTCACTATTTATTCTCTAAAAAATCTGCCATAGGTCCTCATCTTGTGGCTAGTTTGCTTCATGAAAAGGAGAAACAAGGGCCCTTTCCTCTTCTTCTTTAAAATAATGAGGATATTATTCCTTCTTTTCATAACCTATGATTAACTTATCTTCATCTTCCTTCTAATTAGATATTTCAATCTCATTCTCCCCCTTAGTTGTGTCAACATCAGGTCTCTCAAAAATAAGGAGTTTGGCTAAAGGGGATTCCCAAAAGACAACACAATTTTCATCATTAGAGGGGAAACTTAGATCAATTGGAGAGGAGTGGGAAATGAGTTAAATGGCCTCTTGATGAGGATTGGGAGGGTGTTGAATGATCTCAGGTTTCTCTCCACTAACCACATCTACACCTAAACATGATTTATTGTTCTCTTCTCTAGCCACCACCACCTCTTTCCATCTTGGAAAAGTGGGTTCAAAAGTGTCTACATGGGGTTGAGGTGATAGTGGAGGAGTGAATGATATATTCAAGAATATTGAGGTATCTTTGGGGTTAAAATCTTGATGAGAACTTGGGGAAGTGGGCTTTGAGAGTTCACCTTCAATGGCCATGATGGATTGTCTCAAAACTTGATTTGCCAATTCAAGCTTTCTTTCAAGATGAGATTCAAAACTCAATACTTCTTTCTCACCATGTCCTTAAAAAGTATCAACTTTCTCAAGCATGATCTCCTCTTTCATTTGATTTTTTTATTGGATGGATTTCTAAGAGGGAATGTCCTATATAAAAATATCTTAAGCTCTTTGATTTTTTTATTGGATGGATTCCATGTCCTATATATATGGTCTATTTGTTCATTTTGAATTGATTTATCTAAGTCTTTTCAAAAATTTATTATAAAACTTAGTCACTTTCAAAAAATGGATCAAACTAAATTAACTTCAATATTGGTAAAATGCATGTGTTTATTCGTTAACTTTATTGCATTTTAACTTTCTTTTTATTATACATTTTTCCTTTATTTTGGAAAAGTTAACGAATAAACACATGCATTTTACCAATATTGAAGTTAATTTAGTTTGATCCATTTTTTGAAAGTGACTAAGTTTTATAATAAAATTTTGAAAAGACACAGATAAATCAATTCAAAATGAACAAATAGACCATATATATATATATAATAGTCCTATTTTACCAACACTTAAAGAAAATTTAGTCTAACAGTCCACAAAGCGATCGAGTTTTAAAAGTTAAATAATGCAAATACTTAGTCAAATAAACTAAAATTAAACATTATTAGGCCAAATTACTCAAGGAAAACAACAAAAACTCTATAATATTCAAATAATATACATAAATTTGAGGCAAAATGGTTTATAAATGCAAATTTGAATAAAGTTCAAAATATAATCAGACACAGACCAAAACTTATCTGATTTAGACAAATTCAGATAGTTGCATCAATGAAATTATAATCCTTTTAGACCAAGCACATAAGATAAAAATATATGTTTTAGACTTGGTAAGAACAATAAATCAATATTAATCAATATGATTGTATCCTATCCCAATGACTCTTTTTAATCATACCAACAACTGCTATAAACCCAAGGCACAAACTTGATCAAAGCAAAATATCAGGATCTAAAGTAAAAAATAGGTTCCATTATTTCTCAAGGTGAAATTAGGGTGTGTTGTGAAAATAACAACAAATTTTTCACCTTCATGATAACTCAAAACTATTTAAAAAATTCAAGATGTTAATTTTTTTGGATGCTCTTTTATCAAACTCCCTAATTTAGATTTTATCAAACTTAATGCTCACAAACATTGGCTAAATGGTAGAAACACTCTTTTGGACAAATACAATGGTTTCAGTGTGCCCTTACACCTCATTATCAACCCTAAAATATGTAATTTCTATTATTTTTTTATTTTTCAACTCACCTTCAAGGCCTTAACCCCTTCCTTTAGGTTTAACAACCCATTAACCATCCTCCTCCACCTAGCTCTATATTTATTTCTTTTTTTCCATCCATATGAACACTTATTCATTTCAATCCTCAAATATTCAACCTTCTTATGTAGGTGACACTTTACCATTTCAGTCACTTCCTCCATATTCTCTTTATTTGTCTTCCATATCACTTCTACAACATATTATAAATCATACATAATGTATAGTTTGTCATACCATTTCCAATACTAGATGCACATGTTATATATCACTCATCTCTACTACAATTTATTAATTTTCATCAAACAAAAAAAATATTTAAATCACTCATAAAACACATTTGTGTATAGACCATATCAAAAAACCATGTCATCATCTTTTAGGACACATTCAACTTTTTCCTAATTCTATTCAGTTGCATGAACACTCTTATTTTTCACTCCTTCACCTACATAAAAGTAAATAAAAACAAAAAAATGAGAATAAGGGTTCCCTGATGAACTTCCAATGGAACTTCATCCAAAATCTTCTTAATTTCTCTCACCTCCTCTTCTTATAAGAGATTTTTTTTCACATTTTTGTATGTAAAATATGGAACCTTCATAGACAATCATCCCAACTTGAAAATATTATTCTATTATAATCTCCTCATCTTCATCTTCACTTTTAATTTATTCTAAAACTCCCTCAAAAGTTTCAACTTGTATAATATCCTGCATTTCCTTCACCTTCACCTCCAATGTAAGTAACAAAAAATAGTTCTTGTCACCTCAAATAAATGACTCTCATCAATGCCTTACACTTATACCCCTATAATATTAGATTATTCTTTGAGAAAATCCTTAGTTACCTCCTTACACACCAACACACACTCTTCTCCACTTTGGGATTCTCTTGGACATCATTCTATCACCTCTATATATACCATCACACCTTATTTCCACTCGATGTCTCCTACATGGAAATAATAAAATAAAAAATCCTGTATGTCATCTACTTGTCCTAAATCATTAACTAAAGCTTTAATATAATCCTCAATTAGAATTTTTTCTTTTAATACTAGTTTCTTATAACCTTCCATCTCCTCTTGATCTGGGGCTCAAGTGAAAACCAATGGATAAACACATTTAACATATTAAATGGGTTATTGCAAAAGCATATATTGAATGGCAAAGGCCATATGATATATCATAGTGAAATGAGACTTGGGAAATATAAAATAAGATAATGGATACCAAATTATAATTATATCTATATATACATATTAAACAATAGTCTTATATAATGATCAGAGATGCCAAATCTTATTCTAATGTTTAACCACTACTTCCTAACTTCACTTTCTAACTACAAAGAATGAGAGTGTACATTAATATAAAAAATTAGAATATGATTAATGAGCTAGAATATTAAAAAATTTGGTAACAACTAATTTATAACTAATCATTAGTATGTCACCTTTTGGTAGTGCTAATGTAGCATTCCATGGAATAATACTAGCATTGTCATATATATGCAACATTGTAGAAGAGGAGTTAGGAATTAAATATATGACCATGTGTACTTGGGATGATACTAAAGATATTGGTGAAAATGAAATATGCCATAGATAAATGATGTTATGCCACAAGTCAATTGAAGACTTGCGTCCTCTTGGATCAGTTACCCCCCTTGAAGAAGAATCATCCATATTTTGAATAGTTACAAAACAAGAAGTGGAAAGAAGTTAAAAACCTACACTTTTGTAAAAAAAATTACTTGGGAATATATTGACTTCATTTAATGATATAAAAGAGAGGGATATCTTGTTGATGTGTTCATTTGACCCTGGCATTAATTATTTGATATGAGACTAATGGTGCATTGCAGTTAGGACCGATCTCTACTTGCTAAAATGTCTTTGCAACTTTTCAAGTGTCCAATAAAGGTGTAAAATACTATTGAAAGAGTTAAGTATTAAATACTAGATGAAAACCAATGTAATAAATAATAATAATCTCAAAAACATTACCTCCTACTTGTTTGATGATGGTGTAAGTCCCATACTAAAGTGGATAAAGCTTACAATAAGGTAGACTAAAAAAAATGAAGAAGTGAAAGCCATGAGGATATATTTCATCATCCACATGAATGTTGTAATTGAATTAGTTAAATTTAAGTGAATAACCAACCATTCAAATAAATATTCCTTTATTTTCAATGTTGTTTTTAAAATATCTTTAAGTTCAATAGGATTTTGATGACACCTAGACTTAAGATAAATTTTGATGAAGAATTTAGAACTAAAGAGGTGGTCTATTAGGTCCTAAATTATTAGAAGAGGTTAATATTTATTTAATATAATATATTTTTAGATATTTTTAATTAATTCATAATCTCCATTTGTCATCCTTATTTAGTGTAAGCACAATGAGGCTTCCATAAGGTAATGAGCTTAACTTGATGTCCCATTTATCCAATAGTTATGGATTTGCACTTGATCTTTTCATCTCCATAAATTATTTACAACATAAATAAGCATTAAATAGAGGTAGTCATGGGATAAAATCAAATTATGCTTTACCACAGAGTGTGTAAGCACTTATTTAAGTGACTAGAAGATATCTTATATTCTCCCAACATGTTATTAAACCATGGTGTATTTTTCATTATTAAATAAAATATAGTATGAGTTGTAATAAAAAGGAATCCAAGAGGGGAGATTAGTATGGTGTTATTATGATCAAAATCAATAAAAAATAAACTAATGAAACTTACACCTCTAGTCTAGACACTCAAAGAGCAAGAAAACTATACAAGTAACTATCAAATGAAGACAAAACAAACAATTTTACCTTCCATGAGAGTAAGAGTTATATGTTGGCAATGAATTGATGTGCCCAGTTGTATGATCAATAATTATTTGGAAATAAAGCTTATTACACTAACTCTCCTTGTCACCTTGGTAATGTTGGCTTTGGTTTGTCTTAACAATTTATTATCACAACTTTACATAAAAGAAGCTTTGTCTCTCAAAAAATGAACATTATAACTTTGGATTCAAAGCTTATTTAGGAATGGTCATGGCACTTGTATTTATAGGTATCAAAACTAAATTTAACCCTAGGGAGGTGAGTTTTAGAATTAAACTTGGTTGAGTTAATCTAACCCTAGATTGAGTTAGGCTAATTCTAGGTTGGGTCAAAGATAATCATGAGAGCCATGTGAGAGACATGGGTCAAGAATAATTAGGTCTCCCACCCAATTCCCGATATTTTATAAGTGAATTGACAACTCATATAATATATTTTGGTTGAATTTATGAAATTCCAAAAATATAAATTCATTAATTCTTCATGACCCACTTGGCCACTTGTCATGAGAGTTGAGTAATAAATTTAATCAGTGAATTTATAAAATATGAGATTTCAAAAGCTATAGATTTTAGATATTTTTGTGATGTCATGATGATGTCATCAAATCTAGATTTATGAATTCGTAAAAATAAAAACTCACTAATTATCCATGGAATTTTTAACTATGCATTTAATTAGGTTTAATTATTTAAGCAATTTTGATAAGGTTAATTGAATTTTTTGAATTTATGTAACGTTATCCCTCACCCTTGGTCAAAAACATTAATTTTCTAGATAAAAATTGTATTGGGGATGAATTAGAGAGAGTTTATTATTTTGTACAACATAATTCCCCAATTAGGCATGCATTGACATGATTTAGGGCACTTACATCCAATGTGCAGATGAATTTGAGATAACCAATGATTTTTAGGCTTATTTTGCATTGTTTGCAAGAAATCAATATGATGTATATTTAAAAATTGAAGTGGCCAAAAAGGAGTGTCTACATGAGTTTGTGCCACAAGTATATCTTACATTTATGTCCTACCATCAAGAGTATAAAATTCTTACTAAAACTACCTAGCTTCTTCCACTAGTTTCTTCCACTTCTGGTATAAATTATATCATATCACCAACATCTATTAAAAAATTTAAATGATTTGATTCATAAAATGCATTTTGATGATAAATCATGGTTTACCAAGGAAAAATCATAGACCTATAATGTTCTGATGCCGTAAAGGATTACATATTGAAAAGGGTTGATTTTGTATACCAAGTGACAAATTTGAGTGAAACATTTATTAAAACCCATAATTAACTATCCAATGGAGTATTATTATGGTGAGGCATCATGATGAATTATGTTATTTTAACTTCCATTATCAATTATAAAGTGTACAAGTTGACCATTGATCCACATTTGACATTGGAACCATATTTCGACTTCCTTTAAATATGTGGTGGAGGAAGATATGTTTTTATTGGTACCTACCATAAAAATAAGATAAAATTACATGATTTGTTTATGTTTCTCTAATGTCACAATTTTAGTACCTACTTCCTTACATTTTTCAAGTAGATTTTTCCTAGCGCAACACTCTTCATTAGAGTGATTGTTGGAGTTATGAATTGAACACCACTTGCCAATCTTGGATTGCTTAATCTGATCATTTTTTGGTGTATTCTTGTTTTGAGAATGGAGTGAAGGGAAATTTCCTTATTTAGAATTATTTTTAGACTGATAAGACTAAAAATTATATTCATAATTGGAATATTATTTCTTAGTCTCTAATTTAAATTTTACTTCAAACTTATATGTAAATCTATATGATTATTAAATGGAGGAGATCAAGAGGAAATTGAAATTAGATTAGATATATGGTCTAAATCTTGAATTATATTTTTTTTAAATAATCTTATCAAGTTCTTGAACATTTATTTTAGAAACCAAAGTATGAAAGAGATGTTTTTTATTGATCATATTGATCACAACCATGGCACAACTAAGAACGCTTTATGTATTTTGCATCATAGTTTTCAATAGGGTAATAGATATGTTTTATTGATTATATGAAACCATTGTAGGTATCTATAGATGTGTCTAAATCATCATATTCACGTGATTTATATGTAGTGAAAAAATTATCCCATCATTTATTTATAGATAAATAAAATATCACAAGATCAAATGCAATATTTTATTGGTCAGATAATTGATTTATCATGTAGTATGAACATACTAGATTGAACTAATTATCTAGGGATTTAACATCTATTTTTCCTTCAAACATAGGTATGTCTAGATTGAATTGTACCTTATATGGTATATGACCAAAAAAAGGTCACTATTAATGATATGTGTTGGAAGGAGAGTGAATGCACCTCTTTAAAGAATCATCTATCATTTTCTAGATCATTTCTAAATTTGACATCTCTAAAGTTGGTTTTTATACAATTTTAGGATAGGAAGGAAGGTATGACAAACAGTCACGAGTTTTGAGCCCTATATTATTATAATTAAACCTCATATGAGTCGGAATACAAAAAATAAGGACTTTAAATACATCTTCATTACCATTTTGAGATGGTATTAAGTGTATATGCTCTAATACCACTAATTGGGGGCCTAGGAGGACTCTGGTGCATAGCCACACTTAATGGATTAAATGGGTTATTATGAAAGTGCATACTGAATGATAAAGGCTGAAGGATGTATTAGAGTGCAATGTAAAAAGAGAGAGAGAGAGACAATAAGATAATGTACATCACATTATAACTCTAACTGCAAAACTATATTATGTAAATGTCTTATAAAATGATCCAAAAGGTTAGATCTTATTATGATGTCTGACCACTACTTCCTAAACTCATTTTATAACAAAAATTAATGGGAATGTGCATTGATATATGAAGGAGTATGATGAAGTGTCTATTTTATTTTTGCAAGTGTTTGTAATAACTACTTCATAACTAGTCATGAGTTTTTCATCTTTTGATAAAACCATTATAGTTTTGTGCACAAAATAGTGATATTTTCATAGTTGTGTGCCATCATAGAAGAGGATTTAGGACTTTAAGGTAAAACCAAATATGATTGGAATGATGATTAATCTATTATTGAATAAGATATATGCTAAAAAAATTCCATTATGTAACAATCGATCAAAGGTTTTGATTCTCATGTATCACCTCTCTTCTACTTAAGCAAATTATTGCTATAAAAATGGAAATTCCATAACAATAATATTTTGCTTCATTATTATCACCATATCATGTAGCCTACTCAGCCATATTGACTACTATTTTGGGTGTACACCAACACCCATCATCTTAGATGTCATCATATCTAAAAAAATAGCTTTCTTTTGCCCTTTTCACCATTTTATCTGTCAAAGATCTTCCCAATATATAGTTGAATATCCACACAACCATATGCTTGAAAATTTTACCCTCTGGAGTCTTATATCCCCCTTTATTCAAATTAAAATTATAACTCCATAACCCATCTCAACAACTCTTTTTGGCTCTATCTTCCTAAAAAATGAGGGGCTTCCAATTTGGGCTCATATTCCACCTTCTCCATGACAACTATTAGTATTTTATTTTTCATGGACTCTTATTTTCTCTTCACCACTCGATTATTATCCACATAATTTTTTTTTACTTGGCTCTTCATCCTAATTTTTTATTTGATTGCCTCTATAGCATCTAGCTTCTCTTGCATTTCCTTGAACACATGCTCAAATGTGTTTAAATCTAATATCAACAATTCCTCTTGACCACTTATCTATATCTTGAATTTTATTTGATCCATCTCTTTTTTACACTCTCTTACTCAACCCAAAAAAACTATTATAACATTCCCTTGTTGTGATACTATGTAGATAAAATTCTCTTAATAACTTAAAAGTTGGCCTACAGATCCTTAAGTAAATCTTATGCCCTTTTCTTAGACCAACCTTCACACACATAGGTTATCCATCCTACATTATATCATTCAAATCAACTCTTAACAAATAAAAAATATTTAACTTTGTTAAATATCAAATGATGCATCAAGGTTAAGGGTAAAATGAGAAAGCATCAAACCCATTACTTATTAGATTACATAACAAAATTGTTGGGGATCAACCAACAATGGATTACACTTGTGAAAGCAATAAACGCGGAAATAAATCAGATAGATAAGTAACTGAAATGATAAATAGCACAGAACAAGATATACAAGAAAACACCCTAAAAACTTGTATTAAAACTCTTTACAATAGGAATACAATGAAGAAACTTCGTTCTTCCACACCTCTCTCAGATGCACACAAGATCTCTCACTAGATCTCTATTCCTCAAGAGCTCTCTCTCAAGTACAATCAAATCCAACAACCTGGATTGATGCAAGTCAGTACTGTCCTTCAAACATTCACAATTTTCTACTCATACAGTTCTACTCATTAAGCTAAGAAGATCTTTCCTACATATAGAAATAGGAAACTTGAGCATGCTCTTACAACAAATAGTTAAGCCTCTTCAACAAGGGCTCTAAAAATAATATTGCTAATAATAGAGACACGAGCTTGAGACTACAACTCAAACTCATCATGCAAACACTCGCTGCCATCCACGGAAATCGCTTTCTGGACACACAGGTAACCGACGTCGGTTCCTGCCTGTTCACCTGTGACCGTCGTCGGCCGACCCTACTGCCGACGTCGGTGCCTCTGCAATTGCAACTGACCGACGTTGGTCTCTCCTGACCGACGCCGGCGTCTGTGTAGACCCGAACCTATTTAAGTCTGCTCCTTGGTGAAGCTTTTAGCTCCACACCCTAACAATCTCCCACTTGGAGATAAACCAGCTGCACCAGTACCTGTACAGCAACATCTTCTAGCTCCTCCATCTTCAACTCAATCATGAAGACCAATAGAAGTTGAATGCAAGTTCAACTTCTCCTTTGTAACCGGCTTGGTTAACATATCAGCTGGATTCCTATCTGTATGGATTTTCTCCAGCTTCAACTCCCCATCTTCTAATACCTGCCGTATGAAATGGTACCTTAGCTGTATGTGCTTTGTTCTTGAATGAAAGGCCTAATTCTTGGCCAAATGGATTGCACTATGACTGTCACTATACAATCTGCAACTCTCATGCTCCCTACCAAGCTCATCCATGAACCGTGTCATCCATATCAACTCCTTGCTAGCCTCTGTGGCTGCAATATACTTAGCTTCTGTAGTTGACAAGGCAACAACCTTCTGCAACTTAGATATCCAACTAACCGCCGTTCCACCTACAGTAAAAACATAACCTGTGGTGCTCCTCCTGCCATCCAAATCGCCTGCCATATCTGAATCTACATAACCATGTAGAGAAGTATCTGAACCTCCATAGCATAAGTGCCTACTGCTGGTTCCTCTTAGATATCTAAGGATCCATTGAACTGCCTTCCAATGTTCCTTACCTGGATTGGCCATATACTTACCACTCCCACTGCTTGGGCAATATCTGGTCTAGTACACACCATTGCATACATCAAACTTCCTACTGCAGAAGAATATGGAACCTTACTCATGTACTCTACCTCTTCATGTGAATTAGGACATTGTTCTTTACTCAACTTAAAATGTCCAGATAAAGGTGTGCTTACCGGTTTAGCATCCTGCATATTGAACCTTTTCAACACCTTGTCCACATAATCCTCCTGAGACAATATCAACCTATGATTTTTCCTATCTCTCTTAATGCTCATGCCAAGGATTTTCTTAGCTGCTCCCAAATCCTTCATAGCAAACGTTTGAGCTAATTTCACCTTAAGCTCAGAGATATCCTGCATGTGAGATCTTGCAACTAGCATGTCATCTACATACAACAATAGAATAATATATCTACCATTATCAAATCTCTTGAAATACACACAATGGTCTGATTGACACCTACTGTAGCCGTGCTCAGTCATAAACCTGTCAAATTTTAAGTACCATTGCCTAGGAGCTTGCTTGAGGCCATACAAGCTTTTCTTCAACCTGCACACAAACTTCTCCTTACCCTTGACCTCAAATCCTTCTGGCTGTTCCATATAGATTTCCTCATCCAAATCTCCATGAAGAAACATTGTCTTAACATCTAGCTGCTCAAGATGCAAATCCTCAAAAGCAACCAAAGACAATACAACCCTTATTGAAGTCATTTTAACAACAGGAGAAAAAATCTCACCAAAGTCAATACCTGGCTTTTGTGCAAATCCTTTCACTACCAATCTGGCCTTATATCTCATCTGTCCATCCTCACCTTCCTTCAAACTGTAGGTCCATCAGTTCTTCAGTGTTCTCTTACCAGCTGGCAATTCAACCAAATCCCATGTTTGGTTCTCTCTTAAGGACTCCATCTCCTCAACCATGCCACGCTCCCACTTACTCCTGGACTCCACCTGTAATGCTTCTTCAAAACTCTCTGGTTCTCCACCATCGGTTAGTAATAAGTAATATAAGGAAGGAGAATATCTAATTGGAGGCTTACTTACCCTTTCAGACCTCCTGATGGGTGTCTTGGACTCGTTCTCAACAATCTATCCACCCAAATTTTCTGACAGTGACCGACCTCGGCCACCTGTAGACTTGTTACTAGCCGACGCCGATTCTTCCTGGCCGACGTCGGTGCCTGGTCTGCCGACATCGGTCTCTGTATGACCGACATCGGTTTCTGTACTGCCGACACCGGTTCCTAACCTATCGATGTCAGTCTCTATGTTTTCCTGTAAGTGATTATTTCTTTTTCCCGCGAGCTCATTTTGGACCATAACTTCGTCCAATTCACTATTGCTCTACCCAGATTGATCTAGCTTCCTTATCTGATCATTGTACATCACTCTTTCATTGAAAAAAACATCACGACTCCTGATTACCTTGTTAGTTCCTAGATTCTAAAATCTGAAACCAAAATCATCTGAGCCATAGCCAATAAACGTGCACCTCATAGACTTAGCATCAAGCTTCTTTCTATTTTCCTTATCTATGTGCACAAAGGCTTCACAACCAAAAACTTTGAGATATGAGAGATCTGCCTTTTTACCTGTCCATGCCTCTTCTGGAATTCCACCATCCAGCGTTGTAGAGGGTCCTCTGTTAATCAGGTACACTGCGGTGTCAACTGCTTCTGCCCGAAACTCTAAGGGAAACCCTGCATGCAATCTCATACATCTTGCACGCTCCATGATAGTTCTATTCATCCTTTCAGTAATACCATTCTGCTGAGGTGTCCTTGGAACTATCCTTTACCTTCGAATTCCGTGAGTGTAACAATACCAGTTAAACTTAAGACTGCAAAACTCACCGCCATTATCAGATCTCAAGCAATTTAATCTTCTGCCTGTTTCATTCTCAACCATAGCTTTCCAAATCTTAAAAGTCTCAAAAACATCAGATTTCTTTTTAATACAGTAGATCCATACCTTTCTTGTGGCGTTATCTATGAATGTAACATAGTACCGTGATCCGCCAATAGAGGCTACCTGAGCCGGTCCCCACACGTCTGTGTGAACAAGCTGCAACTTCTGCCTTTTCTTAGTAGACCCAGTCTTGAGAAAACTAACCCTTTTCTATTTTCCAAATACACAATGCTCACAAAATTCTAGATCCATACTTTTCAAATCTGAAAGCATACCTTTAGACTTAAGAATTGGCATCCCCTTCTCACTCATGTGGCCAAGCCTTGAGTGCCACAATTTAGCATCCACATCTGAAGTAGATAAAACTGAAGGAGATTTGTTAGTAACACAATTATACAAATAGAGAGTACCTTCTCTCTTACCTCTGGCCATAACAAGTGCACCCTTGGTCACCTTCCAAGAATCTGCTGTGAGAGTTACTGTACAACCCTTATCACCTAGCTTACCTACAAAAATCAAATTTCTCTTCAAACTAGGAACATGCATCACATCTCTCAACACCCATGTGTTGCCATTCTGCATCTTCAGCTGCACTTTACCTTTGCCAGTAATCTTACAAGGCTCATCATCCCCTAAGTACACTATTCCAAAATCTCCATGGATATAGTCACTGAAATATTCCCTATTAGGAGTAGCATGAAAAGATGCACCAGAATCTAATACCCAAGACTCTATATTATTATGCAGAGAGAAAATTAAAGCATCCTGTGCAATACCTGCAATCTTGGCTTCTTCCTTTCCTTCGTGCTGATTGTCCTCCTTAGGCTTTGACCAACAATCTCTGCTTATGTGCCCCATCTTTCCACAATTCCAGCATTGTGGCTTCCTGCCATTTTTGGATTTAGATCTGCCTTTCCCCTTAGACTTGGATCTTGCTCTGCCTTTCTTGCTCTTCTCTTTTTGCCTTCCCTTGCTCTCAAAACTTAAAGCATTCTCGGATGCCTCTTCTGTGCTTTTTCTGCGTATTTCCTCATTCAAGATAACACTAACAACATCCTCTACTTTCAAAATATTTGATGCAGATGCAGTATTACTTACTTCCATTACTAAGCCATGCCAGCTTTCAGGCAAAGAACATAATATTAGAAGAGCTTTTATTTCATCTTCAAATACAATATTGACTGAACTTAACTGATTAACAATACCATGGAAATCATTCAAGTGATTAGAGACAGATCCACCTTCTTGCATATGCAAATTAAATAACTGCTTCATTAAATATACCTTATTAGAAGCTGAGGGTTTTTCATACAAATTTGCTAATGTAGTCATTAACTCTACCGTAGTTTTTGCCTGTGACAAATTAGATATCACAGTGGAGGCCAGACTCAGTCTTATAGACCCAAGAGCCTTTCTGTCAAGAACTTCCCATTCTTCATCCTCCATGTCCTTGGGCTTCTTTGCTATCCCACCTAATGGTAAGTAAAGATCCTTCTGATATAGATAGTCCTCTATCTGCATTCTCCAATGTTGATAGTTATTGCCATTAAACTTTTCCATTCTCAACTTACTTTCTTCTGCCATTGCTTCTCCCACTCAAACAGAAATCCCTACAGAAACCCCTGTGAGCAACCTGTAATCCAAACACACTACACAGATCTGAACCACCTGTTAGTGAACCTGAGCTCTGATACCACTTATCAAGCTCTGAACCTGTAACCAAGGCTCTGATACCACTTGTTGGGGATCAACCAACAATGGATTACACTTGTGAAAGCAATAAACATGAAAATAAATCAGATAGATAAGTAACTAAAATGATAAATAGCACAGAACAAGATATACAAGAAAACACCTTGAAAACTTGTATTAAAACTCTTTACAATAGGAATACAATGAAGAAACTTCGTTCTTCCACACCTCTCTCAGATGCACACAAGATCTCTCACTAGATCTCTATTCCTCAAGAGCTCTCTCTCAAGTACAATCAAATCCAACAACCTGGATTGATGCAACTCAGTACTGTCCTTCAAACATTCACAATGTTCTACTCATACAGTTCTACTCATTAAGCTAAGAAGATCTTTCCTACATATAGAAATAGGAAACTTGAGCATGCTCTTACAACAAACAGTTAAGCCTCTTCAACAAGGACTCTAAAAATAATATTGCTAATAATAGAGACACGAGCTTGAGACTACAACTCAAACTCATCATGCAAACACTCGCTTCCGTCCACGGAAATCGCTTTCTGGACACACAGGTAACCAACGTCGGTTCCTGCCTGTTCGCCTGTGACCGTCGCCGGCCGACCCTACTGCCGACGTCGGCGCCTCTGCAACTGCAACTGACCGACGTCGGTCTCTCCTGACCGACGCCGGTGTTTGTGTAGACCCGAACCTGTTTAAGTCTGCTCCTTGGTGAAGCTTTTAGCTCCACACCCTAACAAAAATATAACACATCAAATTCATGGAATACCATGAAAACATTAATTAATCTCATAAAATGAATTATATCACACTCTTACAACTCAAATACATTCTATCTTGGCTAGTGTTTTGATTATTAAGTATACTTTTCTCATAGTCTTGTACAAACCAAACTATGCATAAAAAATAAGAATAATCATAACATAAGCATATTACCTAAGTGAGAGACTTAATCACTCACCTAAGACACAATAAGATAAAACTAAGAACCCTATTATTAAAAGAAGATATAAATTGTAATAAGTGCATACACAAGTCATCCACACTATAGCTTAATATAAAACTCAAAGCAAATTCAATTACACAATTATATATCATTGTTAAAATATACACACAACGATCTACCAATCGTTCATGAATGTATAAAAACTTGAATTCATTTTGCATTTCATTAAAATCATATACAATAGACTTGATCTCATCAAGTTACCCCAATCTTACTCCTAAAACATTCTTCAATTCACTATGCTTACAAAAACTTTGAGCTATATATATAGTCAAAGATTTTTTAAATGAGAGGTTGACATGTATATTTACATGTTTCTAGGACCCCTTGCCTTCTACTAGCTATAACTAAATCAACCCGCCTGCCCATGTTTTTCAACTATTTTTCCACCTATACTTCCCATTTGTATTATTCAACATGGATCGATCCATTTCCATATGAATTTTCCCTATCTTGATGTTTAATATCTACCAGAGCCTCCCTTCTTTGATCCTTAGTGTGTTTCTTCTAGTTTGTGTTTCTTTCAACCCACACATTATGTTGGAGATGTACCTAGATTAGTGCAACATATTTTAATATTTTAATAATATATTAGTTGGTCATAGTATAATATTATTAATAAAATATTAGAGTGTGTGAGTGTGTACGATTTATTGTACTAACCTGTCTAGATATCAAGAATAAATGAGTAACTATTAAAAATAAAAACTATATTAATTTTAGTAAAAATCATAGGAAGATACTTATACAGGCTTGAATGCCTACAAAGGATGAGTTAGCTGCTATCTCTCCTATTTTCAATATTATATCCTAATTTATAGGAAATTTATTACCATAACTCATGTAAAAACACCTAACAATGATTAATATTAGACTATAACTAACTAATATATTAATATAACATTAAACTATGTTGTACTAACCTAGATAAATCTCCAACATTCCCCCAATAAAAACATAATTCAAAGGTAAAGGAATGCTACTGCACACAAATTGGGATAAACATCAATTTGAGATGAGTAACTATGGATTGAAACTTAATGCCAACCCAATAGGGATAATACGAACTAAGACATATATTGAGTTCATACCAATTACAAATAAAGTGAAAATGATATCACTACCACTCTGATAGGGATAGGAACACATACATATCTAAGATCATAAAAAAATGGTTATGGACAACACACTATAAAAAATGTGAATGAACATACATGGTTCACAACAAGTTTAGTTAGACTAACCCATAATGACCTTTACAATGTAAATAGGGACATAATTATTAATCAACTCAAGTGTGGCTAAGCCTTTACTTTCATTTAAAATATGTTCATTTGTTTCACTAAGATCACTAAGAAAGTACAAATCATATAGTGAGATTGTGTCCTCTTTATCAATTCAATGGGTATTATCCACCTCATTGGACATTGCTAAGCAACCACTATACTTGATCACTACCATTAGATCATGAACAATAGTATGATGAAAACTAAACTAGAAACCATCCATGGATTTATAGTTGGTTTGGTACGTATTTTTAAATATTCTATACCCAGAGTGCATCATCACTACCAGTAAAAAATAAAACTCTTTAGGCTATGTTGTCTTTTGGGTTCATTATTTTACTAATATAGTAGACTACTAATCTCTAAGTTGGTAGAAAAATTGAGATTGTGATTGCCCTCCTTCCTCCATAGCCTCTTGCTTCCTATAAATTTGGCTCAATTAAAATATGAATCTTAATACTCAATGGTTTCAACATTATCTATTTTTTTCATAAACTTTCTCCCACAAGCAAAAATACTTGTATGGATGTCGGGTACAATAGACAATGAACACATGTACATATAATTCTTTTTATCTCATTAATTTATATAAAAATAATTATTTCACACAAATCATAAAATTTTGGGTGAAATCCTTTTTCCATAATGATAATGCTACCATTTAAAACTATGTGGTAATTGGTTTTCCTAAAATAGACTCCTCATTTTAAAGTTACAAAATTAATTCATTTTCCCTTCATAAACTTAAAAATTACTTTTAAATTTTTTTAATAATTTTGAAAAATATATAAAAAATTAATAATAATAAAATAAAAAACTAAAGTATGTGCCCGAGATATTTATATAACAAAAAATATTTATATTAAAATTTTATGAAGATTTCCTACAAGCACCATTGCTATTGTTGGAAGTTCCTATTCTATATGGCACTTCTTATTTTGGGTGAGTGATTCTTACAACTTATTTGTTTAGGTTTTAAACACATTATTTTATGTCTATAAATTCTTTCAACCATCAATCATAAAACAATATTCTCACCTTCTTAATGCCACCATGCTCTATATTTTTTCGACATAAAACTAATCATGCAAATTTACACTATGATTTAATCATAGTGGCATATAGAATTTGAAGATATATAATTAATTTTTTTAGACCTCACTTTTATCTTTCCAAATAAAAAATACTCTAACCGATATTAGATGGGAATATGTTTGTTTTAATTAGATACATCTACTAGAATTTTCTCATGGGATTATTTCAACCACAAAAAAACAATGGCTTTGTCTTCTATCAGCTCTTCACTCTCATAGACATTCATAGGATTAGATCTACTAATTATAAAACTTAATCAATAAAAACTCATGTTTATTTCTCTCACACAAACATAAAATTAATCCAATCCTACTCTAACATAAAGAGAAGTTAATAAATGGTAGCTAAGCTTATCTACACACAAATTTTAAAATGAAGATTTACATAAAATGTGGCAACAAGAGTAATGATATTGTTGTGGCCAACACACCCATATTTCTTGGAGTAAACAAGGGACCCCCCCCCCCCCCCCCTTTTATCAAATTGAGATAAATTTTCATTTGAAAAAAACATCGTTTTATCTCATTTTAGAAGGTCAAGATTGCTCAAGTAAACTGAATTAGAAGGTAGATTAGAAGAAATTAATTTTCTCTCCTTCAAACCAATTTATAAGTAATTTCATGGTTCATTAGAATATTAATTTACATTAAAATCCAATTTTTTTTTTTATTAGATTGAATTATCAAAAAATAAGCCCATATGTATCCTTGTATAAAAGTTAAATAAATAATTGGCCACTAATATCCAAGTTTAAGGTTCACACCTTACTATATGTCACTAGAGACCCTTGCATTTGGAGGACCCAACCACAATATATATATAAATAAATTCATGAGTTAACACATCTATGGAGGTATGTTTAGGTTTGGAGAGGTAAAATTATTATTTTTTGGAACTCTATAGCTGCACAATCTTGTGACTCCATTTGATTACCATATATTTTGTTTACTATCAAAATTCATTAAAGTCCTTTGGATATTTGTGTGCATTATTGATTCTTTTTAAAATATATGATTTCAATATTTTAGTGTATTGTGTGTAGAGGAAATATGGATGAAAATAAATATATAGTAATAACGAAAAGTTTAATAGGTCCATGGACTCTAAATGAAATCCATTTAAAACTAAAAGAGACTCCATCACCTTGTAACCTAGAGAGAATGAGATATTTCCACATGTACCACTATGAATGGGCATGATAACGATAAAAGGGAAGGAGATTTGACGTTAGTGAGATAAAATTTCATAGGATTTCACCATGTGGCCTTAATATATGTAAAATTGGAAAGGATATGGGCTCAATTAGATATAAAGGTGAATTGATAATTCAACAGATCCATAGAGCCTATTGGAGGTGATTTTAACACCAAAGAATAAATTCATGACTCTATGAAACCATGACCTTGAGACCATGAGATTGAGACATGTGGATGTTCAAGATTATTATATGTTGAGTGGGGTCATGAATTCACAAATATCTAAAGCTATAGTGATATGGGATTTAAGGAGTAATTTGTATGTATATATAACACTACCTACCATTAATTCACAATGAAAAAAGTGTTGAGAGGTGAATTAAATATGACACATAATGGTTGATCTAATTTTAATTAAGAAATAAATTGGATTTATGGTGATTAATTTCAATTAATGCAATTCATGAGTGAACCCCATTCTCTATAATTCTTGTTGATATAGTAAATTAAAAATAAATGCAAAGAACATTTGTTTGAAATTTGAAAGGACAAACTGAGTGAGAATTTTCAGAATGCATAGAGGGAAATAAATTCATTAAGTTTTAGTAAACATTCAATACAAATTACATTATGGAACACAATCTTCAAGTCATTATATAATATTATTTATGTCCCCCATAATAATTTAAAGATACAACATTTCCTTCCCATATTGTTTACCCAAAGAATTAAAATGCAATGTTTTGTGAGACAAATGAGGCTTAAAATCTATTTGATGGCGAATACACTACCTATGCCTCAATCAAGAAGAAACTAGGCCTCCATCAAGCATAAACCAAACATGAGGTATTTCTTTGAAAAGATTTTGTTCTTAATGTTTTGTCAAGGTTTATTTTAAAGGATGATATATTGTATGCTCCACACAAGAGAAATATAGTGACTTATGTTATTGGAGTATAATGTGATAGTTATTTTAATATATTCACTCCAATATTCACCTATAATCAAGATGATTCCTTTAAGTGGATGAAGAGCCATGTTTTAATGAAAATTTTAAAATATTGGGTTGCAGATACAAAAAATTAGACCAACAAGGGCAATGTGGATAGCTACACTATCAATACTTTTAGGGCTGGCATCAGATTGGGAATGTTATTGATGAACAAACTGTATGGTTCTACTAATATTAACCATTTCAATAAATTATGGGTGCCTTTTATTTTAATGATTATTAATGAGAATTAAAAAATTTCCTTAGGTGAAATTATCTCTTTTAATTTGCAATAGTAATTACATAGAGTTAAGGAAGGCCAAAATTTACTACATGAAGTTTTACTTGGTATATGTTTTTTGTGCTATGATGAAATTTAAACAAGAAAACTTCCCTAGATGGCCTCATTCCTCTAGTTCACCTATACACGTGTTATATAGTATATTATATGTGTATAAGTATCAATAATGTATAATAGTAATATTTGAGTATTTATATCCTTTGATGTATTTGGAAATCAATGGACACATAATGCCTATATGTTTAGAGGAGATGAGATAATAAATTAAGAATATAGGGGGTTATTGATAGTATGGCACACACACTATTTTGAGGATTTAAGGGATTATGGAATCTGACAAGAAAAATAAAACTACTAATTAAACTTGATGTGGTGGCATGTATAACCTGACAGATGTGCTCAAAAGGGGCATCCACTTGGTTTATTGATTACACTTCTTCATTAAATTGTAAACATGGGGTCCATATAATTTGTTAAGGTATAGAAACTATATATGACACTAAAATATTTGAAAATCTACATTAATACTAGTTTCATATAGGGAAACACACTTTTCATGAATGTGAATGATAAAAAGTAAAAACACTTGCAAGAAATGAATGATACAATTACATAAATGTTAAATTGGCTAGAATTGATTTGCTAATTTAGATAATTTTTTAATATTTCCACACTTTAATGGAAAATAATTTATCTATCACACATAAGAAAAAATTTATAGTAATGTAATCAACTATGGAGACTAAAAAAGTACATACATAAAGTTGGGATTGAAACATCCAACAAAATTGAAAGATCTAGCTAACATATGGGATTGTCATGACAACTCCTTGTGAGTGGGACCTACTCATTTGAAATTGTGATTAGATACCTTCCTTGATTAAAATAATTTATCTCAAATCACCTAACTTACATTGTAATGAAATTACTTAGATGATTCATAATAATAGAATTATATATCATAGAATTAAGAACAAAATAAACATATCTACAACAACAATTTGTGAAAGAGTAGAATACTTGAATATTATGACTAAGCTACTTCAAGGGAGAAACCTCCAAAATAATTTAATAAGAACATAATTCATAATATGATGATAAAATACTAACCACTACTTCCTATATATACTCTACTTAGTCATGTTTATTCCATAAGCCAACCATACTAAGAATATTGAGAAATACAACAAGATAATATGAAGTGTAAGCCACAAGTTAGCCACACATATCCCTAGACACACTATATTTTAAGGGTGTAGCATGCCCCTCCCATTCAAAAAAACATTTTCCTCAATATTGAATCAAACTAGGATATTGTTATGCTTCATCCTCCCATGTTGCATCTTTAGAATGCAGTTTCTTCCATATGATCAAATAATCCTTAATGGCTCTAGTTTGTAGTTGCTTAGTGTACATGTGAAGGATATATTTAAGATCAATAATACTTGACCTTCTTCATCTAATTTAGGTAACTTATTCTGAGTGGAAATATTATGTCTAATTACCATCTTCAAGAAAGATACATGGAGTACCAGATGTATATGAATAGATGGGGTAATTCTAGTTTGTAAGCCACACTACCAATTTTATACAAGATTTAATAAAGGACATAATACTTAGGTGTCATCTTGTTATCCTTTTTATTTTGCTTCAAATACATATACGTATATGGTTATAAAATTACAAACACCCAATCACCTATGTCAAATTACCACTCACTGCGGTGTTGATTTGCTTGTTATTTCATTATATTTTGTGTCACTACTAAATTCTCTCACAAACTAACTAGTACCTCCTATCAATGGTGAATGTGTTCCTCAAAATATCAAACCTGATACACTATCAAAAATGAAGTGATGGATGGGGGGGAGGGGGGTGATGCCCATATAATATCACAAAGGGAGACATCTTGGAAGAAGTGTTATACCACCATTCAACAAGTAGCAGCCAATGAACCCATATGTCCTATTTTATAGAAACAAAACAATGAATATACCCTTCTATACATTTGTTGACTATCTCTATTTGTCCATTAGATTGAGGATTATAAGATGAGCTATGAGACAAATAGGTGCCCAAACATGCAAATGATTCAATCTAAAAATTACTAGTAGATATAGGATCTCAGTCACTTATAATGATCTTTGGATTACCATGTAATTTTTGGACTATATTGAGAAAAACAAAAGCTACTATACTAAAAACAAAAGATTGTGATAAGGAACAAAAATGAGCATACTTGGTGGGTTGATCCACAACTACCATCATAACATTTTTACCCTCAAACCATGTTAAATCCATAATGAAATCAATGGAAACCTCCTTCCAACATTAGCTAGGAATGGATAAAGTATACAAAAGACCTAGGGTCTTAATGGTTTCACCTTTATTTTGTTGACATACCATGCATTCAGCCACATATTTTTTGACATATCCCTTGATTCCTTCCCAAAATAAATCTTGCTTGATTATATGATATGTTTTAAAAAAATCAAAGTGACCTATGGAGAGGCATGAAATTCCTGAAGAATTTGATATTTGAGGAAGAATGCTTATAAAGGTATAATATATATGTATACCATAATGTGTTCCCCTTCTATGTAAATTTTTTAGATTCATCGAAACCCTACTGAAGATATTGAATCAAATCCTTGGTAGCACTATCATTTTTATAGTCATATCTTACTTCCTCTAGTTAATATGCTTTCCACATGGTCATGGCTCATAATAATTCCTCAACTAATTCATCTCATAGGGAGAGGGCATCTACCACCACATTCTCTTTTCATTTCTTATAACCTATTTCAAAATCATAGCCTAACATTTTAGCCACTCATTTTTGTTGTTATTTAGATGAAAATAATTGTTCTAAAAAATATTTGAGGTTATCATGATGAGTATTTACCTAAAAGTGATGACCCATCAGATAATCTCTCCATTACTTCATTGCATGCAAAATAGCCATAATATCTTTCTCATTGATTAGTTTAAGCCAGTTTTTCCTTTCAATTACAGACTTTTAAATATCAGTGGCATGCCTTCTTGCATGAGTAAAACCCCCATGCTATATCCCAATGCATCACACTCCATATTTTTTTTTTTTGAAAAATTAGGAGTAACCAAAAATGGAGTTGTGCACATAGCCATTTTCAACTATTTAAATGCCTTAGTAGTTGAATCAGTCCACTAAAATTAGTATTTATTTTGTTGTGTCTATAATCACTGAGAGTGGGGTGAATCAATGATGCAAGATAATCTAATTTAATTCCCAATTCTTATACATTCAACATACATCAATCTTTATCAATCAACATAAACACGAAAGCACATACATCCAAAGTATACATAAGAGCATGCATCACATGAACACATCATATATGTGAGAAACCATCTTGGAGAATAAAACCCACTAAAACTTGCAAGATGGACTATAGTCCTATAAAACAAGATCCAACATTTAGACCAACACCAACTGATCTAGGAATATCCATCCTTTAGTTTAGTGAGACACCCATTTCACAAGGAGCACCCACCCTATTAGGAAACCAAGTACCCACTCATCTACCTTGATATGATATCCATATTTTATCTAATGTCTTCTACATTTGATGATGGACTTATCTTACTTGCACTCTTTTCCCTTTACACTCTCACAAACTTTCACACACAAGCAATGCATCCAAAACACCCTTTTGGATCACTCTTCACTTCTAATCACATACACAATCAAAAATCCTATAACAAATATGTCAAAACATCATCAACATGACCTTTAGGTCAATTACACACTCCTCAACCTACTCATCTCTTCAATCCATCCTCTAAGCACACTCACTCAATCAGCCTCTAAGGCTTACTCGCTTAATCTTCCTCTTCTAGGCTTATTAGGTCCAATAACCTATGAGTTCACATTCATCAACTATATTAGATAAACATGAATAAACCTATTTTTTCTCTAATGGTCCTTATTGACCTGCACCTTCTCTTTCAAAGGTTCCTTCACTCAATATCACATCTACTCTTTTTTTCATTCATAAGTCTAGAAACCATTGACTTGGTATCCACTATTTATAGACTCTTCATGCATATCACCATCTAGGTAGGAGATAATACTTGTCTTAACCCTTAAGACATCTTACATATCTCAATACCATCCTCATAGGTTAGCCATAGCATCTATGGGTCACACTTAACCAGTTACACCTCTCAATTAGGCTTTACTAGCCCTTATAGGTCTTATGGAGACCTATTCACCCAATTAGCACTTCATAAAGTAACTTAAGAACATAATATCACTTTTAGTTACATGAGTCCACTCCATATGATCCTTATGGCATATTCATATGATTAATCATTCTAAAGGACTCTTCTGCTAAAGCACAATTTGCTTAAACAACATTCTGTACACTGTAGCACCATTACTAAACATATAGTTAAATTTGAATCTCCATAAATTTGTATGTATAAATAGTCAAACCTTATAGATAAGTTTTCTATATTTTTCTTGAAGTCCTTTACAACTTTACTTTTTACACCATCAATAAATTCTACATATATCAAAAGTTATAGCACAAAAATTGAGAACTAATTTTCCTTTGCAAATTCAAATATTTAAATTCCAACGGTCACTAAGAATGTGTTAAACCTCAGACACATTGAACTCATCTCATGATCCTTGACAAATTTGACTAAATACGCACCTTCAATCTTTTTAGATTAACTAGTTATTTATCTTGCAATGCCCATCATTGATCTAAGGTCCAAGCTCCCATGATTATGCCACTTGGTAGCTCTGTATGCCTTTTGCACATTTGAATCTTTGACTTTGACTCACACCATTGATCTTCTGACATTATGAACTCTCATGAACTATTGATCTTCTACCAAAGATTTGTGAATGTGACACATGTCACTAGCACATTCATTCTTTGACATATTGACTTTTATGTGCACTGTTGGATCAAGATCTATGATTTAATGTGCAAAGTTAGATCTACTAACTAGTTAACCTTAGACTTCAACATAGTTAAACTTGATAGTCTCTATCCCATCATAGTCTATAAATGCAACTTTTAATATTTATATCTTGAGCTAAAAAGCACTTTAGGACTCCAAATATTTAGGGTACCTTCTTGGCACTATAGACAACATCTCCATGAAATCCTTTGATCTAGATCGACTTTATGAGTACCAAAAATAAATACACAAACTTTCTAGTTCATTCATATTTTCATGATGTGCAGCGATAGTCTGGCTTCTCTTAAGCTAGAATATGCAAGTTTCTCATTCCAAATGATTAAACAACACACCAGAGCTTCACCAAGATATCTATGGATGCCTCACAACTTCTTTGTCATTCATGCACTCGAATCACATGCTCTTTTTAACATAAATGACAACTTAACATCAATGACCATGCTTAACAATCTTCCCCTTTGTCATTGATGACAAAACACCCTCAAAATGACTTTTTCTCATTTGAAATTATTCATTGTGATCTTTCTCCCCATTTGACATTAATGACAAAGGGTATCTTCCTCAACATGATAATAATAATATAATTAATGAATTCAAATACAATTAAGGATGCTTAGGATACTTACATACTTTAAATCATATGAATCAATTGATCCACCTTTGATATACATTAATATGAACTTGGACTTGTATGATCCTTGGACTTGATGAACTACTAATAGAGCTTAGAAAACTCCCCTTAACATTGTGTTCCATCTCATGTCATATATTCTAAGACCATACTTATACAAACATCTCACACATTTTCCGTGACTACACTCTTCTTTGATCATGCATAGCTTATGAGCTTAGGCATCCTTTGAGCACCTTCAAACCATCTCCACACTTGCCTTCATACCTTATTAATTCAATCTACCTCCATGATTACCAGTAGATGAACAAGTAAATATTTAAATAGGAAATATGCACAAAAACAACTAAAAAACTCATTTAGGAACAACCATAACTTTTTCATTTGGAGAAAATGACCAAAGACCACTCTTATCTTTACTAGCCTTGCCTAGAGGCCTATTAGCCCTACCTAAAATTTGAAACCCCCATATATTTCTATGTATTAACCTTCAAGACTTAAAATTTCATATCTAAAGTAAACTCATGTTCCCCCTCATTCATGGCAAAAATCATCTTCCAACTCTACTTATGCACCATAGCTCCTTCATAAACTTACTAGCCAATTAGCCCTCCATTTGCACAAATCCTCATCCATGAAAGAAAGCACACACTTTAAGATGACCATTAAACACTTTTTGAGCACCCATTTGGATATTTTAGCTAATTAATCATCCTTAGACCTCAACTCATTAGGAAAACCACTTTTTAACAAAGACCAAAACATTAGGTTTATAAAATAAAAATGGTCAACATACTATCTTCCAATCAACACCATCACTTGAAACTTATTCCACACCTATAGGTCACCAATACACACTTATGGACCAAATTTGGATCTCAAAAAAAATTTATAATCCATACTTTATATATCATGGTTTTTTACTAGCATATCCTTAAGCACAAACTTGGAAACCCGAGAACAAATAAAATTATGCAATTGCATACAAAAGACCTTTAAGGCTTTAAAACACATAGATCACATCCAAATAGAGTCATCAACCATTTATATGCCACTAAGACACCTTAAAAACTTTTAATTCCTCAAATGACACCTAGAAATCTCTATACTCTGCCTACATACCTTCAGGGTCAAAATCCCTAAACATACCTTGAGCATAAATACTTGCAATCTAGATCTTGAAATGAACAACTCAGAAAGTAATCACCTTCAGATCACTAAACTTATTCATGTACTCCCATAATATAATAATAAATCATCTCATGACCTTATGATGTTACCACAAGATTAATGAAGCTCTCAACACAAAGAAACACCTTATGGAACATCATTCTTCTATCTTCTCAAAAACACACTCAAAACTATAACATCTTCAAAAATTTGAACCACTTGATCTTTCAACTATTCTTTCTTATCCTGTAATATCAATCAAATATCAACTAGTATCCACCATGCTTACTCTTTCTTTTCAAGTGTCTCCTTGAAGCCTAGATAGAGAGACCCCTTTGTCATAGTGAAATTAAAAGTCCCAAAACTCAAGAGAATCCCATATCTCCATACTCTCATTTGAATTGTAGTCCTGCTTCATCACCAAATTAACTTTGAATGGATCTTTGACTTCATTATTTTCTTTATACTTGTCAAAAAATGTAGATAATAGAAACTCTAGACTTTTCTTCATGTCTATCATGGCAAACAAACCATCTTTAGTCTTAGTTTGATCTCTCCTAACAGTCTTAGGTTTCCAAAACCATTTGCGACCTCTTCCTTGAACACTAAGAGCTCCATACACCTTATTTTTCTTTGAAGAATCATTCAACCTATTCTTTCAATACCTAACAATGTGACCAACTCTATGACATTTGAAACAAATAAGATCATTCATACCTTTTACTTGATACTGATTATGATCTTTCTTTGACTGATTTCTTCTCCTCTTGCATTCTCTAGCAATGTGGCCAAACTAATTGCATTCATAACAATGATTCTGGGATGAATATCTCATTACATTTATCTAACTATCTTGTCTTCTTTTTTTCACTCTAAGAGCATAACTTAGTACTATGACCAACTTTTTGACAATTGTAACACACAATGTCTTCCATACATTTTATTTGAATATGCTAGTGATCTCCCTTTGACTAGTTGTTTCTTTTTACATATTCCTTTGCCTTATAACCAACAATATGACAAATAAAACAATGGTCCCAAAAATATTTTTCATACCTTAAATCATTTGGTTGTTTGATAGGCTTCTTCATTTTGCTCTTGACCTGATCTATCTTGTTGACTTTCATGCTACCAACCTCTTTGTCTTGTCTTGATTTCTTTTGATATTTTTCAAGATTGCCTATCTTGACTATGACCTTTTCATGCTCATCCTTTAGGGAAATAATATTAGTCTTCAATTGAATATATTCATCTTTTTTAGCTCTCATGCTTAAAATTGCAACCTCTAATTGAGTTTTGAGATCTTTAATGGTGTCCTTATCCCTCTTAGCTTCTTTAGCCATGTCATCCTTCATTATACATGCTTGATCTTCAATAATATTTATAGAATCAAGATTGGAATTTCACTCATTATGCTCACCTTGATTTGAACTCAACTAAGTCTTGAGATGTTTGTATTCTTCCTATTTTGAACTCAGATTTGCCTTTATAGCCCTTAATTTATCTTTAAGAAAGTTGATCTTCTCTTTATCATCTTTTGATCTTGAGCTTGCCTTTCCCAAAGACTTGATCAGTTCTTGATTCTCCTTATCCTTTCTCATGGATTTGCATGATAAACTTCCCTCAAGAGATCTAACTTGTGCTTCAAGACCTTTGATCATATTCCTCATTTTATAATTCCTTTTCTTTTGCTCCTTCAGTTCACCATGTGCACTCATGAGTTCAACTTCTAGGTCAATTTCTTCTTCCTCTCTATCATAGTAAACTTAATCATAAAACATGATGATATTTTCACCCATGTTGTACCTTGGATCACTTTCAATTGGTTAAAATTTCAATGAAGGTCTTGCTCTGATACCAATTATTAGAGGTACAATCACTGGGTGGGAGGTGAATCAGTGATGCAAGATAATCCAATTCAATTCCCAACTCTTATACATTTAGCATACATCAATATTGATCAAGTAACATAAACAAGAAATCACATACATCCAAATCATACATAAGAGCATACATCACATGAATGCATCATATATGTGGGAAACCCTCTTGGGGGATAAAACCCACTAAACCCTGCAAGATGGACTACCGTCCTATAAAACAAGATCCAACATTTAGACTAGCACAAACTAATCAAGGAACACCCATCCTTTAGTTTAGTGAGACACCTATCTCACAAGAAGCACCCACCCCTTACACAACCAAGCATCCACTCAGCTACCTTGATCTAATCTCCACCTTTGATTTGATGTCTTCTACATTTGATGATGGACTTCTCTTACTTGCACTCTTTTCCCTTTACACTCTTACAGACTTGCACACACAAACAATGCATCCAAAACACCCTTTTGGATCACTCTTCACTTCTAAGCACATACACAATAAAAAACCTACAACAAATATGTTATAAAATCATCAACATGAACTGCATGTTAATCATACACTCCTCAACCTACTCAGATCTTTAATCCATCCTCTAAACACACCCACTTAATTAGCCTCCAGGGCTTACTTACTCAATTTGCCTCTTCTAGGCTTATTAGGTCCGATAACCTATAAGTTCATATTCGTCAACTAGATTAGATAAACATGACTGATCCTCTTTTCCATTTGATGGTCCTCACTGACCTATACCTTCTCTTTCAAAGATTCCTTCACTCAATATCACATCTTCTCTTCTCTTCATTCACAAGTTTAGAAACCATTGACTTGGTCTCTACTATTTATAGAGTCTTTATGCATATCACCATCTAGGTTAGACACAATACTTGTATTATCCCTTAAGACATGTTACATAGCTCAATACGATCCTCATATTTTGGCCATAGTAACTATGAGTCACACTTAAGTAGCTATGCCTTTCAATTAGGCCTAACTATCCCTTATAGGTATTATGGATATATATTCACCCAATTAGCACTTCATCGAGTAAATTAAGAACATAATATCACTTTTAATCACATGGGTCCACTCCATATGATCCTTATGACATATTCAGATGATTACTCATGCCAACTCACTCTTCTACTAAAGAACAATTTACTTAAACAACATTTTGTACACTGTAGCACCACTAATGAACATATAGTCAACTTTGAAGCTCCATAACTTTGTTTGAAAAAACATTCAAACCTTCTAACTAGGTTCTCATTCTATGGATGTGCCTTGAAGTCCTCTATAACTTTGCTTTTTACACCATCAATAAATTCTACATATATCAAAAGTTATAGCATAAAAACTAAGCATTGGTTTTCCTTTGCAAATTTGAATATTTAAGTTCCAACGGTCACTGAGCATATGTTAAACCTCAAACACATTGACCTCATCTTGTGATCCCTAAAAAAATTTACTAAATATGCACCATCAATCTCTATAGATTAAGCAAGTCTTTATCTTGCAGTGCTCACCATTGATCTAAGCTTTGAGCTCCTACGATTGTGCCACATGGTAGCACTATGTGCCTTCTACAAATTTGACTTTTTGACTTCGACTCATACCATTGATATTTTGATAGTACAAATTCCCATGAACTATTGATCTTATGTCCAAGCTTTGTGAATGTGACACATGTCACTAACACATTCATTCTTTGACATATTGACTTTTACATGCACCATTAGATCTACTGACTAGTTAACCTCAAACTTCAACGTAGTTAGACTTGATGATCTCTGGCCCATTATAGTCTAAAAGTGTAACTTTAAAGATTTATATCTCAAGATAGAAAGCACTTTAAGACTCAAAATCTTCAATGTACCTTCTTGGCACTATATCCATCTCCATGAAATCTTTTGACCTATATTGACTTTCTGAGTGCCAAAAATAAATGCACAAACTTGTTGGTTTGTTCACATCTTTATGATGTGTAGTGATGGTCTAGCTTCTCTTAAGCTAGAATATGCAAGTTTGTCATTCCAAATGATCAAGAAACAAACTAGAACTTCACCAAAACATCTATGGATGCCTCACAACTTCTTTTTCATTCATGCACTAGAATCACATGCTCTTTTTGACATAAATGACAACCTAACATCAATTACCATGCTCAATATGTTTAACAAATAGGTGAGTGGGGATGAAATGCTATCATAATTTTTGATAAATCTATGATAGTAACCAGTTAACCCAAAAAATACTTGGAGAATCTTCAAGGTCTTGGGAACCTGCCACTCCATCATCACTTAGATTTTTTTAGAATCAACTTTCACTCCTTCATGTGAATCAATATAACCCAAGTAATCCACCTCTTGGACACCAAAATCACATTTGGAAGGTTTGCCATAAAGTTGATGTTGTTCTATAACTTAATGTAATTATTTTTCCATAACTAAAAGTTGTTGGGTGAATATTTTGTCGGCCAACTAATTGGTGACCAAAATAGTTCCTATCACCATAGCATAGGGAGATTGGTCATCCAATGTTGTAGGTTTACCACATCCAAAGGGGACAAATCTCTCCTCTCATCAAGGGGAGGTTCCCTATTAAATATATAGAGGCTATATACTATATAAATAAGCAAAAAATAACACATGGGGGTAGAATAAACCACCGTCTCTCTTCTTTCAGAGATGATGCTCACCGACAAAGGAGAAAATCTTGGTGGAAACACTAAAGGCACTTCTCTTCTTTTAGAAGTGTTCTTGCAGGAAATAGCAGGAGTTTCTTTTAGGTAGTAAAAGTAACTAATGGCAAAAGGGTGCAGTAACCAACAGGATGAAACAGAACACAAAGTTTCCACCTCAACTGCCCAAAGAGTATATCACAAAGGATAATGGGGGCACAAAGTCATCCCAAAATCCTCAACACAGAAAGAAAAGAAAAACACAGACTGAAAGCAAATGTGAAAGTGCAAAGTCTTCCTCACAGTTGATTTCAGGACACTTTACTAATTACTTTCACTGGTTCTGCTTGTCAAATTAAATAAATAAGAATACTTCTAGGAAACAGACATAAGAACAATTTCCTAAATTAGCACAAGCCAAAATAGCACAAAGTCTGCAAACAACTTGCTTTCTCATTTAGATATAATGAAATGAAATTACAATCTGAGCTCAAAGTCTCAGTCTTCTTCTTTCAAAATGGGCAGAGTTTCACTCCTGTAAAAATGAAAATTCCCCCTCCAATGATACAAAAGATTACATTATATAGATGCAAAGAGAGGCTTGGCCCTTTTTCCCATGGAGTGACCCATTCAGCACATTAACGCCTTGGATGCATTCTTGGTTTTGTCACGCTGGAGCAGGGTAGCTACTTTAACTATGGTAAGTTGGTTCATCTCTAGTGCCTCCTCCTGAGTCTAAATCTCTCATTCCATCACTTGCTTAGCCGTGCAACTATCTAATCTATCTTTATCTCAAAGGGGACAAACATATGGCACTTTTAATGTTTTCAGGCCCCAAATATCTACCCAATGAATTGCTCCATCTACTGGAAATAACTCCTGCTGAGTTTCCCTCTTTGTCACTTCCTTCTCTTGGTCTGGCCTTAGGCTTTTTGAATGCACCCAAATTCATCTTCTAAGTCTGCAAAAATCAACATACACTTAAATGCAGTCAAATTGGTGTTCACAGGTCTTTCCTTTATTGAAGGTTAACAGCTAGCCAGTCGCTCCTCATTTGACGTCCATGGGTCAGTCATTCTGCTATGATGCAAGTGAGGACATGTGGTGGCATCCACAGCTTTGGAATAAAATTATTGTAATAAGCTTTGAAACTATTAGAGGCTGGGGGGCACGGATGCAGACATGTGGCAGCTTGCGCTTCAATTAGGATGGGACACGTGGCATGGTCTAAATACTTTAAACAATCACACGGATGCAGACACGTAGTAGCTTTCACTTTAATTTAGTCATTTGCCCTAGGGCCCACTATGGTATTTGCTCAAAACAGTGAAGCTAAGGGAAGAGCCTATGGATATTGCCACTTGGAGGCTTCTAACAAGCTTCAAGAGGGACACGTGGAAGCATCTGCCAATTCACAGAAACAAAGCATAAAGGGGGTCGACTGACGACACTTGGCAGCATCTGCTTGACTCTTTCTATTGCATGTGTTTCTCTTCATAACTGAGGTAGTATTTAAACCTTTGAACCTGACGTGTTAAACTGATTGAACATTGAACCCGTTGAACTGATGAACTAAAATGGTTCAAGGTTTAACGGTTCAATGGTTTAAGATTTTGAGACTCGTTAAGTGCTCAGGGCAGCGAAACTTTGAAACATTTGAACTTTGAACCATTGCCGAAGTGCTTAGCTCTTGTTAATGACGTTTGACCCTTTGAACCCATTGAACCAAAATGGTTCAAGGTTCAATGGTTCAATCCTTGTCATGATGCTTGCCGACAGGCCCTTTTTGATTGAACCAAAGTGCTGACCCAAACCTGAAGGTGACCAAGTACTAGAAACTCGCTCTTTTGATTGAACTCACCTATAGAAGCCTTTGAACCTATTGAACTTGCTAGTCCCTTTACCAAAAAGTTGAGAAAATGATGAAATTGAATGCTCAGAACAAATTTTTGGGAAACGAAGAGACAATTTTGGTCATGCAGGACCAAAATAATTCATATGTTGTCCAAAAAATGAGAAAGCTATTTTTGGGGACAATAGCTAGCTCTAGTTGGGTAAATTTCGTCAGATGAAAACTCAAAATAGCTAAGGGGAGTAGAAACCAGAATCTCCAGTGCCTTGAAGTGTGCCATTGGGCTACGGAGTCATGCTACCCAAAAAGAAAGGCTCCAAAAAATGAAAATGAAAAACACAAAGCAGAAACAAAAACTATACATATGTACAGGTGAACTTATCTAATACTTCAAGAATTGAAGCACTTCAGACACTGCTCATCATGGGACAATGAAAGGGGATGCCATCCTGGTAAACCAGCAGGAAACCATTTTGCCCCCAAAAATGGTGACAGGCAAATGGAGCTCTCCACCAAAAAACCAATTTTCTATGTCTTCCTCTTGGCCTTTTCTTCTTCTTTCTCCATGGTAGGACATGGTCTTCAAACTAAAAAACTTAACTCCTTGCTCTCCCTATGAAGATTTCCTTTTGTCGACTTTGGAATACAGTAGTATGGTCTGCCACCATAGATTTTTGTTCTACTGGTTCAGTCCAGCACATATTTTGATTGTCAGCTTTAAACCCCTAACAAGCCATCAGCTCAGCATCTCCTTTGGTGTGAAAGAGTTTGATCTCTTCATCTTGAGTAGTTTTCAATCTGAGAAATAGAGATCCGCATCCAGCATGAGTGGAAGAATTGTTTCCATCGGATTCCAAGATCTAGGCATCATCAGAAGCTGATCTCCAATCAAATTTTTCTTCATTGGAGATGGAAGATCCCTCTTGATTTGTATTGTGCCCTACTAATTCTTTTGATGCCTTTTTTGGATCAAATACTGGATTGCCAGTCACGGGACTTTCATCATCTAAGACACGAGCATCCTCTGTGGTCAAGGAGTAATTACCCTTGCCTAAAGACTCAAATGAAATTTGAGTTGTAGGGGCCGATGTTTGGGTGTTTACAATTTTTGCCTCAGATAGGTCCACACCTGGTTCTCCATCAATGTCCAATTGCTCAAGATTGGCTTTCAGGGATTTAAACTCAGTCATTTGAATTTTGGATTTCCTGACATGATCAATTATGCCAAATGATTGGAATGGACTTAGAAGGAAGGATGGGAGTTCATCCTTTTGGTTTTTGGGAGGGGGAGAACTGGTTTGCGAAGTTGAAGTAGAAGGTGCATAGATGTTTGATGTAATAACCTTCTTGGCAATCACTGGGTCTTTTGATTGGAAATGTAGAGTGGTCCCATGTTTGGCAATTGAGATTGCAAGCTAAGCTCATTCCTTTGTTCTTTCTTTATCAGCTTGCTGGGCTGACTAATTCTTGAGCCAGGTGAATACTATGTATGATCCCTCATCTGCTTCACCTTCACTTCTGGTTTCATCCTAGTAATTCAGGAAACTGATGTGGGAGTCGCCAGCTGATTCCTCTTGATCCTCCATGAAGAGACTAGCATCATTTTCTTGATCAAACTCAAGTTAGAAATAGGAAACATGTTTTGTTTCTAGATATCCCACTGCTTAGTTGGTTGGAGGTGCTTCAAGGGCAAGGTTCCTCTATGGGGGAGGAAGATGATTTGGTTGCCCTTGAATTCTAGTAGCATTTCCTTGATATGGTTGATTGGGGAATGTCCTCCTTGGTATATCTTTATATAGAGGAGTAGAAGACATACATTGTGCCATTTTCCTTTTCAAGCTAGTAATTCATTTGCCAACTTTTATACCATTGGGTCAATGGTGGTTGTGGGTGAGTATTCAGAAGATGAAGAGGTTTTACCTCTGTTAGGATCTCTCCTTATCTTTCTTGTCAAGATAAGGTCATCTTCTATCTCAGTAGCCAAGTCTTGAGCAGCCTCAAGGTCTATGTGTCTAGCCTGTCTCAATAGAAAACTCACTTTAGGCAGCTGTGAGTTGATGAAGATGCATTTGATATTCTGAGGTGTCAGCTAGGCAACCATGGGAATCTTGTGCCTCAGCTTGTTGAACCTGGAAATAAAATCCCTCATAGGCTGATGAGGTTCCTTCTTCATTTGAGTGAGTTGGGCCAGCAAAGCATGTGCATCCTCTGTAGGCTTGAACCTAGCTTCAAACTTGGCTTTGAGTGTATCCTAGTTAGTCACTGATCTAGCTTGTAGATGGTAGAACCAGTCTGCAGTAGCACCTTGTAGTGTCTCCATGAATAGCCTGACCGCTATGTCTTCAAATTCCACCCCTATTACACTGTAGGCTATGCTAAAAGCTACAATGTGTTCATCAAGATGAACCTTCCCATCACCAAAGAATTTGGAGAAATTCTTTCTTGAAATGCGTGGAAGTTCATGCAAAAATGGAGTCAAGTGGAGTGGACCAAAAGAGTTACCCCAGGGGCCTCGAAATGCCATGATTTAATTATGATAAATAGGGATAATAAATCTGGGTGGAGTGGCTAGATTGCAAAACAAAAAATGGAAAGGAACTGGCCCTGCTTCAACTTGAGGCTTGAGGCTTCAAACTGTGCACTTTTCTGGCAGCTCTAGTTTTGCAGACTAGATAAAATAATAGAAGTGGAGGAAGATGGTAAGGCTATAATGATAATGGGTAAGACATGGAATAGAGTCACCAGAGTTTGTAATGGATAAGGGTTATAATGATTATGGGTAAGACACAGGTGATGTTTCAATCTGAAATTTGAGGTTCCAAATTGCACAAAATTACTATGTCCCCAGCAGAGTCACCAAAAACTATTGGTGAATATTTTGTCAGCCAGCTAACTAGTGACCAAAATAGTTCCTATCACCACAACATAGGGAGATTGGTCATCCAATGTTGCAGGTTTACCACATCCAAAGGGGACAAATCTCTCCTCTCATCAAGGTGAGGTTCTCTATTAAATATACAGAGGCTATATACTATATAAATAAGCAAAAAATAACACATGGGGGTAGAATAAACCATCCATCTCTCTTCTTTCAGAGATGATGCTCACAGACAAAGGAGAAAATCTTGGTGGAAACACTGAAGGCACTTCTCTTCTTTCAAAATTGTTCTTGCGGGAAACAATAGGAGTTTCTTTCAAGTAGTAAAAGTAACTGATGGCAAAGGGGTGCAGTAACCAGCAGGATGAAACAGAACATAAAGTTTCCACCTCAACTGCCCAAAGAGTATATCACAAAGGATAATGGGGGCACAAAGTCATCCCAGAATCCTCAACACAGAAAGAAAAGGAAAACACTGACTGAAAGCATTTGTGAAAGCGCAAAGTCTTCCTCACAGTTGATTTAAGGACACTTTACTAATTGCTTTCACTAGTTTTGCTTGTCAAATTAAACAAATAAGAATGCTTCTAGGAAATAGACATAAGAACAATTTCCTAAAGTAGCACAAGCCAAAATAGCACAAAGTTTGCAAAAAACTTGCTTTCTCATTTAGATAAAATGAAATGAAATTACAATCTGAGCTCAAAGTCTCAGTCTTCTTCTTTCAAAATGGGCAGAGTTTCACTCCTATAAAAATGAAAAGTCCCCCTCCAATGATACAAAAGATTACATTATATAGATGCAAAGAGAGGCTTGGCCCTTTTTCCCATGGAGTGACCCATTCGGTGCATTAATGCCTTGGATACATTCTTGGTTTTGTCATGCTGGAGCAGGGCAACTGCTTTAACTATGGCATGTTGGTTCATCTCTAGTGCCTCCTCCCGAGTCTGAATCTCTCATTCCATCACCTACTTAGCCATGCAACTGTCTATTATGTCTTTATCTCAAAGGGGACAAACAAATGGTGCTTTCAATGTTTGCAAGCGCCAAATATCTACCCGATGAACTGCTCCATCTACTAGAAATAACTCCCACTAAGTTTCCCTCTTTGTCACTTCCTTCTCTTGGTCTAGCCTTAGGCTTTTTGAATGCACCCAGATTCATCTTCTAAGTCTGCAAAAATCAACATACACTTAAATGCAGCTGATTTGGCATTCACAGGTCTTTCCTCTATTAAAGGTTAATGGCTAGCCAGTCGCTCCAAATTTGACATCCACGGGTTAGTCATTCTACTGTGATGTAGGTGAGGACACGTGGTGGCATCCACGACTTTGGAATAAACTTATTGGAATAAGCTTTGAAATTGTTAGAGGCTAGGGGGCACAGATGCAAACATGTGGCAGCTTCCACTTCAACTAGGACAGGACATGTGGCATGGTCTGAATACTTTAAATAGTCACGCGAATGCAGACACATGGCAGCTTTCACTTCAATTTAGTCATTCACCACATGGCCCACCATGGTCTTTGCTCAAAATAGTGAAGCTAAGGGAAGAGCCTATAGATATTAGCACTTAGAGGCTTCTGACAAGCTTTAAGAGGGACACATGGCAGCATCTACCAATTCACAAAAACAAAGCATAAAGGGGGTCGACTGATGACACTTGGTAGCATCCACTTGACTCTTTTTATTGCACACATTTCTCTTCATAACTGAGGTAGTCTTTGAACCTTTGAACCCAATGCATTGAACTGATTTAATGTTGAACCTATTGAACCAATGAACCAAAATGGTTCAAGGTTCAACGGTTCAAGCTTTTGAGACTCGTTAAGTGCTTAGGGCTGTGGAACTTTGAAACAGTTGAACTTTGAACCACTACCAAAGTGCCTAGCTCTTGTTGATGAGGTTTGAACCTTTGAACCCATTAAACCCATTAAACCGAAATGGTTCAAGGTTCAATGGTTCAATCCTTGTCTTGATGCTTGTCGACAGGCCCTTTTTGATTGAACCAAAGTGCTGACCCAAACTTGAAGGTGACCAAGTACTGGAAACTTGCTCTTTTGATTGAACTCACCTGTAGAAGCCTTTGAACCTGTTGAACTTGCTAGTCCCTTTACCAAAAAGTTGAGAAAATGACGAAATTGAATGCTCAAAACAAATTTTTGGGAAAGGAAGAGACAATTTTGGTCATGCAGGACCAAAATAATTCATATGTTGTCCAAAAAATGAGAAAGCTATTTTTGGGGACAACAAAAGTATCTGTTTCCCATGCTTCAAATGGTCTTCCCAATTTTTATTAAATATGAGGATATCATCAAAAAATGCTAATATAAACTTTCTCAAAAATGGCCTAAAAATAGTATTCATCAAACTCTAAAATGTAGATGGTGTATTTGGGAGGCCAAAAGGCATAACCATATATTCATAATGGCCTTCACAGGTTATGAAAGTTGTTTTATGTATGTCCTTATCACAGATGCAAATCTGATGATACCCATAGTGAAGGTCTAACTTGGTAAAATAAACTTCACCATGCAATTCATCTAGAAAATCATCAATTATTGGAATAGGAAGCTTATCTTTTATGGTGTACTTGTTGAGTTCTCTGTAGTCTAGGCACATCATCCAACTGTAATCCTTATTTTGCACCATGACCCTTGGGAATGAATATTCACATAGACTATGTTAGATGATTCTTGCCTCCAACATCTCATGTACCATCTTTTTGATTTCACTCTTCTAGGCATAGGGATACCTATAGGGTCTGATGTTAGGTGGTGTACTTATTTGAATGAACCTAATGGTATGATCATGTGCACAAATAGATAAAGTCATTTTGGCAAGTCACCAAAAATAATAGAATGGGCATCCAATACCCTTTGTAAATCAGGATGTGTAGACTCCTTGGTTGGTTAATTTCTATGGAAAATAAGTCTGCCATAAATATTTATGGACCTTTTCTAATAGTATTCATCATTTGATAGGAACTAACTAGTTGTAAAGATTTAGTGTGTAACCCATGCAGTTTAAAGGTCCTACCTTCTGAATCGAACCTCATGAATGGTTACTATAAATTCATCTCAATGGTGCCAAAAGTGGTGAGCCACTGCACTCCCAAAATAATGTTAGCTCTTCACATAGGAATAACAAACATAAGGGAATCTAAAAATTAGTCTTCCATAGCAAGCTTAATGCTATGGCATTTTCCAAAATAATTGATTGTACCACCATCTATAATCATGACATGAAATTATGGAGTTAGCTAATTGAAATAGTTCAAATGAGTAGCTAAATTACTATCGATTAAGTTGTGTACTCCTAGATTCATTTAATACAATCACCTTCTATTTCTTTATGAAACCCACCACTTTGAGAGTTTGATGAATAGTAATGCCTAAAAGTGCATGACAGGAAATAGTAGGTTGAGAATATTCAGAGTCATCCTCAGATTCTTCCAAGACTTCCCCTAGATCCTCGTCATCTTCTTCCTCTTCATCATTACCTTCAATGTAAAAAAAATTATTTCATCACACCGATGTCCTTTTCTCTATTTGCTATTGCATCTAAACCATAAACCTTTTGCACATTTTTATTCAAATTGTTGAGGTGTCAATATGGTAGGCTATGGAAATAATGGTACTGGGAAGGTGTGTTCATGCACATTAATAAAAGGTCTTCATTTGATCATTTATTTTTCCTCATCCATGCATGCCCTTGGTATGGCTTCAGATAAATTACTTAGATGAAACATGTGCTCCTCTAAGTGGATGCTTCTTTGAGGCCACCCAAAAATAGGCTAGTCAAATTTTCTTCAGTGATGCCTGCCACATATAAGGAGAGATTTTTAATTTCATGAATGTAATCCTTTATAGTCCTGGTCTAGTACAACTTGGCTAGATGACTAAAGTAGTTTTTAGAGACATTATTGTGATAGTGGAGCTATAAATCCTCATAAAATATTGACCATGCAATTGGGACACCCTTCTTTTTCTTTGAAGCACATGACCAACAATACCAAATGAATGGCTCAGGTTTCAGATACAAAGAGGTCATGACCACTTTTTATGAACATGAAGTCTAATGTAAATCAAATATTTTTTTAAGTTGAGTGATCCAAGTGAGTGGATCATTACCATAAAACTTATGCAGGTCCACTTTTGGCAACATTAGATCGGAACCAGGATTGGTGTTGAGATTGTTTGGAGGAGGACAACTAAACTAAAGTGGTGGAGGGTTATTTTGTAGTGGTTGAAATGATAATTTGGCCAATTACCTAGTCATTTTTTACTATTGATCCATCATGCCATTCAGGGCCCATCTCAACCCCATGATGTGATCCAAAACTCGAAAGATTTGGTTGAAAGATAATTCAAGAAACAAGAACAAAACAATTTAAATAATGCTATCTCTAATAAGAGATGTTTTATTGATCAAATTTGCAAACCTAAACATATGCTTATCTCTGAGAAGAGATGTCTCATTTCTATTTCGAGTTACATCTTCATTTATACATGTTTTGAAGGTGTGGGGAGGATGTGGAAGGTCACCAATCTTGAGGGAGATGAATTGGTTTGACTTCCATGATTTACAACAATACAGAACTCAAAAAATCACTATATTTAGAAACTTACTATTTTTAGACTGCACTACTAAAATTGAAATTTGGGACACTTTCATTTTTCAAGCACGAAATATACTGAGAGGGGGGGTGAATCAGTATATTATATATCTTATAAAACTTTCCCTTTATCAAATTCCACTTAATCAAACATTCAAGATATGCAATAAAACTCAAACAATAAACATCACACAAGATAGAGAGAGACACTAGATATAATGTGGAAACCCAATGTGGGAAAAACCACAGAGAATCAATCTCAAATATATTCATGAGAACAAACCCACAGGAGCACCATACCCCTTTGCCAGCAAAAATTCGTGAGCACCAACCCATAGGAGCACCAACCCCTTTGTGTATACCACACACCTATCTCTCAATGTTACTATCTCAACAAATGATAGATCAATACAACATCTCCTTCCTCTCTCTCACCTTTGCTCTTCTAAGCTAGATATAACAAATACAAATCATATTCATCTCTCACAATTGCTCTTCTAAGCTAGATATTACAATAAAAAATCAACCTCTCACTTCCACATTACAAATGGCTACTCAAGCCTTTATTTATAGCTTTCCAAATGACCTTTGGCCTTACCCCTTTGTGACCCTTCAATACTCAAAGAAAATGGCGCCAATCTTGGATGACCCTTCATATCCAAGCATTTGAAAAGTCATGTGGTGACCCTTCATGACCAAAAACGTCCTTCCCACTTTTGTCCTTATCTTTGGTGATTCTTTGTATTCCTCAAAGTGTCCCTTCATGAGAAATTGTGCTTTTACTCTTTTGTCTTCACTTGGTGACTCTTGGTATTCCTCAAGATGACTCTTCATGGGAAAATGCGTCCCATCCTTCTTTTGTCTTTACCCCGTGGCTCTTCGACTTCTCCATGGGCCCTTCTTTTGTCTCATATGCAACCAAAAATATATTCGTTAATATTAAATAAATATTAACTCATATTAGCCAAGATATATTTATTACCAACAACATTAAATGCAATGGGGCCTTTATCACCAATAATGCTAAACCTTTGACATCAATGACAATATTTCCAACAATCTCCCCCTTTGTCATTGATAGCAACCTCAATCTTGAAACTGCCACATCTTGTCACCTGCACATACCGTCATCTAAAAACATACAGTAACTCCCCCTTACTGTAGCAACTTGTACCTGTTCCCTGTACCTATTTTTTGCACCTTTACCTATACCTGTTATTCTCCCCCTTTGACATCAATGGAAAAGGGCCTACTTGGAGCTAACACTTAGCTCCCCCTCACTTGAGGCTGAACATCAATGGCAGGAAGTAATAGAAATTACTCCCAACTCCTCTCGCCAATCTTTGAATGTATCCTTTGATTGTGCCTTTGAGAAGATATCTGACAAAACAATAACATTGTTCCTTGTCCTTTGAGCATCTACAATCAACTCATTTGAATCTTTTCTTCTAATCTCACAACCTTCAGCATGAAACCTTAATGTGTATCCTTGATCACAAATTTGACTAACACTCAATAGATTATGCTTAAGACCTTTTACATACAAAATAGTTTTAGTCTTAGTTCTACCATAATCCAAACTCAAAGTACCTTTTCCAGCTATCTTGGCAGTGGTTTTATCTCCGAACCTCACTGTACCACCATTGATCTTCTTTAGAGATATGAATTTACTTTTATCTCCTATCATATGCCTCAAACATCCGCTATCAATTAACCATGGCTGATCTTTACCTCTTACATGCAGTGTTGTCTAAACCATCATTGAATCTTCAGATTGTTTCTTCTGCCATGAACATGTCTGAACCTTCTTCCTGATGAATGGATCTTTGACACTGTGATTCTTCTTCTTGATGAATGGAGCTTTAAAACTCTGATCCTTCTTGATTGAATCGAACATGCATCTGTAATACCAAGCTATGTGTCCAAAGTTGTTGCACTTGTAGCATACTATGGTCTCTTCATCAAAGCTTGATAGAGGAGCAAAAGAGTTGTGGCTTCTGCTTGACTCTACTTGACTTTCCTTCTCCTTATTTTTGAAATTGTTATCTCTTTTTATACATTTTAATTTCTTGTGACCATATCCATTACAATAAAACCAATAGCCATAAAAATAAGACCTGACTATATATCTCTGACCTGATTGCCTTTTGTAGCTTTGTTCTTTCTAGCCTTCTCTATTTGGAATGTCCTCTATATTCTTCACTTCTCCCCTTTTTGTTTCCTCTTGTGTAAGAGCTTCAACATAGCTCTTTTTCTTTTCAAAACTGATCCCTATCTTATCTGAATATGCTTTTTGACTTTTCAATATCTTATTCAGCATGTTAGTGCTATCTTCAAATTTTGAATCATTGATTACTTTATCACTGACTGCTTTCTTAATATCTTCTTTTAAAGAGGCAATTTCAATAACATACCTTTCATAATATTTTCTTGTTATTTCCAACTGTGTTATGAGATCTTGTTCATTCTTCTTGGCTTCTTCAAAGTGTGCTTGTAGATCTTTAATCATTTCTTTTGACTCTTGTTCATTTTTCTCGATCTGGCACTTTAATCTTCGATTCTTCTTCTGAACAGCTTCTAACTCTTCTAGGGCACAATTGAGTTCTCCTTCCATATCTACTTTAGCTTCCTCCTCTTCTTCTTGATTATCATGTATGGCAATGAATAGAATCTCTTCTTCTTCTGAATCGCTGACTCCACTATATTCACCTGAGCTAGGATCTTTAGAATACAGGCTCTTCTTCTCGAATCCCTTCTTAGATTTGCCTTTGAAATTCTTCTTGTATGTAGGCTTTTCTTCTTCATCATCATTAACCTTATCTGGGCATCTAGCTGAAAAATGTCCAATTTTTCCACAATTAAAACATTTAAAAGGTAATTTTTCTTGATATTTACCTATTCCTCTTTTCAGCCTGCAAATGAAAAGTGCTTCATTGTCATCTTCATCATCACTGGAACTATCACTTGATTCTAGAATCTTAGCTTTCTCCTTCTTTGATGTCTTGAAATCCACTTCTCTCTTTGAGGGTTTATTTTATTCTGTCCACATCTCATATGCCATGAGAATACCATGAAGCTCATCCATCTTTAGCTTGGCTAAATTCTTCATCTCCTCAATTACCGAAACCTTTGCATCATATCTCATTGGTAGAGATCTCAAAACCTTTTGCACCACCGTTGACTCATCCAATGTTTCTCCAAGACCTTGAATCTAATTTATGACTTGATCAACCCACAAAAGATAACTTGTTATATCTTCTTCTTCTTCCATCTTCAAACTTTCAAACTGCCTCCTAAAAGTCTGCAACTTAGCTTGCTAAACCTTTCCATCACCTTTGTAAATATTCACAAGTTTTATCCAAGTTTCATGAGTAGATTTACATTGCATAACTTTAACAAATTCAGATTCACATAAACCACATATAATAGATTTTAAAGTTTTAGCATTACATTCACTTGCCTTCTTTTCTATTGGAGTAATTGTAGATGTTTGTGGCTCTTCATATTCCTCCACCACTAATTTCCATATGTCGAATCCAAGGGCCATCAAATAAACCTTCATTCTCATGCTCCAAAAAGCATAATTCATCCCATCAAACAAAGGTTCCTTATTTGTAGAAAATCCTTCCTGTGACCTAGCCATCGTGTTTTCCCGATCTACCTTCAAGCTATAAAACTTTTCAAAAAGGAACCTGCTCTGATACCAATTGTTAAGCACAGAATATACTAAGAGGGGAGGGGGGTGAATCAGTATATTATATATCTTATAAAACTTTCTCTTTATCAAATTCCACTTAATCAAACATTCAAGATATTCAATAAAACTCAAACAATAAACATCACACAAGATAGAGAGAGACACCAAATATAACGTGGAAACCCAATGTGGGAAAAACCACGGAGAATCAATCTCAAATATATTCATGAGAATAAACCCACAAGAGTGTTGGGGGATCAAACCAACAATAGATTACACTTGTGAAAGCAATAAACGCGGAAATAAATCAGATAGATAAGTAACTGAAATGATAAATAGCACAGAACAAGATATACAAGAAAACACCCTAAAAACTTGTATTGAAACTCTTTACAATAGGAATACAATTTGAAGAAACTTCGTTCTTCTACACCTCTCTCAGATGCACACAAGATCTCTCACTAGATCTCTATTCCTCAAGAGCTCTCTCTCAAGTACACTCAAATCCAACAACCTGGATTGATGCAACTCTGTACTGTCCTTCAAAACATTCACAATGTTCTACTCTTACAGTTTTACACACATTCTACAATTCTAAGCTAAGAAGATCTTCCTACATATAGAAATAGGAAACTTGAGCATGCTCTTACAACAAACAGTTAAGCCTCTTGAACAAGGGCTCTAAAAATAATATTACTAATAATAGAGACGCGAGCTTGAGTCTACAACTCAAACTCATCATGCAAACACTCGCTGCTATCCTCGGAAATAGATTTCTGGACACACAGGTAACCGACGTCGGTTCCTGCCTGTTCGCCTGTGACCGTCGCCGACCGACCATACCGCCGACGTCGGCGCCTCTGCAACTGCTACTAACCGACGTCGATCGCTCCTGACCCACGTCGGCGTCTGTGTAGACCCGAACCTGTTTAAGTATGCTCCTTGGTGAAGCTTTTAGCTCCACACCCTAACAATCTCCCACTTGGAGATAAACTAGCTGCACCAACCTGTACAGCATCATCTTCTTGCTCCTCCATCTTCAACTCAATCATGAAGACCAATAGAAGTTGAATGAAGATTCAACTTTTCCATCGTAACCGGCTTTGTTAGCATATCAGCAGGATTCTTGTCTGTATGAATTTTCTCCAGCTTCAACTCACCATCTTCCAATACCTACCGTATGAAGTGGTACCTTAGCTGTATGTGCTTGGTTCTAGAGTGAAAGGCTGAGTTCTTGGCCAAATGGATTACACTCTGACTGTCACTGTATAATCTGCAACTCCCATGCTCCCTTCCAAGCTCTTCCATGAACCGTGTCATCCATATCATCTCCTTGCTAGCTTCTGTAGCTGCAATATATTCTGCTTCTATAGTTGACAAGGCTACAACCTTCTGCAACTTAGATATCCAACTAACCGCTGTTCCACCTACAGTAAAAACATAACCTGTGGTGCTCCTCCTGCCATCTAAATCCCCTGCCATATCTGAATCTACATAGCCATGTAGAGAAGTATCTGAACCTCCATAGCACAAATGCTTGCTGCTGGTTCCTCTCAGATATCTAAGGATCCATTGAACCGCTTTCCAATGTTCCTTACCTGGATTGGCCATATACTTGCTTACTACTCCCACTGCTTGGGCAATATCTGGTCTAGTACACACCATTGCATACATCAAACTCCCTACTGCGGAAGAATATGGAACCTTACTCATGTACTCTACCTCATCATGTGAATTGGGACATTGTTCTTTGCTTAACTTAAAGTGTCCAGCCATAGGTGTACTTACCGGTTTTGCATCCTGCATATTAAACCTCTCCAACACCTTGTTCACATAATCTTCTTGAGACAATATCAACCTGTGATTTTTCCTGTCTCTCCTAATGCTCATGCCAAGGATCTTCTTCGCTGCTCCCAAATCCTTCATGGCAAACTTTTGAGCTAACTTCTCCTTAAGCTCTGAGATATCCTACATGTGAGACCCTGCAACCAGCATGTCATCTACATACAACAATAGAATAATATATCTACCATTATCAAATCTCTTGAAATACACACAATGGTCTGATTGACACCTACTGTAGCCATGCTCAGTCATAAACCTGTCAAATTTCAAGTACCATTGCCTTGGAGCTTGCTTGAGGCCATACAAGCTTTTCTTTAACCTGCACACAAATTTCTCCTTACCCTTGACCTCAAATCCTTCTGGCTGTTCCATATAGATTTCCTCATCCAAATCTCCATGAAAAAATGCTGTCTTAACATCTAGCTGCTCGAGATGCAAATCCTCAAAAGCAACCAAAGACAATACAACCCTTATAGAAGTCATCTTAACAACAGGAGAAAAAATTTCACCAAAGTCAATACCTGGCTTTTGTGCAAATCCTTTTACCACTAATCTGGCCTTATATCGCATCTGACCATCCTCATTTTCCTTCAACCTGTAGGTCCATCTATTCTTCAGTGTTCTCTTACCAACTGGCAATTCAACCAAATCCCATGTTTGGTTCTCTCTTAAGGACTCCATCTCCTCAACCATGCCACGCTCCCACTTACTCCTGGACTCCACTTGTATTGCTTCTTCAAAACTTTCTGGTTCTCCACCATCAGTTAGCAATAGATAATATAAGGAAGGAGAATATCTAATTGGAGGCTTACTTACCCTTTCAGACCTCTTGATGGGTGTCTTGGACTCGTTCTCAACACGTTGTCCACCCAAATTTTCTAACAGTGACCGACCTCGACCACCTGTAGACCTGTCACTCGCCGTCGTCGGTTCTACCTGACCGACCTCGGTGCCTGGTCTGCCGACGTCGATCTCTGTATGACCGACCTCGGTTTCTGTACTGCCAACGCCGGTTCCAACCCTGCCGACGTCGGTCTCTGTGTTTTCCTGCAAGTGATTATTTCTTTTTCCCGCGAGCTCATTTTGGACCATAACTTCATCCAATTCACTATTGCTCTGCCCAGATTGATCCAGCCTCCTTATCTAATCACTGTACATCACTCTTTCAATGAAAACAACATCACGGCTCCTGATTACCTTGTTAGTTCCTAGATTCTAAAATCTGAAACCAAAATCATCTGAGCCATAGCCTATAAACGTGCACCTCATAGACTTAGGATCAAGCTTCTTTCTATTTTCCTTATCTATATGCACAAAAGCTTCACTACCAAAAACTTTGAGATATGAGAGATCTACCTTTTTACCTGTCCATGCCTCTTCTAGAATTCCACCATCCAGAGCTATAGAGGGTCCTCTGTTAATCAGGTACACTGCGGTGTCAACTGCTTCTGCCCAAAACTCTAGGGGCAACCCTGCATGCAATCTCATACATTTTGCACGCTCCATGATAGTTCTGTTCATCCTTTCAGCAATACCATTCTGCTGAGGTGTCCTTGGAACCATCCTTTGCCTACGGATTCCTTGTGTATAACAATACAATTTGAACTTAAGACTGCAGAACTCACCGCCATTATCAGATCTCAAGCACTTTAACTTTCTGCCTGTTTCATTCTCAACCATGGCTTTCCAAAACTTAAAAGTCTCAAAAACATCAGATTTCTTTTTAATACAGTAGATCCATACCTTTCTTGTGGCGTCATCTATGAATGTAACATAGTACCGTGATCTGCCAATAGAGGCTACCTGAGCCGGTCCCCACACGTCTGTGTGAACAAGCTGCAACTTCTGCCTTTTCTTAGTAGACCCAGTCTTGAGAAAACTAACCCTTTTCTATTTTCCAAATACACAATGCTCACAAAATTCTAGATCCATACTTTTCAAATCTGAAAGCATACCTTTAGACTTAAGTATTGACATCCCCTTCTCACTCATGTGGCCAAGCCTTGAGTGCCACAATTTACAATCCACACCTGAAGTAGATAAAATTGAAGGAGATTTGTTAGTAACACAATTACACAAGTAGAGAGTACCTTCTCTCTTACCTTTGGCCATAACTAGTGCACCCTTGGTCACCTTCCAAGAATCTGCTGTGAGAGTTACTGTACAACCCTCATCACCTAGCTTACCTGTAGAAATCAAATTTTTCTTTAAACTAGGAACATGCATCACTTCTCTCAACACCCATGTGTTGCCATTCTGCATCTTCAGCTGCACTTTACCTTTGCCAATAATCTTACAAGGCTCATCATCCCCTAAGTACACTATTCCAAAATCTCCAAGGATATAGTCACTGAAATACTCTCTGTTAGGGGTAGCATGGAAAGATGCACCAGAATCTAATACCCAAGATTCTATGTTATTATGCAAAGAGAAAATTAAAGCATCCTGTGCAATACCTGCAACCTTGGCTTCTTCCTTTCCTTCGTGTTGGTTGTCCTCCTTGGGCTTTGACCAACAATCTCTGCTTATGTGCCCCATCTTTCCACAGTTCCAGCATTGTGGCTTCCTGCCATTCCTAGATTTGGATCTTCCTCTCACCTTAGACTTAGATCTTGATCTCCTCTTGCTCTTTTCTTTTTGCCTTCCCCTGCTCTCAAAATTTAAAGCGTTCCCAGATGTCTCTTCTGTGCTTTTCCTGCGTATTTCCTCATTCAAGATAACACTAACCACATCCTCTACTTTCAAAATATTTGATGCAGATGCAGTATTAGAAACTGCCATTACTAAGCCATGCCAGCTTTCGGGCAAAGAACATAATATCAAAAGAGCTTTTATTTCATCTTCAAATACAATATTGACAGAACTTAACTGATTAACAATTCCATTGAAATCATTCAGATGAGTAGAAACAGATCCACCTTCATTCATATGCAAATTAAATAATTGCTTCATAAGATATACCTTATTTGAAGCTGAGGGTTTTTCATACATATTTGCTAACGTGGTCATCAACTCTACCATAGTTTTTGCCTGTGACAAATTAGATATCACAGTGGAGGCCAGACTCAGTCTTATAGACCCAAGAGCCTTTCGGTCAAGAACTTCCCATTCTTCATCCTCCATGTCCTTGGGCTTCTTTGCTATCCCACCTAACGGTAAGTAGAGATCCTTCTGATACAGATATTCCTCTATCTGCATTCTCCAATGTTGGTAGTTCTTGCCATTAAACTTTTCCATTCTCAGCTTACTTTCTTCTGCCATTGCTTCTCCCACTCAAACAGAAATTCCTGCAGAAACACCTGTGAGCAACCTGTAATCTATAACCTGTAACCTGTAACCAAGGCTCTGATACCACTTGTTGGGGGATCAAACCAACAATAGATTACACTTGTGAAAGCAATAAACGCGGAAATAAATCAGATAGATAAGTAACTGAAATGATAAATAGCACAGAACAAGATATACAAGAAAACACCCTGAAAACTTGTATTGAAACTCTTTACAATAGGAATACAATTTGAAGAAACTTCGTTCTTCCACACCTCTCTCAGATGCACACAAGATCTCTCACTAGATCTCTATTCCTCAACAGCTCTCTCTCAAGTACACTCAAATCCAACAACCTGGATTGATGCAACTCTGTACTGTCCTTCAAACATTCACAATGTTCTACTCTTACAGTTTTACACACATTCTACAATTCTAAGCTAAGAAGATCTTCTTACATATAGAAATAGGAAACTTGAGCATGCTCTTACAACAAACAGTTAAGCCTCTTGAACAAGGGCTCTAAAAATAATATTACTAATAATAGAGACGCGAGCTTGAGTCTACAACTCAAACTCATCATGCAAACACTCGCTGCTGTCCTCGGAAATAGATTTCTGGACACACAGGTAACCGACGTCGGTTCCTGCCTGTTCGCCTGTGACCGTCACCGGCCGACCATACCGCCGACATCGGCGCCTCTGCAACTGCTACTAACTGACGTCGGTCGCTCCTGACCGACGCCAGCATCTGTGTAGACCCAAACCTGTTTAAGTATGCTCCTTGGTGAAGCTTTTAGCTCCACACCCTAACAAAGAACACCATACCCCTTTCCAAGTACAAACCTTAGCTACAATTTGTGAGCACCAACCCATAGGAGCTTCAAACCCCTTTGCCAAGCACCAACCCAACACCTATTCGTGAGCACCAACCCACAGGAGCATCAACCCCTTTGTCGAGCACCAACCCACAAGAGCACCAACCCCTTTGTGTATACCACATACCTATCTCTCAATGTTGTTATCTCAACAAATGATAGATCAATACAACATCTCCTTCCTCTCTCTCACCTTTGCTCTTCTAAGCTAGATATAACAAATACAAATCATATTCATCTCTCACAATTGCTCTTCTAATCTAGATATTACAATAACAAATCAACCTCTCACTTCCACATTACAAATGGCTACTCAAGCCTTTATTTATAGCTTTCCAAATGACCTTTGGCCTTCCCCCTTTGTGCCCCTTCAATCCTCATGGAAAATGGTGCCAATCTTGGATGACCCTTCATATCCAAGCATTTGAAAAGTCATGTAGTGACCCTTCATGACCAAAAACATCCTTCCCACTTTTGTCCTTATCTTTGGTGACTCTTCGTATTCCTCAAAGTTTCCCTTCATGAGAAATTGTGCTTTTACTCTTTTGTCTTCACTTGGTGACTCTTGGTATTCCCCAAGATGACTCTTCATGGGAAAATGCGTCCCATCCTTCTTTTGTCTTTACCCCATGGCTCTTCGACTTCTCCATGGGCCCTTCTTTTGTCTCATATGCAACCAAAAATATATTCATTAATATTAAATAAATATTAACTCATATTAGCCAAGATATATTTATTACCAACAACATTAAATGCAATGGGGCCTTTATCACCAATAATGTTAAACCTTTGATATCAATGACAATATTTCCAACACTATTGGGTTGTATGGGTTCAAACTTCATTGAGCGGAGCTCAATTCTATCTCATGACTTTCCCCTCATTATTAGCTTTCCAACGGTTCAAACGGTGAGTCAATTGGAGCTACGGTGCAAAAGTTATGGCTCCTGGAAGTTTCGCCATCAATTAGGGTGGACCCATCACCTGAATTGTCCTCTGAATCATTGCCTAGATCATGATGTCCCCTTTAACCTATCAAAATCATATTTTTTCACCATGCCCTGCAACTCTAACTTAAGTTGTTAAACTACCTCTTAAATACATAGATCAGAGATTTTAGACTCCATGTCCTCCTTGTGAGGATTTTTTGGAGTTTCTTTCCCTTTCCCATGTCCATGAGTGTTTGGACCATCCATGCACAAAACCTAGGAGGGTTCCAACCCCAAAAAATGTATCAATGGAATACACCCTTGTGAACATCTCACAAAAGGAATCCAAGAATGCTAATGTGTTCAAGGGTGAAAATAGTTGGCCCAAAAAAGTCTACCAATAAAATATATTGTTGAGATCATCTCATAGAGATGAATCTAATGACTACTAATTCACACAAGGTAAAAAAATCTTGACTTTTTTTACTCGTATTTTTTTATTTTATGTTAAAAAACCTCACGAATAAAACTATGCTGATAGAAAAATTCAATTCATCCCAGATCACAATTTATGTTTTTTTAGCCTTCTAGTCTTCAAGACACAAGATCCAAAAAAATTGCATCACAAAAACTTACCCAAATCGAAGCTCTCATCCCATTTGTAATGAAATTACTTAGATAATTCACAATAATAGAATTATATATCATATAATTAATAATAGAATAAACATATCGATAACAAAAATTTATGAAAGGGTAGAATACTTGAATATTATGACTGAGCCACTTTGAGGGGGCAACCTCCACAATAATGCAATAAGAACGAAATTCACAATATGATGATGAAAAACTAACCACTGCCTCCTATATATACTCTACTTAGCCATGGTTATTCTATAGGTTTACCATACTAATAACTTTAATAAATGCAACAAGATAATATGAAGTTTTATAAGCCACAAGTTAGCCACACATATCCCTAAACACACTATAGGTTAAGGGGGTAACATACATTGATCAACTTTGTAGAAATAAAATGCTTACTATAAAAAAGTACAATGAATCATAACAATTCTATTTAATTCTTACTCACTCTTTATCTTTTCTACTCTAGTTGTTTCCTACAACTCATCTCATTATACAGGGGAGGTAGGTGATTATTATATAAACAAAGTCAAAATAGGTTATAGTCCTAAGATCTCATAATGTTATAGAAATCAAATAAAGACAAAAAAGATGTTACAATGGCTAAAACTAAATGAATGTATAATCATAAAAAATAAATACATGGTCCAATGAAGTCATCATATAGTTATAACAACTTCTTGTCATATTTTATGACTATTTGAGTTCATTCGATGAGTTTTAAAATAGTTTGGAGATGACAATTGGAGATTATGTGAGGTTTTGGAAAATATGCACCTATAGTAGTGGTTGTGGGTGGTCCCAATTAATTATTGTAGGTGCCCCTGGATAGTTTTTATAAGTGGTTCTTGTTTATTGTATGTGTTTTGTGCTTTCAAGGTCTAGGCAGCTGATGTCTATGCATTTATCTACCAAAATGGTTGTAGGTTGCTGAGCATAGAAAATAAATATGTTTTCTATTCCACTTTAGCCATGAAAATAGTAAACCATTATAAAACCATTAAACTACATTATGAAATTTATAAATATAATATTAAACTCAAGATTAATTAGAAATATATTTTATGTATGCACACTAGTATATTATGAGTCTTAAAGATGGAAAATGTGATAAAAAGGGGAACCTTTTGGGAATGGATTATATACATAGATGATACCATTTTTAGGTCTCATCACACCCCTCAACTTAAGGTTTTGTATGTCTCTTTTGTAAACAAAATTAGACTAGGAAGGTTCAAAATAAGAATAAAACATGATGTAGGCACATATATTTATGAAGTCATAGGGGATTTCATCCCCCATTGTCTGTTAAGGAAGATAACCTTTGGTCTAATTTTAAAACTCCCATTTCATATTCGCTTCTTATTTATTTATTGGCTCTATTACAGTCTATATGATAATACAAAACCATAATATAAGAATTATGAATCTAAACCCGATCCATCCATCTAACCATACCTACCTTCAAATATTCCACAAACTTAATAGATCTCTTGTTGGCAGCTTTGAAGTTATAGACAAAATATGGCTCTCTGCCACAAGTGAAAGGTCAAATTTTACCACTTTACCTTGCATGCAACCAAGGACTCTTTAAAAATATTATTAAATATGGAAATGAAATGTTTGATAATCTATTTTATATAAATATGAACTAGATAATTGAAATGAGAACGCTGGATGAGGTTGTCTCATTGTTTGATGATTTTAACAATGAAGAACTCTGACCTGAGGCTCAATAGAGTGGATGTCTCTACTATAGAATATGCCTCTATTTCCTACCCTCTTCTCAATTCATTCTTGAGGTATTAACGAAAGGACCTAGTTCCGCATATCCTACTATGATATTTGGATTCCACTCTTTTTCAAATGTTACCAAAAATTCATGATGATAAAAATCACATATCAAACCCTTATATTCATCAATACCACTAAGATATTCATTGAAAAAATTAAAAGGTAACCCTATAAAATCCTTCTTATAAGAAATAAATCTACATATTTTAAATTGAATCCATTTCTTTTGGAGGTACAGGGCATATACCCTAGGAGGGGGTCTATATTGTAACATTTTCATGGATAATTCATAGACCCTATGAACAAAAGAATCAAAACCAACAATAGCCTTTCCTTTCTTCTTTAATTATTTAACTTTTTCTACCAATTATTATTTAAAAGCATTGTTTTATTTTATTAATAGGTGGATAATTATTTTTGACCCTTATAGGCCATGAACTAGCTTAATGTAAATGCCTTAATAACATATTGGTGTCCTTTCCTAGAAACATAACTTGCATGGGTATTATTAGGTCCTTTTGGAACAACTAGTTGTGTAGTAGAGGCTTTTGATTCATTTATGAACTAAAAGATGCAAATTCCTCAAGAATAATGGATGCAAGTTATTTAGGTATATTAGATACAGGTTCTTCAATAATAATTACTATAGAGGTATGAGGTTCATTTGTTACAAGTTTTTATTGTTCATTTGCATCAGTATATTATGGTTCAATTGTTGCATGTTATTGTGGTTAAATTACTACAAGGTATTATTTTTGCTTTTATAACATGCCCTAATTTCATCACTAAAATCATGAAACTTATTTTTTTCTCTGGAGTCTGGGCTTCCAGTCTAATCAAGTTTGGGTCTCTTTTTATTCATGGTCTGATTGGGAAGATTCTTGATAAGTTACAAGTTTGATATTATGTTGGATTTACTCTTTGAAATTGGTCTAAACTTAAAGTGTCCATTGTATGATTTTCGTCTAGAAGAGTTTTGGCAATTAGATTTGTATTGATATAACTTTTTGAACTTGTTTATATGAGATAAGTCTTGGTCTATTTTGCATCATATTTTGAACAACATTAAAGTTCCCATTTTCAGACCATTTTTCCTCAAATTTATACATATTATCTAATTATTTCAAAGTGTTTACATAATTTCTTAGCATTTTTTTGTCCATTTTTACAATATTGGTTGGATCTTTGTGTGTTTTTGTTCTTGGATTTAGTCACTTTACCAAAAATGGACTAATTTTGGCTTTAAGTTAGGGAAAATATTATTTGTTTGTGGGCTCATTTCTTTTACCTTTCTTTCAAATCTAACCATTTTATTTCAAATTCATATTTTAAGGCTAATAATTATTTTGGTTTCCCATGAACCAATAGTCATCTAACTTTCCTATGAGTCCTCAGGGAAGCAAGGAGCTGCCACTTATCGCTCACTCACTTTCCTGGGCCTCTTTTGACTTAGCCATTTTTACATAAACTTTTTGAGTACCTGGTATCTCTACATCCCCAACCCCCTAAAATACTGTAGTTTATTCAATAGGCCTTGGGCCTATTATATGCATAATATCATACTATGTGGCATGATCCCATTTTTTTTGTTCTTTAGGGTAATTTGTATACTTATTGATGATATCCAAGCCCCTAAATACCTGAGATCCTATCGCATGGCACAATCCCATTTCTTCGGGCCCCTAGGGAGGTCCTTATGCTTGTGAGTCTCTTGTTAGGCCCCCGATGAATGAGATTTGGACAAGTGTTAAGATCTCATTTCATTAAGAGTATATGAGTCATCAACCTAAGTACACACTAAATCATGCCCTGAATGAGTGAGTAGATTCCATGTGCTATCGACTACCAACTAGATAGAGCACTGACATCCACATTAGCATTTCACGAGCTTAAATTTGACATTCATCTTATTTGTAAAAACTATCATGGAACTAACATGCTTTTCCCTTTGGATCTAATTATTTGAATCCACTTAATTATTTTAGTTTTAACTCCAATTCATCCCTTAAATGGCATAAAATTGATTGTGTAATGAGTTGTTTGATCTTAAATATTTAATCATTCATCTCTTAAATGGAACAATTGTGTCTTTGGTGAAAATCCCCTTCTTAATTGTTAAATTTTAAAACTTTTTATCCTCTCTTTTCAAACTTTATTCTTAGTTGATTTTTATAAAATTTAAAGTCTAATAGATATTCCATTTATTTAAAGTCTAATTATTATTTTATATCTGTAGGTCTAGATTCACTGAGATGACACCACCTATGGATATTATGGATCTTAATTTCTTTGGAACACTTTGGACATAGGGATAGGACTTCAACCCTCTAAATGCTCAAGATCATACCATGTGCCATGATCTCACTTCTTCAGGCCTTTGGGATGATCAGGATAGAGTGAGCAGGAAGTTGACCTTCCAAGTGAACGAGCTGATTCCACATGACATCATATTGTTTCTCCATGCCTCCAAATCAAGTAGGAGTAGTATGACAGAGCATAGACCAAGTGAGATCCCAAGATAATGCCACATAACATAATCTTGGTACTCTAGGGTAGAAAAGGCATGAAACAATGAATAAGGACCTTCAGAGCTCTAGGTCAACAAGATCTTACCATTTGTCAAGATATCACTACACCATAGTCTAAAGAAAATTCAAGACCCTAAAAAAGCTATAAATTAATGGAGAAATGACATATAGCAGGATCCCTAAATATCAAGAACATGTATTTCCCAAATAAATGACAATTGGACACGTAGAATAACCTTTTCAAAGAATATTCATGGGACTCCATGAACATACTCAAAATCTAAAATTGATGCCTATTTTACCCGCTATGTCATCAAGGTCCAAAAATTGGACTGAGTCTAATCGGATATGATTAATCACTAAATATCTTGTTTCTTAGTGTAAATAGATCATGGAAATAAATTCCAAAGTAAATTAGATACTAGGCTAAGTTAGATAGTGGCATGCACATTAGGATCAAGTAAGCTAAGATCATGAAAAGATAAAGAATACATGAACACAGTCAATTTTCAAGAGGAGCGTTCACAAATGGAAGATAAAAACTTGTGTCCTTACATTTAATACAATAATAATCGATCAAAATAAGTGGACTTCAAATTGAATGTGTGCCAGTTTAAATGATACATCTACTAATATTTATGGAAAATGGTCCATCCATCAATAGAGATATTATCTTGAAGATGAACACACATTAAATTGGTGCCTATTAGTTAATTCTTGTAACCACTTGGTGGTGGGTAATGCATTGAATATTTTCAACCACATAGTGGGTGGGTGAGACTACTAAAAATATATATAAGACTAGCCATGATATTAAGTTAGGTTTGGTTGATCAATATTAGAAAAGAGTAGACAACCAGACATGTTTCTATTATTTTTTGTTTTTTTAGTTAGATTTTCTTGTAGATAATGTTTTTGTGAAGCATTTTATGTAATTCCCTTATTTAAGGTGGATCCAAACACTAGTTTTGAAGTAAATATCTATTTATTGAAAGGTTGTGAATATTATTGTTCAACATCTATGCATGTATATGGAGATTTTATCCATATTTATTCATAGTTGAATACCTCAAACTTTTACACCATCTTCTTTCATGGTTGTGTGTATATTGGCCATGTGACAAATTAGTTTCATGGAGTTCATCTAAATTAAATGAATCTGAATTATTCTAGCTACAAAATAAGGTTACATTTTCTTCTTTACCCTCACCTTTTTCTCTTTTTTAATACATATGTTAGAATAGGTAGAATATATCTAAAATTTTCAATCCATGTTTATAAGCTTTATCTGAGTGAAAATATTGTCATTTTTTAAAATGTATTTTTGAACCCATGTATGCAATGAATAATTATTAAATTAATTATATCTTTAAGACAAATTCATTTTTTATGATTGTATGAGAAACTGACCCAAAAGACCATACTTATCATTTATCTAAGTTTATTCTAAACATGTCACTTGAAATGGAATGGTTTAACATCAACTACTAAGTTACCCTACAAGCCAAGACCTGAAGAACAAAGACCTTGGGGAGGTTTTGTCTCATTTCAAGAGAAGCTAGGAGGATTCCATCCTAATTAAGTTGGTGTCCTAAACACCCCATCAATATATTAGTGTTATAATTAAGACCTGATCTAGAATGTTTATTTAGATTTAAGACTAGTTTTAGTCTTGTGGTTATGTTTTCCATACTTTGTTGTGTGCTTAAACAACACACCAATAGCTTGGTAAAAGAAGGAAGCTTGAATAGGATACTATCTAATGTTTATTTTTTATTTTGATCTTATTACTTACCTTTGAAACCACCTATGGCCTTAGCTTGGATGGGTGGAAGTTTCTATCCTATGAACATTCCAGGGCTTGCTCATGAATTACCTAAGAATCTTGATACATTATGTTTAAAATATACCCATGATGGGATTTAAACTATTGAAAAGAACATTCAAGAATTTAAAGAGGCTATCATTTGAAACTAGATCCAACATGAAAATGTTACTTTCCATCTTTTTCCTTATTCCCTAAATGAAGATGCTTACCAATGGTACATAGGTCTACCAAACAAATGCATCACTTCATAGATTAAATTTGAAAATCTATTTTTCAACCATTTTAGTGTGCCTATTGACCCTAATTACTTGTATTACCAGTTTGATATAGCTTTTAGGGAGCCTACTAATCCTATAAGTTCATTCAATAGTCATTTTCATTAGTTGTATAGGTGGTTGAAAAACCCATTGCTACAAACAAAGGTGGTGGATATTAAAGTTTATTTGAGAACATTTGATGCCCTAACTGCTATGCTTATTTGAAGGAACCCATATTCACTCACATCCTTGGCATCTATACTCATCATAACAACTAGGTGTTCACACCTAAAATACTCAGATTTATCTTCTTATATGTTAGTTTGTGGACCAATGTGTGCCCTATAATCAAACCTTGCCTCAATCATATGTCCAACCAGACCTCCCTATGATAAAATGAAACCTTGTTATTGATTTTAATTCAAGTGATCATGATTTTTCAACTCTTGATCAACAAGTTGTTTTTCCTTGTGTTAATAATCAAGTGTCTTTTGATGCCTTTAATGATCAAATGTCATTTATTGTAGGAGGTTCTACAAAAATAATGCAAGGGATGACTTATGAAACTACTTTTTTATGTTCATAACTTGGAATCTATGGATACAAAAATGAGATGGATGCTGAAGTAGTCATGTTGACTAAGAATGTCCCATTAAAAAGGTAAAATTTAGTCCCTTAGAGTAGTGAGGAGGATGATTATGATAATGAAGAGATATAATTCATATCTAACAAGCTCCCATATGAAGATTCAAGTAACAAAGAGTTGTGTGAACAAGTGGGAAAATAAAAAAATTCTTGCAATCAAATTGAAGATGAAATACAAGATTTGGAGTAGATAGATGAAGAAGATGTATGTTATGCATCTAAAATACCCATGTCATATATTGTTACTCTCACATTTGACAAGCTGGCTCCATAATATCAAAAACTTGGTGGTAGCCAATTGACACCCATCCCTTCATTAGAGATGGAAGAAGTAGAAGAGAGTCAAGTGGTTGTCCTTGCATTTGAAGATTGAAGACTTGGAATCTTTGAAGTAACCTATACAATGAGATTTCATCACCCATGAAATTATCTCAGCAATAGACACAACCAAGTTTGACATGAATAATTATTAATATAGTGGCCTAAGTGAATGAGTGAAGTTAATGAGAGTTAAAGTTGAAAATGACATTATCTAATATAACTCTCCAAACATTTCAATTACTGATGATAAAGACAAAACGTACTTGAATTGGGAAGAACCAAGTCCACATATTCTATATGACAACAAATAATACTATGGATACTACCAAAGTGCCCATATTAGCTGAAGAATAGCCAATAGTGGATTCACCACTAGGTTGTCACAAAGAAAACATCTCTACCAAGTTTGGTATACAAGTTACTCTAGTATGCATTGATGCCCATCCTTATCCCCTCGCCACAATTTAAATTTTTGGGTAGAGGTATTTCCTAAACTCTATCCTAGGTGCTTCATGTTAATATAATGTAAGTACATATCTGAGTTTTATAACAAAAATTTGATTAACTTGAATGAAAATATTGTTAATAAGGTTATTTGGGATACAATTTTTTAACATGAATGCAAGTGCATGTCTTTCCTTGGTAAGATTCCTAACAAACTTATCAAAATCTTGAACATACTTATGTTCTATTTCAGGTGTCTAACTAATGAGGAGACCTTGTCACTTGTCAAAATCCATCTCTTCAACCCCTACTTCCAAGTTTGAGATAACTTGGAATGATCTTGTAAATATTTAAGTTTTGCTTCCTTTTGCTTTCCTTATTTAATTTTTTTACTTTTCCATTTTTATTGTTTAGTTTAAGTTTTTCTTATTTGTCTTTCTATTTTCCTTATTGGATCTGTTTTCAACCATTTTATGTTATGGTTTTACATTAATGAAAAGTGATGAAGTAAAAATCTTGAAAATAGGTAACATAAATGAAATTTATGTGAAGGTGTTTCCTAAGTTGTTTTGTGACCTTAGATTCTATCATTGAGTTAGTCCTGAAGGTTAAGACTGTTGTTTAGGTACTGGACTTGTTAGTGTTTGTATAATTTTGGGTAAAACTAGTTGGTTATTGATATCCTCTTGAAATCAAACACAAATTTTACATCTTAAAAGGTTTCTAAATTTTTTTGGGTGAACCTATTATGGTAAAAACCCAGGGTAAAATTTTTATAGTTCTACCTTTCATTTACCATGGTAATCCCTAAACTTGAACTCAGGCATAAAAAAAAATAAAAGAAAAAGAAAACATAAAAGAAAATCAAATTTAGAAAAACTCAGTCTTGGGTAATTTAGGACACCTCTATCAAGGATATGGACACATGGATGATAGTGGAGCAAGGTCTTGAGTGGGATCAAAGGAAACTCTATCAAGGCTATAGATGTCTAGCTGAAAGTGGAATAGTGTCTAGGCAAATGTCTTCAAGGTAGGACTCACTACATTAATGGTTGGAACCATATATATTAATCCTTGTAGATCCTATGAATTGATAAATTAACTAATTTTTCACACACCAGGTTAATGAGTATACCTGATTGGGTCACTTAGTTACTCCCATCTTCTCCCTTCTTTTATTTGTTCATGTTATGTACACTATTTTAACTGAAGATTTTGGGTTCTTTGATTCAAAATACTCAGGAGTATTTTCCAATAGAGTCACCATTTGTTATTTATTACATAACACACTGTAATTTTATCACTAAAATTATGGAACTTATTTTTTCTCTGGAGTCTAGTCTTCTAGTATAATCAAGTCTGGGTCTTTTTTTATTCATGGTCTAATTGGGTTTATTCTTGCTAAGTTGCAGGTTTGATATTATATTGGCTTTACTCTTTGAACTTGGTCTGAACTTAAAGTGTCCATTATATGCTTTAAGTCTAGAAGAGATTTAGAAATTAGATATGTATTGGTAATTAGGTTTGTATTGATATAAATTTTTGAACTTTTTTATATCTGATAAGTCTTAGTTTATTTTGTATCATGTTTTGAATGGCATTAAAGTTCCCATTTTTAGACCATTTTACCTTAGATTTCTACAGTTTATATAACTATTTCAGAGTGTTTGCATTCTTTTATTAGAATCATTGGTTTCATTTTTTTAGTATTTTAGGGTTAATTGGTTGGATCTTTGTGTTTATGTTTTTTGATTTAGTTGATTTACCAAAAATGGACTGATTTTGGCTTTAAGTTAGGCAAAATATTATTTATTTGTGGGCTTGTTTCTTTTACCTTTCTTTGCGACTTAGTCATTTTATTTTGAATTCATATTTTAAGCCTAATAGTTCTTTTGGTTTCTTGTGAGCCAACAGTCATCTAACTTTCCCATGAGTCTCAAGGTAAGTGAAAATCTACCACTTGTCACTCACTCACTTTTCCATGCCTCTTTTGACTTAGTCATCTTTGCCTAAACTTTATGCATATTCAGGATAATGCCACATGGCACAATCCTAAATCCCCACTCCCCTAAACCCCTTAGATTTATTCAATAGGCCTTGGACCTCTTGGATGTGTGAGATCACACCACGTGGTGTAATCCCATTTCTCTGGCCCTTCCTGATGATAATCAATCCATTGGATGCCTAAGATTATGTTGCATGTCTTGATCTTATTTCTTTAAGCCCTTAGGGTGGTATATATGTTTGTGAGTCTCTCGTGAGGTTCCAGATGCATGAGATATGGATAAGTGTCAAGATCTCATTTCACTAAGAGTATATAGGTCATCAACCCAAGTAGATGTTAAATCATGCCCTAAATGAGTGATGGATTCCACATGGCATGACTGTAATTAGATAAATTATTTACATCTACATCAGTATTTTATGAGCTTAAATTTGATGGTCATCTGGCCTATAAAGACTATCACAAAAATAGAAAGTTTTCCCTTTGGACCTAACTATTTGAATCTACTTAAGTCTTTTGATTCTAACTCCAATTCATCCCTTATATGGCATCACATTGACTGTGTTATGAGTTATTTGATCTTAAAGATTTAATCACTCATTTTTTAAATGCATCAATTGTGTCTTTAGTGAAAATTCCCTTCTTGATTTTTAAATTTACAAAATTTTCATCCTCTCTTTTTAGACTTTATTCTTAGTTGATTCTCATAGAATTCAAAGTCTAACAACTAGTCTATTTATTTAAAGTCTAATAGTTATTTTTATCTATAGGTACAGATTCATCGAGACACCACCACCTATCAATAGTTTGGGTCTTCATTTCTCCATAATACTTTGGAAATAGGGCCAAGATTTAGACCTTTTGGATGCCTGAGATCATGTCATGTGGCATGATCTTGCTTCTTTGTGCCCTCAAGATGATTGAGATAGAGTGAGTAGGCATTGGACCTTCTAGGTGAATGGGATGATGCCAGATGGCATCATCCCACTTTTATGTACCTCTGAATCAAGCAAGATCAATATGATAGATAATATACCAAGTGAGTTCTCGAGATGATTTCATGTGGAATGATCTTAAATCACCAAGGCATACAAGACATGAAATAATTAATGAGGACATTTAGAGCTCAAGGTGAGGGAGATCTTGCCACTTTTTAATATATCATTACACCATAGTCTAAATAAAAGTCAAGACCCTCAGCAAGCTATGAATGAATGGAGAAGTGACACATAGCAGGATCTCTACATATCAAGAACACGTTGGCTTTTCCAAAGTAGTAACAAGTGGACATGTAGAGTAACCTTTCCAAAGAATATATGTGGACCTCAAAAAATAAAATTAAAATCTGAAATTGACACCCATTTTACTCGCTTAAGCTTTCAAGATCTATCAATTGGACTATGATTCCAATCAGATCTGATTAATCACTAAATATCTTGTCACCTAGTGTAAATAGATCATGGAAATAGATTCCAAAGTAAATTAGATATTGGGCTAATTTAAAAAATGGCATGTACATCAAGATCAAGCAATCTAAGATCACAAAAGGACAAAGAATGCATGCACATAATCAATTTTCAAGAGGAGTGTTCACAACTAGAAGATAAAAACTTTTGCCCCTGTATTTAATACAACATTAATCCATCAAAAAGATTGGAATTTAACTTAAATATATGTCAATTGAAATGATGCATCGGTCCAATATTTTCATGTTACTAATATTTATCGAAAAGGGTCCATCCACCAACAAATTTGTTATCTTGAATATGAGCACACATAAAATTGGTGCCTTGGGTGCCTATTAGTTAATGCTTACAACCACTGGGTGGGTGGGTAATGCATTGAATATTTTGAACCACCTGATGATTGGTGAGACTATTCAAAGTCTATATAAGGCCAATCATGAGACTGAGTTAGGGGTTGGTTTATTAGTGATAGAATAAAGTAGACAACCAAACATTTTTTCTACTATTTCTTATTTTCATAGTTATATTTTCTTGTAGGCAATGCAATTATGAAGCAGTTTCTATAATTCCACTAATTAAGGTGGATCCAAACACTATTTTTCAAGAAAATATCTATCTATTAAAAGGTTATGAAGACTATTGTTCAATATCTACACATGTATATGGTGATTTTATCCATATTTATTCATAGTTGAATACCTCAGACTCTTGCACCATCTTTGTTCATGGTTGTGTGTATATTGGCCAGGCAATAGATTGGTTCCATAGAGTTCATCTAAGTTAAATGAATCAAGATTTTTCTAACTACAAAACAAGCTTAAATTTTAATCTTTACCCTCACCTTTTGTTCTTTTTTTATACATCTATTAGAGTATGTAGAATAGATCTGAAAGCTATAATCCATTTTTAGAAGCTTTATCTTGAGTGTAAATCTTGTCATTGTTGCTAATGTATTGTTAAACCCATATATGCAATGAATAATTAGTTAATCAGCTATGTCTTCATGAAAAATTATTTTTTATTGATTGTATGAGAAACTGATCCACATGCACATACTTATCATTTATCTAAGTTTATTCCAAATAGGCCTCTGAAATGGAATAGTTTTACATCAACTATTAAGTTACCCTACAAGACAAGTCCTGGAAAATAAAGACCTTGGGGAGATTTTGTCTCCTTTTAGGAGAGGTTGGGTAGATTCCATCCTACCTAAGTTGGTGTGATAAGAAACCCATCAATAGTTATATTTCCTCTTTCTTCCTCTTTAGTTGCCACTTCTGATAGTGTCTAATCCACTACTTCCTACTTTCAGATCCTTGTATATGAGCAAGAGTTTTTCATGGTATTTCAATTCTAGGCTAGGAGATATGGGGGTTTATTATTTTTATTTTTCTACCACAAAATATTGCCTTTATTTTTATTCTTAAATTTCCTATTTGGTTATAGGCTCTTCCTTTATTTCTTCATCAGACCCTAAGCTCCCACTAGTTTCTTCCTCATTAGTGTCTTCTTCCTTGTCCCATGTTTCTTCTTCACTAACATTCAAAACCTCTTCTTTAAAAATTTCTTCTTTTGAAGTGATGTTAAATTTCATTTCCTTAGAATAAGATTTATATGCCCTTAATCCTTTAGCTCTCAATATGTGGGAATGTCTCCTAGGTCTACTCGATGAGGCCTCAAAGGTATTATTCATTTTGATAATGGGAGGAGATGCTACAAGTCTAGCCATTTCAAGTGCCCTAGGCCAAACAACACCATGTGGTCTGAGATGAGGAAATAAAACAAAGTTTTCACAAGTGATTTCAAGCCTATTTCTAGACAAATCTCTCCTTACTATCAATTTAATCAGACAACAGTGAGTTAATTTTGTAGGTTTTCCTTTTGGGTATTCCCAAGCCATCCTTCTCAAGAAAAGTAGGAAATAATTGAGACATTCACATTATGTCTATGTCTCAAGTGACTTAGGAGATTAAGATGAGGGGTTTACACTAAAGATAATGTACCCTCATAAATGAAATATTTAGTTATAAACATTACTACTTGTTGTCAAAGAGGAAGGATATATAATCTTTGTGTACCTTGGGCACCAAATTTAATTATTTATCCTCATTTGGTGAACCTGTCTCTAGCATCAGTGATTAAATGGAACTCAATCCATTATTCTCCTATTGTAGGTTGGCTAGTTGCTTCAAATTTTAACATCTCTGTTAAAACCACTTCAATTCCCTTGAAATCAGCTCTATCATTTCAAAAGTTCTGAGCAAAATCCTAACTACATTTAGGTCATATCCTGTGAGTCTTTCAATAAAAACCATCCATCCTACATTTTCAAATATAGTTACTACCCTTAGATAGTTACTTACTACTATATGATTGTTCAACTCCACTCTCTTTATGTCTCCCCCCATTTTTACCTTGTATATCTTACTTAGTTATTACTTGTTACACCCCTATCGTTTTGTCATTTCAGTAAGGTTAAAAAATATCACATACCCTACATAAAGGAGTAAAATGTTAGTTTTGGGAGGGATGATAATGAAATATAATGTTTTTTTAGTTCTTTGTTGATGCAATCATTCCATATTTATTATGTACCTCCTTTTATTGATATGCTACATGTGAAATGATAATCAACTTGCCCTTGGATAATCACATGTGTCAGATATCCTTGATTATCCCTGCTCCACCCAAATTTATTGGTTCACTTGTCCTCAAGTGAAATAGACATGACAAAGGGAGTACACTCAACCGATAGGATAAGATGTAAATTTAGTTTGAATCCAAAGTAATAATGGGGTACATTAGGAAGTAATGATAGGGAACATGAAGTGGGGTGTGGTGAAAAGGCACATAATTGGAATGACATGAGTGCAAAAAGGTACAACAGTCATGGAATAATGACATTTGAGGGAGTAACTCATAAGTATTCATGGAATATGAATAAGAAATAGATATAAAAATAAATATTAATAAAAGTATACTTATTCAAAATGCCTAACATAATTACTTAGTTTAAGGCATTGTTTTAACAATGATATCTCAACTACATATTGATGAAGGTGTCACCTTGAAATATTTTGATATAAGCCATCAATTGTGTCAAATGAAGTAATGTAGGATAGTTGATAGCTCAAAAAAGAAGTTCTCTTGGTGAATTTGTCTTTGTAGTGATCAAGAAAGGATTTGATGCTTCACCAATACTTTGATAATTTTTTTAGTGGGAATTTTCAACTTTAAGAGGAATTCCCAAATTTTAAATTGACGAATCTAAAAAAATCATGAGATTATGGAATGATCTTAGGGAAAAACAATGAATTCATGTGTTTAGAACTAATGAATTGGGGATGAAAGGTTGTAAGTTTCTATTGGAAATGAGGATTTTTATAAAAATAAATAAGTAGTAGTAGTTATAGGTTCATTTTGGGGACCTGTAACAACTATGCAAAAAAATATTAGCAAAATAACAATGAATAATGTAGTCATTCCACCTTATGAGATAATATGATATGAAAAAATGGATGTAAAATGAGAATGAAGATCCAACTTTATAAAAATACTCCTACTGATGTTGCAAGTCAATATAGAGGTGCTTGAAACAACTAAAATTATACTTGTAGAACACATCAAGTTATATTTGTATTTGTTGCAGGTTAAAAGTTATTTTCGACAACTAAAACAAAACTTGTATCATCTATGAGGTTGTATGTGCTCTTTATCAGATGGATTTTATTATTGTTTTTCTTAACTAGGTGGTCAACAAGATAATTTTCCACCTAGATATTATTATTATTTTTAACATTTACTCTTGAATGGCCAATAAGCTAGTTTTCAATTCAGACCCATTTTATGAAGTTCTGACCAACAAACAAGTTGGTTTAATGGCCAAAAATGCCACATGTGGTGTTATTACCTTGGAGAATTGGGGTTGAAGTGTTTCATCTATACTTTAGAAAAAAAATTGGGTTGATCAACAGTTGGACAATAGTGGCCATCTAGTATGTGGTTGAGCTCCATGTCTATGTGAGGCCTTTCCTCCATTATGATCTTATGAATGAATTATTCTTTGGAAAAAAAAAATCTTATACAACTTGAGATGGTGACCATTTATCATCAAAGAAATTCTAACTAGATTAATAGTGCATAGCTTGATTGTTCCATTATGTAACACCTTTTCTATATCATAAGTGCCTAATCATCTAATCTAAAGTTTCCATTTATGGTTTTTTTTTTGGAATAAAAAATAATGCCAAATCACCTGGCTGAAACTTATGTGTTTTAATGAACTTGTCATGATATTTTATCCTTTTTTGTTGAATTATGTTTGTATGTTGTAGATCTTCTCTTATTAGTTCATAAAAAGAGTTGGATACACGATCCTTTCTCTTTATTATTCAAAAAAATCCATGCCAAGTTATAGGTTAGTTCATATATTTTTGAGTTCAAAATCTATGGGAAGAAAAACCTTCTTACCATACACCAATTCATAGGGTGTGAACCTTGTGGTTGTCTTTCACATGGTCTTATAAGCTTGTACAACCTCTAAAAGATGTTTTGCCTAGTTATGATGATGTATAGCTATTTTTTTGGTAAGGATGTTCTCCAAGCCCCTATTTATGACTTCTTCTTGGCCATTAGATTGTGGATGATACAGATTAGACTCATTATGTATAAATTCATATTTTCATACAAGGGCTGAAATTAAATCAGACATGAATTGTGGAACTTGATCAAAGACTATCTCTCTTAGAATTCCATATCTTATGAAGATATCCTACTAAAGGATTTTTGCTACCTTTTTATCTTGTGCATGAGCCAAAACTCTGACCTCTACCCATTCAGTGAGGTAGTCGATGCATACCAAAATGTACTTCTTATCTTGAGAAGGTGGATCTATTGGACCAATAAAATAAATCCCCCATTTTTCAAAGGGATCCAAGACCAACTGTGGCTAAAGTGAAATCTCATCCGAACATGTAGGTTTCCCTATACATTGGCATTCATCACATGAGAGAGTATATACAAAATAATCTCCATATAGAATGGGCCAATAGTAACCAATGGTATCTTGTATGTTATTATCCTTGTTGCAAAAAGTCCCCCACAAGGTTCATCATGACATGCACGGAGGATATCAAACACATCATCCTCTCTCACACACTTTCACATGATTAAATTAGGCCTAGTGTCAAAGAGATACCTAGAGATCCATGAATATGAGATGCTCTTGGCCACTAAGTTACATTTTTGATTTTGTGAAAAGTGTGGAGGAGTCTAACTTGTAGCCAAATAGTTATCAATATCTAAAAACCAAGGAGTATTAATAATCAAAGAAAATAGATGTTCATCAGAAAAAGAGTCATATACTAATAGACTATTTTCATCATATTGTAATCTAAATAGAAAATATGTAATTATGTTATCTTTACCATGCCTATTCATGATGATAATGTCAAATTTCCATAGTAATGACAACCATCTGATTATCCTACCAATTACTACTAATTTGTTTATAAAATATTTAATAGTAACATGATTAGTATGAACAAAAACAAGATAATCAATAGTGTAGCATTAGAATTTGTTTATAGCATATACTACTGGGAAAAATTCCTTCTCTATAACTATGTAGTTCAGTTGTGTTATCTAAGTTATTGATGATGAAATATATAGTGTAGTTGAATCACCCATCATTTTTCCCAAGGAATATCCCAATTGATGTGTTAGATGCATCGGAATGAATGTGTAAGCGTAGCTTCCAATTTTGACCTCTCAACATGTGTGTTATCACAAGTATTTAAGAGTTTGAAAATCTTTTTGGCATGCATCATTACATAAAAAATAGCATATTTTCCTAGTAAAAAATAATGGAGATGTTATCTTACTATTTTTTGATGAATCTATGGTAATATCTAGCATGTCATAAGAAATTTCTCACATCACATTATTTTTTTGGTGTAGGCAAGTTCTTTATTACTTCTATTTTAGCAGGATCTACCTTAATTCCATAATTACATATATGGTGTCCTAGTACAATACCTTATTGAATTAACTTGTAACACTTCTCATGACTCAATAATAGGCCATTATCTTGATAGTTTTGGTGATGGATTCATCGTAAGTGTTCCCATAGACCGTGAAGTCATTCATATAGATTTTAGCATAGTCATGAGATAAAAAAAAAAAATGCTCAAGGCATCCCTTTGAAAGGTGGCAGGAACATTGCATAACCGAGGACTGATTAGGCATAAGTGCCCCAAGAGGATGTAAATGTTATTTTATATTGGTATTCTAAGGTAACTTAGATATGTTTGCATCCGTTGAAACTGTCAAGAAAAGAGAAGTATTTCTTTCTATACATGGTGTCAAGAACCTAGTCAATGAATGGGAGAGGTAAATGATATTTTTTTGTGGTAGTTTTTATCTCTCTATAGTCCACATAGATGCACAATTTACCATTATTCTTTGGGATAATGATGAGTGGAGATACTCACTGGCTATTGGAGATGGGGTAGATAAAGCCTGCATCCAGAAATTTTTGTAATTCAATTTTTACAATTTATCAAACATCAAGGTTTACTCTTTATTGTGGTTTTCTAATGGGTTTGTACTATTTTTTAATGTATAAATGGTGAGTTCATAATTCCAAGTGTATTCCTTTCATATCATGGTAATCCCATGCAAGCATTATTATATGTTTTTGTACCATCGTGTTTTGTTATGTTTCCTATTGGGGATCCAATTTATTGTTAACATTGAGGGGTCTTCCAAAAATTATATCCACTTATTTTTATAGGGTTTTCATAGACTCAATGTTCTTTAAAGAGTGCCAATGCAATGAGGGTGTGGTAAGAGGTAATGGAAAGTTTGGATATTTTACCTTGTGTCTAAGGATTTGTCTACTGAGAAGATATCGCTAAGGGGACAATGTGTGTATTTGAGGAGATTATTTCATGTTGGTCAGATGTATAAATATTTTGTATGACATTGGAAGTGTGTAATATACCTATATAGGGGTATATATTGTATATTGGGGGTAGAATAGTAATAGGGTGAATAGTAGTGAATAGTAATGAATATAAATAATAATCCCACATGCATAGAATATAAGAGTGGGATATATTAGAATAGTATAAATAAGAGGGCATAGCCCATTGTAATATATCTAAGAAGACTTGTAATTGAGCATGGCTCAAAGGCAGTAGCCCCCTCGAAGTGGCAAGTGATTCAGAGTGATTCTTTCCATAAAAGGAATACAATATTAATATAGTTAATATTTTTAGTTATTTTATGTTTTAGCTATATTAGGTTCATAACATCTGGTATCAGAGCATTGTTCTTGAGGAGGTAGCCCCCTCGAAATGGCAAGCGATTGTGGAGTTATTCCTTTCCACCAAAAAGGAATATTTTAATAATATATTTAGTATTTGCATATATGTGAGATAATAAGTTCTTAACATATGGTATAAAAGTACTTTCCAAGGCTATTTTTGTATTTTTTTCTTGTAGGAGATTGAGTGAATTAGAAGTTTATAATTTTGTTCATCGTATGCTCTCACATTGCCTTAACAAGAACCTGGTGATCAAAAAGTAGATAAAATTTGTGTTTATTTGAGGAGAGATTTAGGATATAAATTATAGTTTGAGTTTGTGTATGCAAGGTATTGTGGTGAGGTTTTTATTATAGGTAGATTTTGGGAGCTTCATAGAGCAAGTCTAAGAAGTGTAGATTTTAGTTATTTGTCCTCAAAGAATCTGACTGGTTTTTGTTAAACTGATCTCAGACTGTAATAGATTGTGTCAAATCATTTTTAGGTTTGGTGTGACTTTGTCTTAGATTTTTATAACATTTTAAAGTTTTCAATTTTATTTACTATTTTAAAATTTATCATAGTTTTAGTGATTGCTAGTTTGTAAAAAAATTTACAAAAAAAAAAAAATAAAGAGAAAAAAAATGTTTTAATTGTTGAGTCCATCTTTTTGTTATTATGGAGATTTCTATTTTATGTAGAGAATTGACTTAGCTTCATCAGACTAACACAGTGTAGGAATATCAAACATCATTTGAAGCACTCACCAATTAGACTGAAGGATTATCCAATGTTTTCTTAAAATGTTGCTTCATTAATGGTCTTAATGATGCAATCTAACATGAATTTGGAATGAGGCAACCTCAATCCTTGATGGTAGTACAAGGTTTATCCAAAATCATTTAATACCATATCAATTGGTAACATCTTCACATAATGCCCCCTCTCCAAACTGTAAAAGCATTAGAGCATGCACTTGTAGCACTTGAGCCAGTAACAAAAGTAACCAAACAAGCCCTAGTTGAGCTTGAGTTGGCATCCCATGCATTAGATCAAGTACCAAAAGAGTTCAATAAGGCACTTGAAGACTCTGAGCAAGCACCCAAAGTGCCTGAGTAGGTCATCGATGAGCCCATTCAGGAAATCACCATGTTTAAGCAAGCCCCCAATGAGCCCAAGCCAAAAATCATAGCTTCCAAGTAGAGAACCAAGTCTTCAAATCCCTTAGATAAAAATGCTAAGGTGGATGGCATATATCCTTAGTCAGTGCACTGAGATACCTATTTTGTGCCCCTTTCTTCTAGTTTTGAGGTGTGGATTATCAAGCTTAAACTTTTTGTGATCAACTCTAACCTCATGTTTCAAGATGAGGTTACTCCATCCATAGATCTCTATGCACTTAACTCTCATATTGTAGTGTTTGAGTTCACATTATGGTTGTGCATGTTCACATCCTAGCCTCAGAGGAAGAAGTGGAAACTAAAACGAATGCATGGTAGAGCTTCCATTTGGTCTTCAACCTATTTTTGGTTTGGCTTTTAATTGTTCTTCCTCATATTTCTTATCGTGTTTCGAGGGAAAAACATATTTAAGAGGGATGGAATGTAATATACCTATATAAGGGTATATATTGTATATTGGGGGTAGAATAGTAATAAAGTGAATAGTAATGAATAGTAGTGAATAATAGTGAATAGAAATAATAATCCTACATGCATAGAATATAAGAGTGAGATAGATTGGAATAGTATAAATAAGAGGGCATAGCCCATTGTAATATATCCAATAAGAATTTTAATTGAGCATGACTCAAAGGAGGTATCCCCCTTGAAGTGGCAAGCGATTCAGAGTGATTCTTTCCATAAAATGAATACAAAATTAATATAGTCAGTAATTTTAGTTATTTTGTGTATTAGTTATATTAGGTTCATAACATTTGGTATCAGAGCATTGCTCTTAAGGAGGTAGCCTCCTCGAAGTGGAAAGCAATTATGGAGTTATTCCTTCCTACCAAAAAGGAAAATTTTAGTAATATATTTAGTATTTGCATATATGTGAGATAATAGGTTCTTAATAAAGTGACTGTGGCATCCTCTTGTGTTTGCAAAAAAGTGCTACACTCAGTGGTGAGTAGGGTTTGTAAGGTAACTTGGTCATCATCTTCCACTTCAACCTAAGTAGATTATTCTCCCTTATATGAAGGTTGGGCAGTTGGATACAAAACTAACTTTTTCATGGAAGCCCTATATTTTTTTCTAAATTCATGTTGATTTGTGCTTCATTTCTATGTCAAATTTTTATTTCCCTGCATGACATGGTTTGGAATATGCAACATTCACTACTATGTGGATGTAAGCCTTGAATTTTTTAATGCACATATCAAAATCTGGTATTCTCATATGTACCTATCAGTTAATGTTGATATGTAATTCATTCAAATTTTATAAGTTTCTAATATTCTAATGTTTATGGAAGCCTTGAAGGTGCTTCACTACATGAAGCATTTAAATTCACCCCATAATAGTGGATATCATTAAAGACTCCTTATTTATGGGGTGCATTTCAATGCTCCTATTAGTGAACAACCATATGTTATTATGTTTTCATATGTTCATGTCAATTGATGTTGTTGATGTTGTTTATTGTTCCCTCTCTCAACCTATCTAGTGGGCTTACATGAGGAGGTAGACTTAAACCACTAGGTTTAAAATTATGACCACTAATAATTTTCAAATGAACACATTATTTTAGTTGTGGCTTAAATTACTATGGGTCATTAATATGAAACAATGTGCCATGTTAGAAGATGAGTGTGTTTGAAATAATTAATATTTACTAGTATGTGCATGAAATCCACGTAGGTTTCCATTCACATACCAATAAATATTTATGTCTTGCTATCAAAATTAAGAATGTCTGCAATAATTAACATTTACTAGTATGTGCATGGAAGCCACACATGTTTCCATTCACATACCAGTAAATGTTTATGTCTTTCTATCACAATTAAGAATGTCATTAACATACCAGTAACTGTTTAGTCAGATGTATCAAATAAAATCCTACGCTCAACTCATATTACTATGTTTGTCATATGTTCTTGTGATTTCTTCTAGCTATGTTATTTAGTCACACTTTAAATTATGCAACTATTCTTTCCCATAGTTGATGTTCTTATGTTTTCCATTATATTTTTAGTTACTTATATAATTTCTTGACTATTATTGTTCAGCATGAGGAATATGAAGAAGAGGATGCAATTTGTCTAAAAATGGTTGCATGCAACTATGAAGAACAAAGGAGACAAAATTCTTGAATATGTTGATAAAGATGTTAACAAAGTTGTGCAACCCATTTCAAAGAAGATTATATAACCCCCTACCAACCATGTAGATAAGGAATATAACACATATGTTATTGCCAATGCATGTGTGTCATTACAGTGGGAGTGGATAATGGAAGATATAGAATGTGCAATAAGAGACGTGGGCCATAATAGTTACACCATTAGTGTTATAGTAGTTAAGTGGGGCATCAAAACAAGTACTTTTTCAAATTGGCTGAAAGGAATCACATCTACCAATAAGAAGGGCCCACCCCCTATTATATCAATAACAGAAGAAAGTGATATATGCAGTGGATCAAAGACTTAACCAACATGGGGAATGGGTTGGACATATCATATTTGAAGTCACACATTGCCCAAATATGTGAAATTAGACCCAACCCTTTCAGTGATGGTGTCCCCAAAGTCATGGTAGAAAGGATTCAAAAATAGGCACCCTGATTTGTCTATGAGAATAGTAGGACTAAATAGGGTTGTCATGCTAAGGCCATTCATTGTGTGCAAGTTTTATGAAAATTTAAAAATATTGTATGTTGAAATTAATTATGGACCATATAAAATTTAGAATTGTGATGAGACAGGGATGCAAGCTGGGAGGAATTACGCCATGTAAGTCATCACCAAGAAAGGGACAAGGAGTGTGCCATGGATAATATCAAAGAGTAAAAAATGGATAACTATTTTAGCATGTGTGAATGTAGCTAGGTAGAGGATCCCAGGGTTTTACCTCTTTAAAGTGAAGAGTTAATTATAGAATTTCATTGCTAGATGTTAACTAGGTGCATGCATGGATGCCCAAGCCCATGCTTGGATGACGAAAGAACTTTTCATGAATTGGTTGCATCATTTCACTAGATATGTACCTAGAGGAATTTCTCCTAGTAATAGGCATCTTCTCATTTTTAATGGGCACGATATCCATGTAGTGATTTCAATAATTAAAGAGGCTAGAGCTTTGGGGATACATCTCCTTACATTACCTACACTTACTAGCCATAAGTTGTATCCACTTGATGTAAGTGTCATTGGTCCATTCAAGGCCTACTTTAGGAATGAAAGGATGACATGGATGAATATGCATCACGGTTGTGAGATAAAGATATAAAAATTGGCCACTTTGGGTAGCACAAGTATGACTATGGCATTAACTCCAAAGAATGTCAAATTTAGATTTTGATGGATATGTATATGGTGCTTTAACCTTGAGGCAGTGGATAATGATATGAATCTAAGTGTAGCATTCCATGTCGAGGAGGATGAAGTAAGTGCTATAGAAAATATAATGAGGTTGGCAAGCCTGACTGAGGAAGACATTGAAGCTACAATGGAGAAGATGGAGCAAATGAAGGAAGGTAATGATGTCCAAGGTGAAGAAGGTGAAATAACAAATGTAGGAAATGTGGCCAATGTAGAAAGTGTTGAACATGAAAAAAATTATCTAAATGTTATAGACATTGACAGTGAAGAGGCTTTAAATGTCCATTGCAATGAAATGGATGCATTATTCAGTTTTAACCAAGACGGTTTAAGTCTGCCTATGCAAGTAAGCCCACTAGATTGGTTAAGGGAGGGAGCAACAAATCTAGGCCTCAATTATGAAATTATTGAAGTTGGTGTCTCTATGTCATTTACATCACCACTGCCTTTTGTTCCACCAAAACTAGTTCATTACAATACACCAAATGGACAATAGAGCATAGATGATGAAATAATTTATCTAGATGCCAAGAATAAATTATAGAAATCAATGAATGCAAGCAAGCAGAAAGTAATGAGTGTCAAATTCCTATGTTGGCATTTCTAAAATTGCCAACAAAAAGGATTGTATATAAATCAAGAAACATTGCACTCAAGCTGAGTCGACAATTGTAAATTCTCTCATCGAATGAGTATCAACAAATGTTTATAGAACAGGAGACCCACAAGAAGGAGAATGAAGAATTGAAGGCATGGAAGAAATAAGAATATGATGATAGGAAATCCTTACGGTAGGTCGAGAGGGAAATAAGGGGAAATCATAAACTTGGAAATGCAATAAAAAGGCATATGGAGTAGGAGAAGATACAACATAGGTAAGAAAAGGAGAAGAAGGGAGAGCAAGAGAAAAGAGACAAGGAATTCAGGAAGGCTATAAGAGAACTAGAGAGGCAAAGGCATTATAGCATGAAATTCAATCCTCTACCCAAATAGCATCAGCTATTAAATGACATGATAAACATTATATCCCCAATTGGTTCATGTGGTAGCACTCCTCTTTTTGTTAACATCGCATTAAATCCCACTAAGAACATAGCCATTGAAGGACCAACAATAACTCCCATATATCTGAATATAGGGAATGAAGGACATAACTCAACTTTTCCACCTTTGATGGTTTAAGTTTTTTTTACCATAAAGAAATGAAATGAAATGTATTTAACTTCTTTTATAATGTAAATAATGGTATTAAAAAATGTAATGAAATTAGATATATTTAGTTTTATAATGTACTGTGATTAATTTTACTTGTCATCTATGTTATTAATTTTATTTATTATCTACAATTAAGTCTACAAATGGATCATAAGCTTAATGAAAGATTGAATACTTTCACCTGAAAGTGAGTTAGCCATTGTTCTTCTCCACTTTCGACTACAAAATCAAAATTTGTCATCATTACCCATATATAACAAACATGAACAACACGCAAACAATAGAAGCAATAAAAATTGAGCTTTACAAACTTCATAAACTTTGAAAAATAATAAATGTAAAACTTTCCAAACTTCAAAATCATATATTGTGTTAAGAAACACAATTTAAAAACAATAAATGTAGCACAATCTTTGCAAATTTAACAAGTGTCAAGAAACACAATGTTCATAAATTTTCGCAAATTGAGCAGCCCAACAAGCATTCACCCTTTTCAACAATGCAACTTCTATCCAAAACAAAAATGCATGGATATTGTTTGTGACAATTCAATGGAAAACCTATTCAACAACATTGTCAATAGAATGGAAAACATATAAGCAACATGCAACATCAACATAGCAACATTTACTGGTATGTTAATGAAATTCTTATTTAAGACCGAAACACATAAACATTTACTGGTATGTTAATAAAAAATTTATTCATTATGGATAGACAAAAACATTTACTAGTATGTTAATAAAATTATTATTTTAGACAAAACCCTATAAACATTTATTGGTATGTGAATAAAAACCCTTATAAATTCCATCCACATACTAGTAAGTGTTACGTCTTGCGTACACACTTATCTTTCAACATGACACATTGTTTTATATGAATGACCCATATTAATTCAGAATAGCATATCAACAAATTTCATGATTTCCATCCACACAACAAAAAATGTTGAGTGATTTTATCAACAACTTATAAAATGTGAATGAATAACCACAACATTAATTGACAGGTACATATGATTGAAAACCAACAAATTTAGAGTAAGATGTGAATAAAAATATGTGGATGATGTGGGTTTAGAATTGGGCATGAAAATACAACATTAATTGACAGGTACAAATGAAAATAACATATTCTAGAATGTACATTAAAACCTTCAGAAATTACATCCACACAATAGTGAATATTACGTCTTCCAACCCATGTCATGCAAGCAAATAGAAATGCAACATAGAAATGAAGCACATAGTGACATAAATTCAAAAAACATCTAGGGCTTCCATTAAAATACCAACAAATTTGGAGCAAGATGTGAATGAAAACATGCAGATGATGTGGGTTCAGAATTGGATAATGTTTCATCCCTCCAGTAAGCATCTTCCAACAAGGGCATTGAAGGCACGATAAAAATAATAGGCACATGAAAAGAAAAAGAACATAGTTGTGGGTTTATTAACAGGAAACACACCTCTATGTAATGTTTTATCTCTCCATTAACATACTAGTAAATGTTTAGTTAGCTATGTAGGTACGCTAAAAAATAATGAACGTAGAAGGCACCATAACAATAGTTTTAATCCATCCATTCTGTTGACTGAAAATGCTCTGCAAAACATTACATGGTAGGTTTCATGGTCGTTTGCAAGGAGGAGGTCCATGAAAAAGGCAGGGAGAGACTTTGTTGACGTAACATTTCATCGCTCCATTAACAACCCAGTAAATGATTACTTGGATGTGAAGGCACATAAAAAAACATGAACAAATAAAACATGCCAAAAAATATTTGTTCGTGGCACACAGGGCATCATTAACTTGTCACAGTAATGGAAAAAAGCCCGTCAAGCCATTGGGAAAATGGTGGTGACTTTCATAGTAATGACCCACGCATCTTCCATTCCAAGCTCAACCCAACATAAATGTGTTGCATATATAAATAACAAAACAAAATGAATGGAAAACATGTAAACAATAACTATGTCAATTCATTAACATATCAGTAAACGTTTATTCAGATATGAAAGTAAGCAAAAAAAACCATCAAGTGTGAAGACCCAAAAAATTCAATGAATGTAGAAGGCATACATCAAAAAACATGAACAACGCAGACATACAACAAAAAATATTTACAAAAAGGCATGCAACAAGAAACATGAAGAGAGAAGGCACAATAACAATAATAGTGAAGCGAAAACAAATAAAACATTGATGTGGGTTCAGTTACGGCCAACACACATGCATGAACGTTTTCATCCCTACATTCTATTGACTGAAATTCCTCTACATAACGTGGCATGTTCAAGAACTTTCGGGCAGGTTCCATTCATTTTGGGAGAGGAGGTACACGAAAAAGCTGGGAGAGAATGTGGTAAGTGGTGCGTAGGGGGGCATTAACTTGTCACATTAATGGAGAAAAGCCCACCGAGCCATGTGGAAAAAGGTGTTGGCTTTGACATTAATGAGTCGTATGTCTTACAACACAATACATCGTGTCATAGTAATGAGTCACGGGTCTTATAACATGGCACATCCTTTCATGTTACTGATCCGTGAATATTTCAATCCCTTGCTTACGTGTCAACATTATAAGACAATAATAAAATAATGGGTTCATTTGATATTATTTTTTGGCGATTTCGATCTCAACTACTAGTCCCTAAGGTCCCAACGATCGGTCGAACTTCTAGTTTATGAAAAAATGACATGTTACCAAAAACTCCATCGTACATCTTCCCAAAACGTAATTTTTTCTTTCAGACCACTTTTTCGAACTAAAAAAATATTAAGCTATTTAAATCCAAAATTTTAGAACACAAATAACTGTAATATAGAAGATATGGGACCCCGAAATTAAGGTCCCAACAACTGTCCCCTTCCCCTACTCTATAAAGTACTTCACATTTTCTTTCTTTTATTGTTTTAAAATAAATTACATGCTTCAAGTTTATATAGGATTATGACCTTCATAAACTATAACTCATTTGGTTACGTGGGTGGGTTGTTGATAACTCGTTTTGAGTTTAAATCTCTTAGTTATCTAAATATATTAATCTCATTGAAAGAATTGTAGTCCATCTAATGAAGATGATAGTTGTTTATATCTATCCACTAAAATACAAATCCCTCTAAATATTCGATACTGAAAATCAAAACCAAAAAAAATTGTACACTCTATAATTCAATTCAACTAAATCTTTTTATTTCTAAATATAAACCCAGATTAAAAAACCAAATGACTCTTACAAACTAAAAGACTAAATAACTCTTAAAAGTGCGAGAAGATGGGTGATTTTTTTTCAAATGCGAAATGTCCAGAGGATACAGTCCAGACACAATATCCAAGAAGGTTGTCCTCTCTGTGGAGCCTGCATTTATTGTTGGCACTGACCAGTGTTTCTGTCCCCATTCGAAACATTAAAAATACCTTCCTAGCATCCTTTATTGCCTTGAGGGAAAAAACGATGCTTCTTTGGTTGCATGGGGAATTGGTCTTGTGAAAGCAAGAATTTGTCATGTTCACGACAGTTAATTTAGAACCTGTACGTTTCAGGTTTGAACAGTTCTAAACTTTTTTCAAAATATTCTGGCTTGAAACCATCATGTGTAGTAATGATATCCTACAATTTCATCAAAAATTAAATAAATAAAATATCAATTTAACTTTTCGTCTTCATGCTTAAATGATGAAAATAACAGATGGGTTTCATGTGCCACCCTACTTTTACTTTTATCATTTTTCGGTTGGGCATCCGTGGGATGACAATTTGGTCAATTCATGTGCCACCCACCACTGAAATTTGATTGATTATGATTGTGGGCACCGGAGAGAATTGTATTAATCACTAAATCTTTCCATGATTTATGCCTGCACATTATGAGACCTGTAATGGCATGTGGGACATCAGTTGTCCCCCACCTTGTAATTTCAACAACGAAAAGTCAAAAAAAGAAATATTTTCTTGAAGGAAAAAAAATAAAAAAAATCATTGCAACCACACACAAGAATCACTGGAGGTTTTTCACATCATGACTATTGAATAAAGTTATAGAATCAAACATTTTTTTATTAGTTTGTCTCACAAGATCTATTTAATTACAGTAAATTTTTCAAATTTATTAGTTTTAAATTAGTTTTTTTTTAAATTTAATAGTTAAAATGATTAAACAAATGAATTAGTAAAGATTATCATCTTGGGTTGTCATGTAATGATAATTGAAGACATTAATATGATTGTAAATTAGCTTGAAATCACTGAAATAAAGTTTTCCATAACTCCAGGATGTTAGTACGATTGTGAACTACCTTGAAATCACTGAAATAAAATATTTCATAACTCCAGCTGGATCACTTGAAATCATTAAAATAAAATAAAAATTTAATTTTTATTGAAGTTAAAAAAATTCTCTACTTTTTTTTAAAATTTATTTTGAAGGAGGTTACTATGAGGAAGTCAACTTTTATAATTCAAACTTGGAACAACTTAATGATAGACCCCAAATTCCTACCACTGCATCCAACGCTCAGAGCATTTTTCTTTAAATTTAACTGAAGTAAAATTTTCAAATTTATTAGTTTCAAATTAATTTTCTCTGAAAGTCAACATCTAAAATGAACTACTAAAATATGCTATATGAAATTGTGGTGTAATGATAATTGGGAACATTAGTATAATAGTAAACCAGCTGGAAATTACTGAAATAAAGTGTCTCATAATGCCGACAGGGTCACTTTCACTGAAATAAAATGGCCCGCAACCCCAAGAAATATGGGTTAAGGTGGAGGTGTTAGCAATTATGGCATATATTTGAACATTCATAAGAGTTTTGAGTACAATAATATAGTGCTTGACTTTTGTGTTTGCAATTATAAAATATATTTGAACATTCATAAAAGTTTTCTAAGTACAATTATGTAGTGCTTGAATTTTTTGATGTTGAACTTATCATTGAAGACAAAAATATTTGAAACCAGTACTTAAAGTATGTTTGAGCATTACTCAATAACATACCCCACATGATATTAAAGACATCCAATAACGCACTTAAAATTTATCCAACAAACATTATTCAATAACATACCTTGCATGACATTAAAGGCATCGCATAACAGCACTTAAAATTTATCCAACAAAATTATAAAAAGTAAATCATCCTTGTATTAACCCATCCACATATAAAATAATGTTATCAAATTTAACATATAAAATTCAAACTTTGTCCAAGCCATAGTAAATATGCCGTGTTATATCACCTTGTATGCCCTGATTGCTACAAAATCATAAACTTTAAAAAAATCACAATTAAAATAAATTCAAGACTCTCTTACATGACTTTATTTATCCAACAAAATTATAAAAAATATATCATTCTTGCATTGATCCATTCATACATAAAATACTGATATCAAATTTAATACAAAATTCAAACTTGATTCATGTCATAATAAATATGCTCTATGTTACATCATCACATATGCCCTCAGTGTTACAAAATCATGAACTTTAAAAAAATCATGATTAGAATAAATTCAAAACTTTAACTTGAAATTTATTCAACAAAATTAAAAAAATTACATCATCCTTGATCTATCCACACATAAAATAATAATATCAAGTTTAACACATAAAATTCAAACTCTATTCACGTCATAATAAATATGGCCTATGTTACCGATGGCCTGAGTACTACAAAATCATAAACTTCAAAGAAATCAAGGCCAGGTTAAATACAAGACTCTCTTACATGGATTTAACTGGAACACATACATATGCAGCAAGGCCTAAAGACAATAATGCCTCGCCTTACTAATTACACCTTTAAAACAAAAGGTCTATCAGATGTTTTTAAAAATAAAACAGTGCTATATTACTTAAAATAAAAAATTACAGACTATTCCACTAAAAAATATAGGTGGGAATAAATCACGGCCCCTCAAAAACCATCAAACTAGGTCTTTGAGAAGTCAGCAAAATACGAAAGTATCAAAAACAGTCTCAAAACTGTTAGTTGAAACAAATATTATAAAAGCACCATAACACTAAGGGCTAGCAGATTGATTAAGCAAGAAGTAACTCTTTGGATTCCAGGAGCATAGATGGTCATCAAAACCATAACAATATTGTGTGATGCATTTTATGGGACCCTGTGTACCTCCAATGATAGTATCAGAATTCAGAATTCAAATGCTCCTTATTCCTGAGTCTTCTGATATGGAAGGAGATTCAGATATTGAATGGAGTGGCTCCTCCATGGGAGACTGTGCTCCTCCAATATCTTGAATCATCTTTACCACATGACTCATCTTTGGGCGTTGTTGAGGAGATTGTGAGGTGCAGAGCATGGCAATCTGAAGCATGCTTACTAGTTCCTCTTCAATGTTCTTGAACCTCATCAACTCTATGTCAAACACTTCTGATGTCCATTCTTCTCTAACAACAGACTGTACCCACCTAGGCAGGTCTATGCCTTCCTCTTGTGTCTGAGTTTGAACAGGGGCCTTACCAGTAATTATTTCAAGCAGTAACACTCCAAAACTATATACATCTGCTTTCTGGGATATCTTTTTGCTGGCAGCCTGCTCAGGAGCTCTGTAACCTGCCATTCTCAAAGCTGCAACCGATGGGCTTACAAGTAGTGTAAGTCCAAAGTCTGAGATGCAGGCATTCCCACTTCTATCAAGCAAAATATTAGAAGACTTAATGTTTCCATGGCCAATCTTGACTGATTTACAATATTCGTGAATGAAAGCCAAGCCGCGAGCTGCACCCAATGATATCTTCATTCTGGTAGTCCAATCCAGTGCTGTTCTACCAGGACCACGACTACCTGAAACTTAAAAAAAATATTATGAAAAGGAGTGTGGGTGTTAAAAAAAACATTTGGGGAATGGAAAATGAAACTGATCTTCATCCTAAAGCTACTTCCCCCATTGATGACATGGATTAGTTGATAACAGGATTTTACTCAATATCAATCTATTTCAATGTGGTGTATGTAAACAATGTAATGACTTAATACTATACAGTTCATAAAAACCTTATTAAACATCGAGAGCATCCTTGATTTGCAGGTGGAAAAACATTAGTGAAAACCCAGGTTGCTATGCTTTCTTCCAAAGTTTAGAATAGGTATAAACCATAGTTAGCTGGAGATGTGGGGGCACAGGTACTGGTACTGGTACGGGGATGCCATTCAAATCATGGAAATGTGGGTACCCTCATGCTTGTAATGGAGTTTCCCCCTAACTATGGTGCCAACAAACTTATTCATTTAAGCAAGTGAAAAGCTAAGAGTCTTCTCATCTTCCAAGGTTTTCAATAGATTGCACTCTGTAAAATTACTATGAAATGACTGACCGACTGATATGATCTCGCATCAGATATACAAAAGTTCCAAACAAAAGACATGACTGGCTGGTATGGTACACTACAAAAAGCCTACAAATACTAGAAGCCATCCATATCTTCACTACAATTTGCTTTTGGTGGCCTGGGAAGGTAAACAATTAATCCACAAAATGAGACAATCAGATGACACATACCCCACAATGCCATATCAAACACAGGAAACCAAACTTATCCATTGTTGAAAACTGAACTTAATAATGGAAATATCCATCGGAAATGTATGATGACCAATGAGGCTAAAGAAATGAGGGTGCTGGGAGGAATATACATACCATGAAGAAGTGCAAAGAGGCTCCCATTTGGCATAAAGTCATAGACAAGAAGCTTTTCCTCTTTAGCATAATAATAAGCCCTCAGATTCACCACATTCTGATGTCTCAACTTTCCCACCAGCTCCATCTGTTGCTCAAACTCTTTCCTTCCAACACCATGTACATCCTTCAATCTCTTGACAGCAACAACAGACCCATCTTCCATTATAGCCTTATAAGCACTGCCAAAGTTGCCCTTCCCAAGCATTTCTGCAGAGGCACGGAGAAGGTGCTCCAGCTCAAAGGGCCTTCTGTCCTCAAAGAAGACAAGCTTGCATTTCTCTGTCAAGGTGGGGGTCTGATTGGAACACTGATTTAAATCATGGGCAGCCTTCTCTTTTTCACACGACCTCTTAGTCTTAGGGACCTTAGTCTTGTTGCCATGACTATCACCCTGTTTTTTCCAGTAGTAGAAAAAGACAAGACAGGCTATGAGCAACAACACTGCAACATCACCCACTACTATTGCTACAATGTTTCCCTTGCTCAGTTTTGTATAGTGGGTAGTATTCTCTGATGGCAGTGGGTTTGAAATCATGGAAGGCTTATTGTTAGCACCAGGGGGACTAAAATCTGTGACTGGATTACTACTACTAATACTACTGTTACAGCTCTTCAGAGGGCTGCCACAGAGTTCCCCATTCCTTCCAAAAGCAGAGCTTGGAAACTTGGATAAACTTGCAGGTATCACACCATTCAATCTATTGCCTGAAACATTGAATACTTCTAGCGTCGTGGGCAGCATGAGCTCTGAAATGTCACCTGAAAATTCATTGTTCTCAAGCCTGAGAGTGAGCAAATGGGTCAGAGAAGCAAGAGTCACAGGAATCTGCCCACTGAGCTCATTGTCTGAAACATCCAATCTCACCAAACGATCTAAGGAATTGACAGACAGAGGCAGTGGGCCTGAAAACTGGTTTTGGGAAAGAAACAAGAGCTTGAGGCTTCTCCAGTTTGAGAGTTCAGGAACAGGGCCTGTAAAAGAGTTTTTCTTCAAGCTCAATATTCTCAGCTCATCTAAGGCTGTCAATGCATTGATGGATCCAACAAGGTCCAGATTCTCAAGCACAATCCTCACCACTCTGCCATTTTCACAGTCCACTCCATACCACCTTCTTCTGCAAGGATTTTTATGGGTCCAATTGATCAACCTGTTGGTTGTATCAGAGGAGGCCTTGAATGCCATCAATGCATGATAATCGGATTGCATTTGACCTGCATGACCTTCATAAAACATAAAAAACAATGCCATAATCATCATCAACTTCTTGTGTTGATCCTCCATTCTTGCAGCAGCCCAGCATGTGTCTCTGAATGATAAGATCTCACCTGAAAAGTCTGGACTCTAGAGCGTAGACATGAATATTGTAAGATTAAATATAGACACAGGCATAGAAATGGTATAAATCAGTTCATTCAAGTTCATCTTTGACCGCACACAAAACAATACTACACGAGCGTGCAGACGAACATGAGCAGACATACTGATATAAAGATTTTGCCTGGAGGGTTCTACTATCCACGTGGGTCCCAAGAAATTATGATGGAAACAACCTTAATACTAGTTTCTCATCTTTATTTCTAAATGTATGCTATCATGGAGGTGGAAATGAGCCCCACACAGGGTCGGAATGCCCTACAATTAATGCAGCAAACCATGTTTAGAAACTTCTTCACGAATTAGATTGCATAACTACAATTTATATTCATCTCCAACCATTCCAACTAATCAAACCATTATGTTAGTAGAAAGTTGAAGTAGGGGTTAAATTTGATCTTATATTTTGTCACTCGGATTTTAAAAAATAGGAGTGACTATCCATTCAATATTGCTATTCAAAAGTTAAAAGATAAATTATTTTTAAAGAATGAAATATTGAAAGATTATATATATAAATAATAAAGAAATATATATTTTAGTTGATGAGATGTGAGTAAATTGGTTGAAGTGGTTTCCTTATGTTTAATCTTATTCAAGGTCAAATTTTGATGGTATATTAGGTTAGTTGTGGTTGATGGAGATATTTGTGGGGTCCGTCATAATCATGGTAATATTTATGAGACCTATGGTGGCCGAGATAATATTTGCAGGGCTGTCCGTCGTTATTGTGATAGTTGTAAGGCGGCTCTGGGCCTCCCATTTGTATCCCAAACTGGTTCAGTTAAACTTGACCCTATATCTTACCAATCAAGTTTTAAAAAATACGATTACACATCCATTCAACATTGTTATTCAAAAGTTAGGGCAAATCATTTTTAAAGAATGAAACATTTAAAGATTAAATATATATTTATTATAAACTAAACGTATATAGTAGTTAATGAGATGTGGGTGAATTGGTTAAAGTGACTTTGTTGTGTCCAACCTCATTCAAGTTTAGATATTGGTGGCATGTTATGCTAATTGTGGTTGATGAAGATGTTTGTGGGGCCCACTGTGGCCGTGGACTAGTAATGATTGTGATAATGTGTGTAGAACCATTTGTGGCTATTGTGATAATTTTAAGGAGGATCTGAACCTCTCATTTGTGTCCCAGACCAATTCATAACTCTAATAAAAAATAAGAAGGCACTTCCATTGTCACTTCACTCCCTTAATATGACAATCATGGTAAATTGTATTTATATATTATCTAAAATATAAAATTCTAAATAATATAAAATTAAATTTTTATGTAGATACGAAAAATATAAAGTATAAAGAACAAATTACACATTAACACATTTTTAAAGAATTTTTTAAATATTAAGTCACAATTAATAAGCATCCACCCAAAGGATAGATCATGCCTAATGTGGGTTATAATTAGAATTTTGTGTTGCAAACATATTATGAATGTTATATGATTGTACTTATATACTCTATACAATATCACTCGATGAAGATTATAGTTGGAGTTTTGTGTGATATATATATATGAAATTAATTGAAACAATTTTAATTATGTGTACGAGACTTGATGGTTTATGGGATTATTTAAAGATGATGATGTTGTAGTTTGAGTTGTTTTTTTTTAAAAGGTTGTTTCTTATCTTACCGATTAAGATTCTCATCTCCTCTAATTTTTTTATTCTAGTTTCTTTAATAATTATAACATAGAATCAACTCTTAATATTTTTGTATATTTGATTCTAATGTTTGTGTAAGTTGGGCATTCAAGGATGAAATAGTTCTCCATTTCTATAACATATGTGGTGTAAAAAATGCATGTCATCTCCTCTCACGCTTCGTTATGACTCATCCATCTACCCATCTCACGTTTAAGTTTGTGGGGAACTAGTTCTTATTTGAGCTATGAGTAGTGTGTGTACCTTTTGGCAATGCTCATAAGTCAAATTGATTTATGTAATATAGTGTTGTCATTCCTTTCTTGCTTTCTTTCTCCACACGACTATTCTAAACCTTTCATTCACATAATTATTTATTTCTTTGTTAATATTTAGGCATTCATTTATGTTGATAACCCACATACTCATCCATTTGTGATTTTGTTTTATCTACGTGCTCTTCCTTTTATGCAACTCTTATTCTCTTGCAGCCCTAACCCCCTTTCCAATATCTATATTTATATTTTTTTCAAGTAACATAGTAGCATGGTCATAGTAGTTGCCTCTAATAGGAAAGTGCATGTTTTTGCAAGGATTATTTTGTAGAGAATGAAAGCCTTGATTTTAAAGTTGATTTTAATTATACACTTTTAAATCATTTCTATTCGTCTTTATTTCAAACTCGACATGCCACTAATCCATAGTTCACATACATACAACACCACCAGGGTGACAAGTAACCCAAATATGACCCCGTTGTTCTTCTAATATCATAACTCAGCATTCTTGCATCTATTTTAAGGTTGCATAAAGAGCTATCCATCTACCTTGTATTATTTTCATTCTACATGTGTCCTAGCTAAGTTTGTTAGGAAATTCTAGACCGAAATATTTGTATTCCGATACCACTTCAAGAGGCTCTCCTTAAAATTGGAAGTTGATATATTTCTTTTTCCTTTTAGGAAGAAGAAGGAAGAAGATCACAATTTAAGTTTTGTTGATGTACACCTATAATCATGTCTATTTACAAAGGAGTTATAATGCATAGAAGCGGTCTCTTAATTCTTGAATTATCTTTGCCATTAAAATTTAGATCATCAACATATAGTAGGAGTTTCATCACATATTTGGCCAAGTAGACCCCTCCCCCTCTATATTTGTCTATATATTCTTCTAGCTTTTCAATATATTTCCAAAACAAATTAGGGGGCAAAGGGCAATCGAGAAGCCTTGTTTAATGTCTATGCTACTCTCAAAACACTTAGACAACCTTGCTTATGTATTGATTTTGGATTTGAATTACCTATATAATCTATGAATTGATGTGTTGTAATGTATTGGGATCCCTAGTTCCTCCATTCTAATACATAATTTGTGTCTTCGTATTATGTCAAATGCCTTCTTAAAATCTATGAAATAACAATATTTTTCTTTTTTATCTCAAACATTTTCAACTATGTGTCTAAGTGTGACACAATTATTTATTATTGAATGTTTTGATATAAAACCTATTTGCCTTTTTGCTCTCTTTTCTTTTTCCTTAGCTAAATTGTTAATCCTACATTTAAACATAATCCCAAAAAGCTTTGCAAAGAGAGGATTGACCATGATAATTCAATAGTTTGAAATATTATTATCTCCACTCTCAAACAAAGGTATGGTTAAGCTAGTTTTCCACTTTATCTGGGAAGCTATTTTAAATAACCCATTGAAAATTTCTCTAGTTTGAGATGCTAATTTTTTTTAATCCATTTTAGATGTTTCTCTTGTAATTTTTTTATGTCATGAGATTTTCATGTTGCTTGTTTCTTACTTCAACCAGTGACTTGTTATAATGTTATTTTTGCTTGTATTTTTTTCCTTAAATAGCTCCCTCCAAAATCTTTGTAGCTCATGTTTCTATAATAAAATTTATAACCCTATTACTTATTTACTTGGCATTTTAGTTGACACACCATCTCAAAAAAAGGGTTATAGTTGGAATTATGTGTACCAAAAATAGCACATTAAATAGGTTTTGTTCCTTATAAAAAATATTAGAAAATCTACAAGATGCAAGTTGAAAACATATATCCTTCAACTAAAAAACATAAACTTTGTTGTTAGATATCGCCCAAAAAGGGTTATAGTTGTTATGTGTTATGAAAAATTCATAAATATTATATAGTTGTTTTTCTCATGGTGGTGTAAGTACTATCTATCCTTCTTGATTAGTGGTCTAAAGAATATACATTTTTTCAATTAAAAATGTTATTGATGTAATGTGAACACATATATCATATTGTAGACAATTAAAAAATGTTATTGGGAATTTATTAGTCATAAAATTGCATCATTCCAGGGAACTTGTGTGTTTGTAATTGGTCTAGATTAGGCTCTTATCGATGTGTTTCCATATATTTTCAAATATTTCTTGTCATGTTCCCCTTCTTTTTCTCTCTCATACCTTCTCTCTCTTCCCCTTTGGTTTCCTTAACTTCCTATGTTTCTCCCATAATTGTATATTGGGCCCTACTTTCCCTTCTTTTGACTCCTTGAGGATTGTGGGTCCTTCTTTATTGGCCTTTTCACCTATTGTGTGTTGGATTGTATGCCAATATATTCATAATTTAATTTGATAAGTCTATAAATATACAAGTACATTAGTGCATTTAGAACATACAATGAATGGGCACAAGTAATCAATTCAAGCATAGAAGAAATTCAAGGATCTAAAGAAATTTGAAGAACATCAAGCATTTATTATTGTATCCTAGAAGAAATCAAACATTTGTTGTACTATTGATAGTAATAGTAGATTAGACACTGCATTGTATTGAAATTTATAGTTGGATTACATTATTCTTGGCATGTTATTTTTGATATTTTGAACTAGTAAGGGCCCTAATAAGTAATTGATGTTTAAACCCCACATTGACCCGAAACATAATCCCTAAAACAAATATTTTCCTTATCCTTTATAGGTTAAGCTACAATATTAGGATTTCAAAGAAGACCCATTTCTAAAATATCTGTGGAAAATTTTAGAAATTTGAATGAGGTTTTTGGATCTACAAAATTAATGAACATATTTTTCAAACCTGTTTATGCTTGTGTGCAATATGCTAAAAACATACATTATATGATTCTAATTTACAAAAAATATCGAGTGTATGATTTTGGTGAAGTACTTGAGTCACTGCAAGTTTTTTATGTTCTCACTATCTTGCCTTAAAATCTTGATTTTTTCAACATATGACGTTTATTTCTATATTTATACAAAAACCAAATATTCCTCTAAACTCTTATCTTGTCAATTATTACACTGAAATTAGTTTAATAATTATGTCCAATTTTAATATTTATATTTTATTAGGCTTAATTACATGTTTTATGAGTAAATGTGATGTAACTTAACTTATATTTATTTATTCATACTAGATTTTTATAAACCTGCATTCTCATGCATGGTCTTTATCTTTCTAAGGTCAATTCTTGTTCTATATTATGACATATCTTAATTTGCTTAGAGTTGTTTGAAGTAATTTCTTCCCTTAGGTTAGATCTTGTTTCACATAACATTACATTAACATCTATCTAAATGTTTTTATGAAATATTTTATCACATGCTCTTAACTTCACTTTTCTTAACTTCTATTTACTTGATCCTAAGCCCTATGTCATTCTCAAATATATGAAAATTTGTTTCAACCCTTAGTTTGCTTGTTAAAATTATGCTTGCTTGTGTGTCTCTTCTTAAGGTTTTATTTAGTCATATTCATCAAACCCCAATAATTGGTTGTAGTAATCATTTTAAATTATATATATCTACAAATGGATGAAAGCATAATATTGTCCCACTAGGCCACCATTTTTTTAATTGTCTAATAAATAAATCTAAAAAATACTTAACAAATTTTAATTTTTTTAGAAAAATATGGATGCCTTGCATCTTATATATCATCTCTCTATATATAAACTAATAAAAATATTTTTATGCTTTTTTTTAGACATCTAAATTCAAGTTTTGTCAGTACTAAATATTTGTATTTAGTAAATAAATATCAAAAAGTGGGACATAGTATTTTTTTTTTGTCACCTAACTAATATAGCTCTTGTTTTCGATAAGAATACTCTTAGATATGATTCTATTTTGACATATTTTTCAATGTATATATTGTTATGTATTGTGTTGTTCTTATTATACATGTTTATATTCATGTTCAAATGCACATTTAAAATAGTAAATCATATAATGTTAGGATATTTGCTAATAAATGTTAGCTTTAATGCTATTGTAATAGTTTTTCATGCTTATATCTTTTTACCCTTACCAATATTATAAAATTATTGGTGCTTATATAGATAAAAATTATGTTGATTAGATGTTTCCCATTGTATGAGGACTTATTATGAGGTGAATCATACCAAGCAAATTAGGGTTAAGGAAAATAATGTAATATCTCCTCCTAATATTCCTTAATCTCAATGTGGGAATAGTCAAAACATCTTTAATAATCTCCCTGCAGCTCCCAAGTTTAGGGTACATGTAAAAAATGATTGTGATACTATGAATTAATTGTAATATACTCATGTTAAGATATTTATCCTAAAATTACTTACCAAATTCAATGTGTATAGGGATATCATTTACAAAGCATTAGAGGACATGACATTTTCAACTTTCAAGTGATGCTCAACCTTCTCACTTTGATCCTATTATTAAATCTTTAAAAAATAATGAAGATATTATTCCCTTTGATAATGATGAGATGCCTCCAAAATATATATTTTTTATCAATATTTACCTTTGCACATTTAAGTTTCAATTAACAACATATAAATTAGAAGAGTAATTTTTTCTAACAATTCAAAATTAAACATTTGTAGTGAAACATTTATCTTACAACTAAGCATTGGAAGATAATACATCACTAGTTTAAACATGATCGTTAATGGTTTTGATAGTGAAGTAAGAAATTATCTTAAAGAGACTACATTAAATATATTATTAGGACCAAAAATTATTGTTATAGAATGTCAATTTATACTTGATGACGTGAGCTAGACTATTTTAGTCAGGAGACCTTGGATCCATGACATAAGGGTTGTCCCATTCACCTTACATACATGTTTTAAATTCATACATGAGAAAATTATTTATATGTCCTAAAAATAATGTGTAATTTATATTTTTATAAAATGATTTTGCCTCTAAATATTTTTGTGTCTTGCTTGAATAAGAATCAATGAATTATAATGGCACCTCAACAATTTATTCTAATGGAATAAGGGGAAACATTTGAAATTGGTAAATGTAGTAATGCCAAAGAAGATAATGATTAATTAAAAGATGGAATGAAATTTAATTAACAAGATTACTACAAGAGGTTATGACTCACACTAACTAATCACACATAGGAAATACACCATCTAGCTAACTTATGTCAATCAAAGTTATAATACCTTGAGACATTTATTACAATAGGCTAGGATAAATTAATTATTCTAACATCCCCCCCTCCCCCCTTAATTGATCATAGCTTAAAGAGAAGAAGAGAGAGAATTCTTGAATGCCTCAAACTTATCACGTGCAAGTGATTTCATGAAGACATCTACACACTAATCCTGATTGAGGCAATAATGGAGTTGTATGTTGTGCTACTAAACATATTCACGTATGAAATGAATTTGAACCTCTATGTGTTTGGTTCTCTCATGAAACACTAGATTGTGAACAAGATGTAGAACACATTGATTGTCACAATTTAGAATTGTAGGCTGAGTATGTGGAATGCCAAGTCATGAAAGAATGTAACATAGCTATATCACTTCACAGAAATCTCCTATTGCAATATGATATTTTGCATTTATGAAAATCTAGAAACATAATTTTGCTTCTTAATTCCCTATGAAATCAAACCAAATCCTAAAAAGAACACAAATCCATAAGTGGATTTCCTATCATCAATAGAAGTTGTATGATCTGCATCTATGTATCCTATCAAGAAGAACTTATCATTCTTCTTGTACTTTAGGCCATACCCAACTATACTTTTTATGTATTTCAATACCCTCTTTGTTACTTTCTAAAGTGTCACTTTTGGTTCCTACATGAATCAAAAAAGATGGCTGATAGCATAACTAATATCTAGCCTAGAATATGTCCAGTAAATGAGACTCCCAATCAACTATCGATAGAGAGTTGCATTTACTTCTGGTGATAGATATGTACAAGACAACTAAATTCTTGCCTCCATAGGTGTTGTAATGTCTTAGTATACTTCATCTATGAAATAAAAATGTAATGTTCTTTTTGACATACCTCCAAACCGAGACAATAGTTTAGCATCTTGAGATCTATCATGTCAAATGATTGCAGTCCATCATCCTAAATTTATTGAGTAATGTCTTAGTATACTTCATCTGTGAAATAAAAATGTAATGTTCCTTTTGACATACCTCCAAACCAAGACAATAGTTTAGCATCTTGAGATTTGTCATGTCAAATGATTGCTTGAGATCATTCTTAATTGCATTGATAATCTTCATTATGTTGCCAGTGATGACTAGATCATCGACATAAACAATCACTATAACAACCTCCCCCCATGTTGTTTGAGGTAGAGGTTAAGATCATATGGACTCTTGTTGAATCCATGTTATATGAGATGCTCATCAATATTGATGTACCAAGCTTAGGGAGCCTATTTTAGCCCATAAAGAGACTTATAAGCCTACACACTTTATGTTCCTAATTAGGTGCCACGAATCCTTTAGGTTGAGTCATATAGACTTCCTCTTTCAAATCTCCATTGAGAAAGGACTTTTTACATCCATTTGATGAAATTTCCATACAAACTGTGCATCCATAGCAAAAACCATTTTGATAGTCTTTATCTTAGCTATGGGAGCAAAAGTCTCCTCATAGTCAAAACCTTCTTTCTAAGTATATACCCTTTTACAACAAGCCTTCCCTTATATTTATCAATACTGCCATTTGCTTTGTACTTGGTCTTAAAGACCCATTTGCATCCAATAAGCATCTTCTATAGTGGAATATCAACAAGCTACCAAGTGTTATTCTTCATCAGTGATTGATATTCTATATCCATGGCATCTTTCCAAGGTCTAGACTATAGGGCTTCTATTACTGTAGAGGGATCATATGTTTCTTGCACAATACTCATAAGGTCCATATTAACCTCTTCTCAAGCCATGCTTTAAGTCCTCGATCTTGAATTGGATGTATCTAGTACTCCATTCAAGTTAGCATCTCATATAGTACTTGTATACCACTTGGGCATACATTGAAATGTAAGTGGTGGTGTTGTAGGTCTTGTTTGACTATCTTCCTTTTCACTTTCACCATCACTATTTGAAAAGATTAATGGAATTTTGCCTGTATCATTTGCCTATGTAGAAGGTGGATTGGTTCCATTTTTTTCATCAAACACTACATCTCTGCTAATTATTACCTTCTTTGTTTCTGGATCAAGGAACCTGTATGCCTTTGATTGTGCATTGTATCCCACAAAAATACATTCTTTTATTTTCTTATCTAATTTCTTTCTTTTCTTCTTAGGAACATGTATATATGCCTTGCAATCAAAAACTTGAGGATGAGTTACCTTTGATTTATTCCTATCCAAGCTTCATGTGGTGTGATTCCATCAAAAGCTTTGATGGGTGACCTATTTAATGAGTAGACTGTAGTGTGACAAGCTTCTACCCAATATGTATTAGGCAATTTTACATCCTCAACCATGCTATGAAACATTTCCACAATGACTCTATTATGTTGTTTTGAAACTCCATTCTACTGAGGTGAATATGGAGTTGTCAATTGCCGACTGATTCCATTCACACTAAGATAGGTTGAGAATTCCTTACTCATAGATCCCCCCTCCCCCCAACAATCTGAGTGGAGGGTCTTGATTTTCTTACTAGTTTAATTTTTAGCTTTGGCCTTGAATTCTTTGAAGACTTGAAAAGCTTGATCCTTAGTCTTTAATAAATATACCCACATTTTATGTGAGTAATCATTAACAAAAAACTGAAAGTATTTGTACCCTCTGAGATTGGGAGTAAAATATCCACAAAGATTGGTGTACACCAAGTCCAACATACCAAGTGATTGATACTAAGTCTTTTTAAAGGAAGCTCATCTTTGTTTTTATGCTAAGTAACTAGTACATATATTAGAATATTGCTTGATTTTGGGAAGACCACGAACCATTTCTTGTTTGCTCAATTGTACCAAATAACCATAATTCAAGTGACCATATCTTCTATGCCATGAATTGCCTAGTTCTATATCTTTGACCACAAGTGCTTGATGATCATTTTGAACAAAATCAAGCTGAAAAATTTTACCGATGTTGGAAGCCTTGGTAATCAATTTGAAATGCCTAGTCTTGTCTTTGATGTGGCAAAAATTTTGACCATATCAAATTTAACCATGATATTGTGGTCAAGTAGCTAATTAATATATAACATATTTTATGTTAGTCCTAGAACATAGAGAGCATTTGAAATGTTACAATTTTTGTTTCCATGTTGAAGTTTGATGTCACCACTACCTTGTACTATATATAAGGTATCATCTCTAAGTGAAACATTTCCTTTTGATTCTATTTTTGTCAAAGTATAAAACTATTCTTTTCTTCCTATCATGTGTCTAGTTGCCCCTGAATCAACATACCAAACTACACTTGGATGATTGGTAGACTCATGTGTTTGAGTAGCTAAACCATATTCCTCATTTGAAGAATCATTATCTTTAGCAACATTGCCATGTTGTTTAGGCTTCGAATTTTTTCTATTTCCACCTATTTTGTTGTTGTGGTTGCTTCTTTTCTAATTTTGGTGATTTATTAAAAGAGGGCTTCTTGCTTGATAAGCCCTTTAAAATGTGTTTTACCAATAATGTTGTAAGTTATGTCCCTATTTTCTATAAATTTGTCATGCTTTAAAAGAATGTGAATTGTTCCCTTATTGGTTTTATTGATTATTTTTATTTGGAGATTTCTTTGGACCCTTCATGGGTTTTTTTCCCTTTTGATTCAATGTGAGTGCATGCTCATCGTCTGTTTCCTATGAATTATGCATAGCTTCTTCTTGTTACAATAAATTTACTAACACCTCAAAGGTTGGTTTTGTCTTGTGACATTCAAAGTGGTCAAAAATATCCTACATGTGGGGGTGAATGCTCTAAGGACTATAGGGACTAAAGAATCATCTGTCATCGGCTCACCCAAAGATTGAAGTGAAGCCCACAAAGTTGTAACCCATCTAAGGAATGCTTCTACTTTTTCATTTAATTTGAGATTGAGAGTGTGCAATTGGCTCTGAAGATGTAAGATTTTATTTTGATTCTTAGCTTCATATACTATTTTAAGCTTATCCCAAACATCTTTTGTAGTTGTAGCACTATGAATATGAGTTTGTACCTCATCTAAAACTCCAAACATGATTATTAACTTATCCTTTTTATTAGTTTTGTCATATTTATTTATTGATCAACATTTATTGCATGTCAGACCCATGTACCTTCTACAACTATCCAATGTATTCAAACTCAATATGTGTTTGTACTTGTGTTTTTCATGCTGCATAATTATCACCGTAAAGTAATTGTGTGTCGGGGAGCACAAAATGTGGTCCAAAACTAGACATCATGAAAGTTATGAATGACAAAGAAATACAAGTATGTTTAAGTGGAAAAATGAAATGTGCATTTTCAAAATGTAAATAAAATACAAAAATGCATACATAAAGATGACAAATCACACACAAGCACACAATGGATGTTGAACTCCAACGAAAATGCATCCAAAAATGCAATGGAAAATGAGGAAAGTTGACATCAATTTCAAATAAAAATATGTTTGAGGATATTTACAATTTTTCCATTGCAAGATGTGTTGAGTTAAAGTAATAAAATGTCCCCATCCCACTTGACAGTCTTTGCAATTGTGGGAAAATAATGGGCTTTTAGCCTTACATTTTGCAATGTTATGATGAATCAATAAATTTCACCAATGAAGTTTACAATATGATATAGAATCAAAATAAATATATTTTGTAGCTATGAAGATCATGGAAAAATAGGCATTTAAAAAAAAAAATCATGCAAATCAAAATTACCAATCAAAAGTTATGGCATCTTAAAGGTCCAAAATACATGAATTGGTCAGCTAAAATGGAGAAAAAGTAAAAATTCTATAAATATGGGTGCTTAAAATGTAAAAAAATAGCCTTACCACTGCATATATCTTGAAAAAATAGCCAAGGTGAAAAAAAAATTCACCTTCCCAGGTTTCATGGATCAAAAGCTATGAATCTCGAAAGAGAAGATCTTCAAAGATGGCTCATACTGGTGAAAGACAAGCCTTTAGGGGATAAAAAATGCCTAGGAGGTGGTAATATGGCATGAATAGAGGTTGAAAAATATTGCTAGCATGATGGTGGTGTTGCTGCTAAAAGTGGCGGATCTGGGTGGTGCTCCACCCAAAAAATTGACCTTGCACCAAATGAAAACTTTCCAAATTGCCCTCTACCTTCAAACTTTCACCATGGGTGGCTTGGTGCTCCATTTTTAGAAAATGAATAATTTTAGGAAATATATCAATGAGAATAATCTGGTGATATAATATTTGATCCATGATTCTATAAAAAATGTCAGAAAAAATGCTATTTTCTATTGTTCCTTTGCTTATCCTACAAAATAGAAACTTAAAAAAATCATAAAAAATCACCAAAAGCTTTGAAAATTCTGAATTTTTTTTTCATATTTTTTTGAGTAGAATTAAAAAAAAAAAAGGATTAGTTCTAGAGATTCTATATTTTTCCAAAAAAATGCTTCAAGCTATTTGATTGATTTTGTTTTAATTACTGGATCGATTTGATAAACAAATTGTCTAGAGGGTCGATGGAGTCATGCCAAAACTTATAATAGATATATAAATAAATATTATACCAAATTTTTTGATATAAAATAATTATTATATTCAATTCTAAATAGATTTGATAAATCTACCAAATTTAGATCAAATCAAATACTCAGTAATGTAGAAACTTTACAGCCTATGCTATGACAACAAAAGAGTAGATCTATTCCTCCTTCTATTCAAAATTAGAGCTTGACCAAAAATAATAAAATCAAATTCAAAGCTCTTAAACCTAATCTCAGATATTTTTAAGCACATGAAAACTTAGATATGAAATTATACGGTCAAAACTCTCTAAAAATAAGAATATTTTTAGCCCAATTTAATACAAATATGGCAAACATTTATCAAAATGAATAAATTTTTTCCTGTATTGAAAACTATTTTCCTTCCACAAAATTTCCCAAAATTTTGGTAGTGTTTCGGCTTGGGATGGTAAAAATTAGATCAGTGTGACATATCCAAGGATTGCATGTACTTGGCTCTCGATCTCCATCGAATCTCCAATGCTTTAAAAAACTCTTCAAGATTTCCTTCCATTGATGTTGGAATACTCTACCAATTGAGCTATTGGCCCCTCTATGGCCATCCCATCATTGTTCAGGTGTGGATTATTTCTAAAACTGCCCCTTAAGCCATACTGTAGATTCTTGGGGCTCTTAGCTTGGCTTTGACACCAAATGAAAGGCAAAATGAAATTGAATTAACAAAAGCACTACAAGAGGTGCTTATTTATACAATACTAAGTGAGATTAGATCTCCTCATCTATAGGAGATTATGAATCGCACTAACTAATCAAAAATATAAAATACTCCATCTAACTATTTTATGTCAATCAAAGGTGTAATACCTTGAGACATTTATTACAATAGGCTATGATAAATTAATTATTCTAACATTAACAAGTTGATAACATAGATGAAAATTTGTCCAAGCTAAGTTTTTAACTCCCATCCTCTAGGAAATATAGAGATGATATGAGTGGATTTGGTATTGGATGCATGTATACCACCCTCAATATTATGGAAGATGGACTCAAACATCACCAATTGTTGTAGAACAAGTAAATGATGTTTAGGGTAAATGGCCTATAATAGATCTTTTTTATAACACATAAGAAAAATAAAACACCTAATCTTGTTTAAAATACATTAGATATATATGGATTTGAACTAAAACACATAAAAAAAGATGGGATATAGTGTTAAAAGACTCAAAAAAAGAGAACAAAGTGTTTTACCCTAATTTGGTTTTAGAAACCCTAATAAGATAGAAACTAGTAGAATAACTCAAATTAATAAATATGGCATTCAAACATACATCTGGATGAAAAATATTGAAACTAATTGCAATGATTTTACAAGTGGCATATGATAAATATAGTAAGAATAATAAACTGATGGGTACTTAGCTTTTTTGGTTGACTATCTAACTGTGACTATATTTTGGTAGTGAAAAACAAGCTAAAGCAGCCCTGTGATTCATCTGGTTTAGAAAATTTATTTCTAATACGGTTGGTTCTATCAAAACTGAGTTAGTACAAACTGTAAGAACTAACTTATAGTGGTCAGCAACATATATACCTAAAATGGGGTTGTGACCGTATGATCACATTTGCCTACCTCTAAAAGATATGTATGTGCCCGTGATTCATCCCATTTAAGAACTCTCTTTTTCTGTGAAAGGTTAGTCCCATCGAATGTGAATCAGTACCGATTGTAGGAACTAACCTATAGTGGTCGGTACTAACCTATGCCTAAAAAATGTCTATGATTGTATAGCCACCTGTGCCTAAATCTATAATCTTTGTATATGCAATATCAAAACTTGATGAAGCATGCAACTCCAAAAATCACCCTCCTTCACCTTGAAACACTAAGTGTGCTTATGAGAGCTATATCTATAAAAATTGGAAGCATGTAATGGGATGAGTTGACCCCAATCGTCCCCATTTGGTAATTAACTATTACCTACCTATCCAATACTTTAATTAGAGAAATCAAGCCACATGTAGTTCTCTCACCTAGTGTGATTTTGTAATTATGATCCTTCATTATATGTGTGTAGCTACTGATTTGCATTTGAAATTTAATAATGTTTGCTTTGACTTAGATTTGGTATGCTTTAAACTTGGCTTATGAATGCTTCTTATGATAGATTCATAATTTAGGAAGAATAGGGTAAATTTTATAAATGTGCAATAATGTATGGATGTGTACCAGATAAAGGCCAAGATCCCTATTAGTGAGACCTTAATATGTGTGTGTGTGTGTGTATGGGTCCAATTGGGTATTTTCTCATGCCACTGACATGCTAGGCAGATGGGTCAACCTTACAAAAATATTTTATTTTAAAAATTAGTAGTTTCTAAGAGAGGTTGGTATTGAACGAATCAGGTTAGTATCGATTAGTGATAATGATCAAAACTAATGAAACTGACTTATGTACAAGTAAATTGAACTAAAGGTTTAGAGATATTTGTACAAGATATTAAGTAGGTTTGAAAAAAATGGTGAGGTTTTCATAGGTATGTAGTAAAAGAATGGAGGGGTCAAACTCATAATATAGCATGTAGGTGTAAGAAAATGGTAGGTTAGGACCATTTTTGTGTGTTTAAGTCATGCATGGTAGATATGTCATATTTTTTATTGTCAAGTACCTAATACCAGATTTTAGTATCTACAAATCTCCCCCCCCCCCATTTTATTCGAGTAATGGAATTATTAGATTAAAATAAAAAGATATACCTAAGTGTGTAAAACACACTTTGTCTTTGGTATGAAAATCCAATTGTGTAGGTCACTCAATAGCAAAACCTCAAACCAACTTGTGTGTCAATGTCCATAGATTGAAAATTTTAATATGAAATTGAATTTTTGAAAATTTAAATAGTAAGGAAGGAATGTAATTATGTGTTATTGAAAACCATGATTCCATTACAACATGTTGGAGATGATGTTCCCTTATTGAAGCATTGGATAAATGTTTGCTTCTTTATTGAAGCACATGGAGAGTAGGGGTGATTATGCCCTAATTTTGTGTAACTATGAAAACCCTTGGGTTGGGGAGATATATATCTCAATCCTCATAAATGTGTTGAGAAGTACACAATGTACTAACCTAAATAACTATGCAATAAAGAAAGAGGGATCCATATGATGGGTTTCCTAAAATAAAATAAATCAACCACTATAGATGGCTTATATATTAAATTATATATATTGTCTCTAGTTCTCTCAAGTTCACTCCATGTAAAACAAAATGAATGATTGAAATAGAATAAAAATGTCCATGTCCCCATCATGATTGTAGGTTTGATTATGCAAATTTACTCAAATTATCTCAATGTATAATAGAATTCATGATTGAAAGAGAATGAACAATGTTCATGCCCACATCATTATCATATATTTGATAAGTGTAAATTGTAATGACAACTATTTTCCATTCAGCTCTAAAATATGTTGTTATGTATGTGCATGAACCAATATTATGCCTCATGAATCTAGAAGTGTATATATGTGTATGAGCTAATATCATTCCCCCAAAATATGTTCTAGTTGATATAGAATGATATACATTCATATTCTAATTTTGATAACCTACATCTAAAATGTATGGGTGTGTGGAAACTAGTAATTCTTGTTCCTGTAAATTGTGTACACATGCCCATGCACCCAAGTGTGTATGAATTTGTACTCAAATATCTATGAATTGAGTGCATATACATTTAATACACCCTCATAATCTATATTAATGTGCCAATATCTATCATTTAACTAAACCATTTGATATATGAACCATTCTAAATTTTTAAAATTTGTACTCTGATATGATTTCTATTCATAAAATCTTATGTCTCTATAACAATCCCATTATAATTCCCCTCATTTGATATGGGGGATGTGTCTTATAAGTCACTCACATCAAAAGAAGAGTTAATTTTATAATTTCATGTATAAAGATAACATCATGTATAATCATGTGAGTATGTAGAGAGTATGTCATCATAATAATGTATGTGTCAATCAAGGCATGCATGTAACATATGTAGTATAGATCATATAAGTTTCATATATTAGGTAGATGTATCAATGAAGCTTGCAGTAGAAGGATAACTAAATAAAATTATGCATTAATAGTGCACGATATGGATCATGTCACCATTTAATGTCAATAAGCTCAACAAGCGCAACAAGCTCAAGTGTTAGTCTCACACATAAGGCCAAGGGCCACATACAAGGGACATGAAGATGTTGAAAACAATGGACATAAAGATGTCCCATCAAACAATGCCAAGGGATATATGTAATGGACATAAATATGTCACAAAGAAGGCCAAAGGGCCACACATAACAGACAAACACAAATGTAAGATAGTAAAAATAACAATTTAGCATATAATAAGTAAAGACTAGTTTACACCATCAATGTTTATCAATGTCACATCACAGTATAATAAAATATGCATGTAAAACTATGTAAAGTATTGTTGATGGGTTATTTAACATACCAACTTAGGTGGGATGGTTTCTCATCTAGCCTCTCCTAAAAGGAGTTTCAAATATTTACTCAAGGTCTATATTTGCCAAGTTTTGGCATACTGGGTAACCCAGTTGGTCTATTCGAGACTATTCCATTACAAGGGGCCTGCTGGTTTGAAAATTTAAATGTGACTTTAAGCTTCAAAAAATTAGAGGATAATGAAAGTTTTTCACTCCATTGATACGGGTTTAAATCATATGACAAATAAGAACAACCATTATGCATATATTTGATTTACCCATATCAAAATAAGCTTTTTTAGGATTTAAATAATGGATATGTAGCTGATTTTTAACATGTATATTATGTGTTATTCAACAATGAAAAAATGGTAATAAAAAACTCTTTCAATCAAGATAAACATGTGCAACATATTCCATTTAGAAACTATATTAAACCCTAGCTAATTGATTTGATAAAAAAATGCAAAAGATAGGTAAATAGAGAAACTAAAAAGCTTACTACAATGAGTACGAAGTTGAACCATTTAATAAAATGAAACCCCATAAATTAGTCTTTTACCTAATCAACAAATGTACAACCACATCATAGATGATGCAAGCATCTTGAGATGACTCAACTATGATGAGAATGATGACAAGCACCATTTACAGGTGTAGATCATGAAACAAAACCTTCAAAACCTTATATTAATCAAAATATTCATTTTGATAGCCAATTTTTGGGCTTAAATTGATCATTCGGTTATAATTTTGATCGCATAACAACAATGCCAAGTGAAAGTGAGGGAAAAATTACACTACAAATCGAGAAAAAATATATAAAAGGAAATGACTGGTTCAATATGTCTTCAAATATCAACAAAGAGACATCTCGAACTATATATACAATGTGGACATATATAGACATTTACATTCCAATGGTAAGGCATTTTCCCTCCAAAATGTAGATGTATCCATTAATGTACCTCCACCAACATTTTTTTATTTGAATTTCCACACCACACTCCACCTTTTTGCCTTTCAAAACCTAAACAATAAATTAAAATATGTTAATTATTTTCATTAAAATAACTATTGTCACTTATATTTACACCCTTTGAGGATATGTCAAAGCTCTCCTCATCCAAGTGGCATAATGGAAACACCTCTAGGCTTGTAGGTAGCCTAAGGAATGAGGTAAATCTCTAGATAGGGCTAGCTCCTTTGATGTATCACTTTGGATCACAACTATAATCCAACTTGGGGGTTGAAAAGGGAGAGATGTAACTGAAAAAAAACTATCCTAAAGGAGATGATACACCAAATAGACTGATGACTTCCAATCATATGCATGTTACACTTGAAATCAAGGGACAAACTAAACATATTCTTCTCCAATCTTCATCTTTTCACATCAATATTACATTGTGAGGTTATGGATGAATGTAAAAAGTTAGGAGGACTATAAAATAGGCCTATGAGGGCACTAATGAATAGGATAACTCACTAAATACTTGACATTTCCTAGAACACTTCACATGCCCTGCAAGGAGAAGCTTTCTAATTATAAATAGATGATATAATGAAACAATCATGCTAAGGAAACAATAGTTATCACTTATGAAAAATCAAACATTCCAAATGAACACACTAATAAAATTCATAGAATAGGTAACAATTAGTATTATTATTGATCAAAAGGTATACAAATGATCATGGTTTCACCATACTCTGGTGGAGCATACATTATAATGCCAAAATGGCTAGTTCTTATAGAACTTGAGAGAGGGAGGAGAAGAGATAATTTCAAAGGTCACAAGGAAACTTGTCAAGTTGATAAAATATTTAATCATACATGATAATAGGATATGGTATGAACCATGCAAGGTTATGGATCCAAAGTATCCATCCAAGTCATCAAACTCTTATAAAGTGGAATAAAACTCCTCAATCTGGCTCAAAAAAATTGCCTGCATGATTAGCTTTGTTTGAATGCCTTATAATTAAATAGGACCAATTTAAATGATTTAAATTAAGGTTAAGGGGTTTAATAATGCATCTCCATACATTGGTTTTAGGCTTGGTACTCTAGAAACACTTGGAGAAGAGCTATAATCATCTATAGTCCAAAAAAATCCTCTTTCATGTACCCTGCACACTTTTCCTCAAAATTGGCATCAATTTCTCATGAAAATATGTGGGAGGGAGTGTATTAAAATTTTAAAGACCCTCAATGGCTCTAGAAACATTAGGGACACCTTAAAATCACTTTTCCTTAGAGTTTTCACACTTCTCACTAGCTTGTCCAATATGCTAGTTTTGATTGGCTGAGATGAGAAATCCTATTGAGGAACTTAGGAGTTGTTATAAGGAATAAAATGAATATGTGGAGTTATCACAAGTCTTAATATTTCTCCCAAAGTTTTCTTCCTCTTTAGACTCCTCCTAGAACTTGCACAACACAAAAAAATGGTCAAAAATACCCTATTTATCATCCTATCTATATAATTCCATATAGACAAAAAACATGGGGGGCATATTAATCGAATCCTCTAAAAGATAAAATCACCATCATAGTCAAACTGGATCATTAGAATAGTTTTACATCTTCATTTGTCTAGACTGGTCCTTGCAATGCTCTTGGAGGGTTTTTAAGTAATTTTGATTCTTAAGGTTCGTTCATAAAGGTCTGACCTCCAAGTTGCCAACCAATTTCACAAATTAATAGTTCAAGACCTTTGATAACATCCATAAACTCCTATATCTCCCATGTAAAATATATAAAAAGATATGACCACTCGAGCCTCTCCTATCGAGCTTGTCCTTCACTTTCCTGCAAGTTTGAGTTAATATGATGTTTAGGATTGGATTCCTTTGGTTTTTTTTGCACTTTAAAAGAATTTAAAAAATATTTATAGGTCTAAAAAACATGATTAAATATTTTAAAAGGCATATCCAAAGCTAAAAGTGTGAAATACCTCCTCTTTAGACATTAGGCCTAATCCTTGCCTAGTAGGCCTACCTGTACTCTTGAGGGTCCAAGGCACTTTGTTTGGTTTCATAATAAGTTCCCCTCAACCTTACATGCCTTTTATAAAGGTCCAACATCTCCTGAAGGGTCACTTTGACACCTTTTCCCAAAACTGTCAAGGTTTGTGCATGGAGTGTCCTCTGTTTGAGACAATATAGAGGGCACTCTCCTATTTACTCAGACCAATGTAAATACTTGATGAGCCCCATAATTTTTTTAATATTACTTACACAAAAATTCAGATATTTATTCAATTATTATATCCTTCAAGAACACTAAGCACCAATACAAACTGTCAGGCAAGACTGTGGGTAGGGTTTCAAGACAATGGACTATGTTTGGCCTTTGAAAGGTTATTTTTATGTTTAATTTATATTTTCAAGGGTACATAAATATTTTAATGACTTTTATGGATTTTTTCCAATTCCCATCATCACTACAACCTTCCATATATACTCTGCACACACCCTAAACTCTCAAATAACATGCATCTTCTGACTATGTTTTTATTTGGAAAGACCCCTACATGTAGGTTATTATGCACATTTGGGCCCTAGTTTTTAGTGAATAAATAAATAATTATGAGATTTTAGGTCAATTTTCAATGATTTGAACCTGTGTATCATGTTAGGTAGTGCCAATACTAAGCATCTTCAGTCCTTAAGCTCACTGCCTGACTGAGACAACCTGCCTAAATGACCCTTGTTTATACCATTTGCATAGATTAGGATTTGTTAAGTGTTTATGTATTCTTTATATCTTAAAATATCATTCATTAGGTGTTTTTACCCATGTTCATCTCACATAGGCATGGGTCTAATCAAAACACTCTCTTTGCTTTGTCTGGTCTAGACTGTAAACACAAGTTTTCTGACTGTGTTAGCCTATAAGAAGGTACCTAGAGATGTCTTAGGTTTGATTAAAATTTTAAAAGAATGCATAAAATTATTTAAGCCTTAGAATCTATTTTATCATCTGATTGGACCTAATGCTTACCTTTTACTCACCTTGGATGGCTAAAACACCATCAAAACTCATTTCTTAAGTCATTGCCTGCCCTGTCTCAGTTACTCAAAGTTGACTATAAGTGGATATTTTACCTGAATGGATTTGATCATGATGATAGAGATTTTTTTTGAAGTCAGAGGGTCAAATAGAATCTTATGGAATCATTAATTGTGTTAAGAAACTTACCAACCTCTTAGGTGACATGTTTATCCCATTATCTGTCTTAGTCAACATAATGGTCGTAGGTGTGCTTTTTCATGGAGTTATAACCCTATAGGTGTTTGTTGAGAGTAAAACCCACATACCAACTTGTTTTGGTGGTCCCTATATCATAATTAAACCCTCTAATCTCTCCAAAGACTCAAATGGGTCTTCAAATCTTCCTCCTTCCTCAATGTTTATTCCAGAACACTTTTTTACCTTCTTGCTATTGTAGGTGCTCACTAAGGCCATATATATAGACTGTATGTGGTTATTAGACTTTGACACCTATCTCTAAAAATCCTCACAATGGTTTTTCATGCCATGAATTATATCTTAGATCATTCATAACTATTTCCATATGCTATCATGATCTATCCTTACATCCAAAGGTGTGAGGGCTTTTAGGACTCATGGTTGTACACTTCACTGTCAAAAAATAGTGATGAGGAGTGCATGTTCAAGCCTTCACCATCAAGAGATCCAAAGGAACAAAAAACTTTTTACTTATTCCAAGTTGATCCCATATGTGAGAGCTATAGGGTATGCTCACTTGGGTGCATCACAAGTCTTCAAAATCCTATTGTAAGCCTTTAACCAAAAGCGTAGGTGCTCTGTTTTGTACCTTTAGGGATTGAAGCCCTAAATTCTATCATTGAGTCTTTAGAAGGTAACTCTCAACTTGAATTTACCAATAAAAACCTCAGATATTTATTCCATGGTTCACCAAATTATTAAGGCTTTAAATAAGGATTACAACATGTTTCAATGCCTCAAAACAAACTTTTAAATTCCCTAAGTTGTCACCTGTAGGTGGCCATTTTCCTATACACAGGTAGTAAGGAGAATGCAGGTAGTGCACTTTAATTTTGATCCTTTTATGAGTTAAAAACTTACCTCCATGATTATAAATTCACTCTTCATTCCTCAAGGAGTTTTAAACCATTACTAAGGCTCTCATAATGGCATGACATAATCAAGAAAACTCTTGTATGTGTGTATGGTTGAGTATAGATTGTGAACATGAAATGGAGAAGAGTGTGAATGAAAAATATTTATGGAAACTCAAGCTCATTACCAATTCATAAATTTTATTGATTTCCATGAATTAATTCTTAATATCAGTTCCAAATCATCTCATTCAACATGAAAACACTTGTAGACATATGGAATGGAGCTGGCAGGTATCTAGTGGCTAGTTAGTGTGGTGTTCATGACTTCAAACCATGAAACATTTATTAGTGAAAGAGGATTAAAAGGTGAATAAGGAGTCAAAAAAATATTTGAAACATGAAAATGATCTTAACACAACTTCTTAGAGCCATGAACCAGCTTGAAACTCCTGAAAATGGTGAAAACTACCTACAACTCAAAAAATTGTATCTTCTTACAACTTTGAGATACTTGACTCATATAAAAACCTTGAAATATGAAAAAAAATATGGGAGACATGAATTTACATAGTCAACATCATCTTTAACTATTATAATCAAGTGGATTGTATGGATCTGCTCAAACCAAGGTAAAACCTATAGGCTACATAGATTAGTAGACAGATTTAAAAGTTCAACTTATTAGGAATGGTTCACAAAGTTTATGACACAATTCCTATATAAACAAACATAAAATTGAATATTATTAAGTATATAATATACCCATAAAATAATTTTGCCTGAAACCTTGCATGCTGGTCGTACCAAGTAAAAACTTGAAGGTTACTTTTGGTTGCTAAGAAGGGTAAAAAAGGAGCAAAACGGTTTTACCCTAGAAATGACACTTTCAAAGCATTCCAAACATATAAATGAACACGAGTAATTTTAAGAGTCATATTAAAACCTTTTCCCATGGGTACACTTCCCAAAGAGGTCGTATAAGTGCCAAACACTTTTTTTCTTCAAGAAAATTGCCTTTTTTTTAGGGACATACCACTTTTCAATTAAAAATGATTGGTTAAGACCTAATATGACACATGGGGCATGACATCACCCTTTGGATTCTTCACACTTCCCAAGAAACCTATACAACTCATTAAATGCACCTTTTTTACCCCTAAAATTACTCAACATGATATGTTGGCTAATGAAATAAGTGATCAAGGATAATATATCATTGAATAAGATTAAATGACCTATGATATACCTTATGAACAAATATTAAACCAATTAAAACACATAAAAGTTAGGTTTTTACTAGGGGTGCCCCAATTTGGCCTAAAAGTCAAATTTGGTCAACAAGAATTTTATAACAAATTAGGTGATGAGAAAGAGTATAAGTTTTAATTGGTATACCATTTCCTAAAATTGATTCCATGATGATGAATAGGTCAAATTTAGTTTCCTGATGCCATAAATGAATCACAAAATGGAGCCATGGTTCAAAAGATATACATTAAAAACCAAAATGTGGTTCAAAAAAATCACTCGTAGACTTAATCAAGCTTTTAGGCTCAGAAGGAATGCACTTTTTTTTAAATTTCAATGCTAATTAGGCTTAGAAAGATTAATAAGCAAAGGATTATCATTTTTAATGGGTTTTAGACCCAATCAACACCCCAAATATCGATCAACATTAATTTTAGTTTGAGGGGGTTTATAGACCTAATCAAGTCTAGGACCCTCGATTCGTTATATGGGCCTCAACAAAAAAAATCTCATGTTATAATTGGGCATTTAAAAACTTGTGCATCATTTCTTGGTTGTGAAAATGGTGGCCACATTCTAATTGAGGCCTATAAGCCTACATATAATTATAAAAGAGTAAGAGAGGAGCCACAAACCCAATTGGGGTCTAGGTCACAATTAATATAGAAATGAAGCCTTGGGGACTCTGCAAACCTAACTGCCCAACTATGACTATGACAAAGGGATTAAACCCTAATAGACTTAGTTAGGGATTTATCCTCAACCACCACTACGTTCACTGATGAATGAAACAGAAACTAAATTAGGATTTAAGTCCCACCTAACAAAGTGACTCAAAGCCAAACCATGCAAGACCCAAATAGGATTTCCAAACCCAATTATAACTACAAGATCACAATTGAATCACATCAACCTAATTGGACCATAAATTTTGATTAGAAATATAATGACCCCACACATAAAACTTAGATAAAATTAGAATGAAAATTTTGACTAGCACTAAGAAGCGTGACTTTAGAGCCTAAAGACCTAATCAGGATTTAGAAGCCTAATTAGAACTAAAATAAAAACTTTAAAAATCTCATTTCCTACCCAAGTGAAAATTTTGAATAGGTCTACTAGGCCAAATTTGAGTACCATATAATTTTTTGTGAATAATGTTTACCCTATTGCTGCATTTTGTGAGTTGTCTACGACATTGGGAAGCTAACTCCAACGTGGTCATCATGACCTAATATTTTTTTGGAAAGCATGCCAATAAAAACATATTCATATTCTCATAACCAAGTTCCCCTTTTTTTAATATAAAGAGCATTTTAATGACTTAAAAAAAATTCTTCCAAATGTGTCAAATAGTGATTTGTCTTATTTGTTTTGTAAGTGTAAATGTGGATAAAGTGAAAAGGGAGTCTAGAAGTGGATGAAAAAGTGCATAGAATATTTGGAGGGAAAAATATTTCCCTCAATTGACTAAATATTTTATAAATAGCCAATCCAAATCTAGTTAAAGCATTGGCTCATTTTTTATCCATCGGAGACATTGTGAACCAGTCCTTTTCCTTATGCATTTTTATGGTTTTGTAATGTAATCTCTCCCTCTCTCTCTTTCTTAGAATTGATGTTATGTTTCCAAAATTGTAACCAAATGTTAAATTTAAGCCCAAAATTTTGATATTAAAGCAAACACATTTATTAATTGAACTGTAGAGATTTTATTTCACTTCCTATGCATGTTAATGGTGGTAGTGTTAATCTACTTCTCAATTTTCCTCTCTCTAGACTCTTGCATGATTTTTGTTTTTGGTTGTGTATGTTGGCTAGGTAGGAGATTTATTTCATGGGTACATTCAATTAGGAGGGTCAAATTTGGCTTCACTTCAATAGGATTTTTCTCTTTTCTCTCTCTTTATTATGCACTTTTGTATTAATTTAGTTAGTTAGGGTTTTAGTTAGATTTGGATGCAATGATTGCAAGATATCATTCTTATAATTTTATGCAGTGTTGAAAGTTTATGATGTAATAGAATGAACATTAAAAAATAATCATATTTATTTTCTTTAAATGTCAAAATGTTGATTTCTCTTTTGGGTAAATTTGTGCATGTTTTGTTGTTTTCTAAAACGTATTCAAAACCCATATGAATGAAAAAACAAAACATTCATTTCCTTCTTATTTATTTAAATTTAAATCCATATTTAAAATTTCAAATTAGTAGGCCCATTGTATTGGAATAGTTTCCCATTCAGTAACTGAGTTACTCAATATGTCATGACCTGATAGATGTAGACCTTAAGGAGATGTATGGACCTATTTTTAGGAGAGGATGGCTAGTCCATCGTATTGCTTAGAATTGTGTGTCAAACAACAAATCAATCTTATGAATAACTAAAAAGACGTGTAAACAATCTAGATAGCTCAACATGGTAGAGAGGTCATATAGAGATATAATCTGTAATAGTGAAACCTATGGAATAAAATGCCATAACATCTATATGTCCATGTATAACATGTATGTCCTATATCACACTCATATACTATGAAATACATGTGTATGAAAAGAATATGCCATCTACCAAACATGTGATAAATGATATATGTAAATAGTGTAATCATGTCATGCTTAGAGCTTGATTTTTTTCTTTTTTGAATATTTTGAATGTTTTTATATTTTATTTTTATTTTTTGAAATATTTGAAATAATTTAAATAAGGCCAAGTGGCAATGATTTTAAAAATAAAATAATAGGAGTGATCCAAACAATTTAAAACATGTGTCAAGGCATAGTGTGTATTAGATGTGATAGCATGGCTATGTGGATAAAGCAAAATTAAACAATATGCCCAACTATATATGTAAATCACAACAATTTATCTCAATAGCATATGTAGAGATAAGGATATACATGCCCCAGTGGGTAGGACTCAATTTTTTCTCATGTAATATGTATGTGATCATGTAATCTCAATGGAAGACATAAAGGATGTATAATTACTCAAAATATAAGAGTGAGAAAGTAGAATTATGAAAAGGATCATGCTTAGAATCATTATAGGATAACTATCACAAATGTCTAGATCATGTTAACAATAAGGGGGCAGGGCCAAGTGAAAACACAACGAAGGGCTACAAGAATTATCAAGGCCATACCTTATGTACAAGATAGAAGGGTAGCAAAGGATGATCTAAAAAATAGTCATGAAGAAGATATGTACAATGATATGTGTTGTAGCCAACTAAAATAACTCATGTAAATATCTCGTATCTGGTGGTATCAATATCTCATTAAATTGGTACAATCTATCAAATATATCTGATGTAGATGTACCTAATTCAAAATTTAAATTTGGATATGTGAACTAATTATGTGTTATGTGATATTCATCATCACTATCATACTTAAGTTTTTCATACGTATGTCGAGTACTTATAGTGATTGTGATAGGTTTTGAATTTTGACTATCATTTGATTGTGATCTTGATTCTTATATAGATGTATCAACCTGAATAATAATTTTGTCAATAAGATTTTGTATTTGATGAGATGTATCCATGGTAGTGTTAGTTATCCTTGATGTTTAGAAATAATTTGTCTACCTCTAGACACCTAAATTTTGTCACATTTATTGTCGTAATTATCTTTGATTAAGTTGACACACTAACTTAACTACCACCCTAACTTCAAATTTCATCCTAACATCATTTCTCTCTCCCTTTTTTTAATTAATTCATATTAATTAATCATGCACACATAATTCTTCAAAACTAATTAAAATCTAGAATTTTCACTTCATCCAGACATCTTCCACACTTCTTTCAACCAATTATTGAGTCATCCAACCACCTTATTAACTTCATCAACCAATTTTTGAGTCATTATTGAACATTTCAACTAACAGGGTGAGTCACTTAACTAACTTGACCCATTCATGATGAGTCATTCAACTACCAACTAAATCTATTTATTTCTCTCACATGTATGAGGAATTAGTATCTTCCACTTGGATGAGGTCTCAAACCTAACTGTTGATAATTAACATTATCTAATAAATCTAGATTTATCTCAACCATCTATTTTCTCCCATGAAAATCTATAAATAGAAATATTATCCTTCATGTTCGTCATTCACCTTAAAAGTTATCAATTTTCTATCAATTTTATTATGTGCATTCATTGAGAAATCAAACTTATGCACCCATATGCTGCCCAATTGACATTTATTTGGAAAATGAATTGAGCATCTACATTTTAAAAAGTAAGAGCAAATTAAAAATCACAATGGAGAAGGTGATGATGTATTCGACATAGTTTTTTAAGTATTTATATGTTTAAATTTATTTTGTTTTATTAGCTCTATTATAGGCTCAGTTTGGATTTAGTATATGATTTGTACATTTCATTTTTCTAGATTTATTAATTTCTAAATTTTAGATACACATTCTAGGAGACCTGATGGAACTTTTTCTAAATAGTTTTCATTTTATCTTTTTTTTATTATTTGTTTTGACAGTTCAATTAACTTCTTTTTTATAGCTATGTAGCTTTTAGGATAATTTGGATCCAAGTTGCTTATTTTTTCCCCTCGAATCTATTTTAGGTTTTTAATTTAAAAACACATGACTATTAAAATAGCAATGACTTTTAATTTATAATCTATATATTTTTTTTATTTTTTTCAAGTTGGTTCATCTTTAAACTAACACTAACCTATTAAAATTGTATGTAAATCTAAATTATAGTTTAAGAGATATCATAAAATCTATGACTATTTTTTTATAGTTTTTTTAAATACATGTCTGTTAAAATAATTATAACTTTTAATTTACAAATTGATTTTTTGTAATTTTTTAAAAGTTTGTTTGGTTTTATAATAACATTAATTTTTTAAAATTTCATATAAATTTGAATTATGGTTTAAGATATATTGACAAAATCATGAAAAAAATTATGTTTTTCTAATTTTTAAGTGTATATTTTTTAACATTTTGAATAACTCACAAGTTACTTGGGTTGCCCAATATTCACAAACAAACTACTAACAATTTTTGTGTAGGGATTCTTGTCAAAGAACGTAAAACTAAGTCAAAAATTATATTTTTCTTTATTTAGGTCTTTATTGCTAACCCTTTTACTTATTTCAAGTTTTGTTTATTACAAGTATTAATTAACTCACATTTAATTTTATTGTAAAGTTTTCCTCTATATGTCATAAAATTTTACATATATTCTTTCATTGGGATCACATTAGTGATAATACCTAGAAATCAAAAGTATTTTTTGTGATTTTGTGTTATCTAAATTACACTTACATATGTTATTTCCTTGGCGTCACATTGGTGACAATACCTTAAAATTAGAAACAAGTGTTAACATTTTTTTTGTTTTTCAAAGACTTTATCGATCATGAATTTGTTGTGTTGTGGAGCCTATTTTAAAATTACAATGTATTTTCAAATACTGTTTATTTTAAATGTGCTATACACTCTATATGTATTCTCACCAAGGTTTGGGGCTAGGCTAGGTCTTGAACAGGGGTTTGAGGGTGGCAACCCTCGAAAAGTAGGGGTTTGGAGGAAGTAGCTCCTGACAAATGGAGGTTCGGGGGTGGTAGCCCCCCCCCAAAAAATTTGGACCTCTTTTAATGGGAAACCATTTTGGGTTGATTCTGCCCATGGTTTTGGTACCCATTGTTTTGTAATACTGCTTTGTTGATGTATTAGGTAATACATCATGAGAACTAGGGTTTGAGAAGAAAGAATAGTGTGTGAATTTAGGTACAAATTTAGGAGGGTTTATTGAGCACAGCTCCAAACAATATTTGTGTATTGTAATTGTGAAGAAAGATCAGAGAGTGATTGTACTCTGGTGGCTTGTAATAAAATTTGAGAAAGTGTTTCTTGGTGGATGTAGCCCACATTGGCTGAACCACGTTAAATTTGGTCTTCTTATTATTCATGTTTATCTCTATTCTTTATGCATCTTTGTTTATATATATTATTACGATTCTATGAAATTATTTTGCATCAATTTCTAGTTTTATTCCTAACAAAATTTCATCACCATATGGTAGGCTAAACCTCATGTACCAACAAAGTATATAAATTGAAGATATGTTGTTTTAATTGCCTAAGTGGTTGTGTGTTTTAAACACACCATGATGTGAGAGGGTTTTATCCTTGAATACTTAGGGTTTCAACAACAACTTTGAAGTCTAATTTTTCTGACATCAACCTACTAAAATCTTATGATTGGGTTGGGAACATACAAAATAAACTCTTTTATATGCACATATTAAAATAAATTATTCTATGGTCTTGGGATTTAAAATATCAAAAGATATATAGATGACTCCCCTTTATAAATACTTTTCTAAACCTTAAACTTTAAGATATCCCTTCATCTATTTGAATTGTAGTGCATCGACAAGTAGTTAGCTCCACAAAACTACTCTCAACTTACCCTTGAATTTGGGTTAATTAGGCTATGGCTATTGTTCTACCTCCATAGTTAGTGATCTAAAACATTGGATTGACACTTTCCAATAGATGAACTAGTATATATGAGAGACTACAAGTTATCCAGGTCCCTTTGCCTAGATTTTATCCCTTTATGTGACTTTCGTGGTTTTTTTTCATCAAAGCAGAGCTTACTTGTTCTTTTTATTTCTTTTTAATCTTCTTATGAAATACACATACTTGAATCTTTTATTTGTAAACCAAAGTTTATCTTTTGAAACAAAACTTTATCCAAAACAACCAATCCCAAGTCCAAACCATTTTTAAAATCTTAAAATCCATATAGAGTCTAAAACACCTTGAATCCAAAACCATATTGAGTTATGGCACACAAAACCAATCTTGATAGAACCTACATGCAACAAATATTATTTATAAATAAAGATGATTTCTTTCTATGCCTCATAGAGTGAGGTGCTCATCTTCCTAGCAACCTTGATCCCATCTATTTAGCCCAACTCATAAGTAGGGAACCCCAAACCATTCCACATCAACATCAACCTACCACTAGTCACTTCATTATCCAAAATCAACCATGTCTCCCATCTATTATTTATAGGCTTGATTCCAACATCCTTTATCACACTAGCAAAGGAAACCAAATTCTATCAGCCCTACCATCTAGCATCACTTTGGCCCCAAAGCCATAACAAATCCAAAGCACCCAAACTGATGTAGGAGCATCATCTCTAAATTTTGTAAATAATGTCAAATTGTGATTTACTAGGTTCTAAGAGGTGTGTTTGATGATAATAAACCTTTCTAAGCTTTATTGTAATCCATTTCCTTGCAAAAATACATTCAAATTGTAATAATGGATTCAAATGTGTCGAGAGGGAATATGGACAAGTTATACATAGAAATTTCATATGTCATCTTATCATAAAGAGTCATTGAAGTATGTTCTAGAATTAATCTTGTGTAAATATGCTAGGATTTCATTAGGAAAGGTTTTAAAAGAAGAGTCTACATTGTTAAGAAGATAGGAGTTAATTTATAAAATTGAGGAAGAATAGATAGTCGATAAGACCTAAAGCATATGAGAATGAGCTAAATCAAGTTATGAGACAAAGATAAAATCAAGTTGTACAAAATTGTTAGGTGTGGATTTACAGACCTACAAGTCTATATAAAAGAGAAGAATTGCAAGTTTTAGAGTCGATAATGAAGATTTATAAGGAAGGAAGTAAGAGTTTATAAGAAGAATTATCCCAACTAGAGTTCAATAAGATATTATTGTATATGTAAGTCTTTGTTATAGTTACAATCATAAAACATGAGGGCATGTATGTTTTGAAAGTCTTATGATAAACTCTCGGGTCTATATTTTATGAGAATAAATGTTATAATGTCAAATGTATTTAAATGAATGTTTGGCATTATAAATAATGGTTTGAAGAATTGAAGGAATTTTGTTTAGATTGTGAATAATATTTGAAAGTTTATTGTCATGTCCCCTCTCTAGTACGACATGACACTTTACGTGGATTTGCCTATTCCAGACTCTCGTACGCAGATAGGTGGTGATGAGAGAGTCATTTTTGCATTTATTTGGCGATTGGATGGCTCATTATGCTCTTGAAGACATTATATTTATTTATTAATTTTTATATGAGGCCAAAATGTTATATTTTTAAATTTAGGTGCACTTTTTATTTTATAAAATTACTTTTTATTTAAAAAGTACAATGAGGTTTTTACAAGATGTATTACGAAAACTTCTAGAAGTTTCCAAAAAGTGCATAAATAGACCCCATGGGTCTCTCATTTGGCATCCGAGTTTATTTTCTCATTTGAGTCTTCTTGAGCATTTGCGGGGCTTGATAGTCTGCAAATATTCACCAAAAATCCTTGAGAACAATAACTCTCAAGAGATTGCATAACTGAGGAAGTGGAAGATCTTCTGAAGGGTTGCACATTGGAAGTGGTGTCCAACGATTTCATGTTAAGCTTCATTGAGTATTCAGACTGAGTTCAAGAGATAACAATTTGGAGTCCTTTGGTGAGGCAACTGCATCATCATCCAATTGAAGGGGCTACCCAAAGAAATAAAATTATATATATATATAATACAGTCCGTATAGGTACAGCATGTACCTATAACAAGGTACGGTCAAGGGTTTGCAAGATCGAATCAAAATAATATTCAAAAACTTCAGCCTCCAACAGCAGCAAACCACTTCAGCCTATTTTTCCTTACTATTGGTATCACCAACAGGTTGATATCACCTCCTTAGAAGGCTGCGTCACACCTTTTAACAATAGTGCAGGGTTTTAAAGAGCAGTTCATGACCATTAGGGCGAGGAGAGGCTATTCGAGTTCCTCACATGGTCTTAGCGACTGCCTAGAGATTTTCAGAGACACAGTATCTGAGCTTCGTGATTCATTATACGAATTGAGGGGCCTAGGCAAGAAAGACTCTGATTCTGATGATAGGGATGACATAGATTCTGATTCTCATGATAGGGATGATATAGAATCTCATTCTGATATCCAAGAAGATATATCTGAGGTGTGGACTTCACTGAGTATGGCAAACACTAATCTTGATACCTATTTCGATAGCTTATCAACTCAACAGCCAACAGCATCATCGGGTTTGGAAAAAAAAAGCACCATCGAGTCTCTTTCTGATTCAAGGTCATCACGTCATTTTGGTAGGTGGAAGGTCACATGCTATAGTTTAAACATTTGAAGATTACCGCTTGTAACAAACCAGGTTTCCATTCTATTTCATGTGCGCCATTGTTTACTACTCGATGTCTATCCAAGACAATATAGGAGATTCAACAGAGGCATAAAGGAGTAAGCTTAAAGGCAATAGAACTTGATTCGTGCTCACTAGAATCGATATTGAAATTTAAATATTCTATTCAAAACTGGTTAAAAGCAGCCAATCTTCCCTCCTCCTTTCAGCTATTGATGAACAATGCTGGAATTCTTGCAATGACACAAAGGTTTACTTCCAGTAGATATGGTAAGTTGTATTGCATAAGTTGTAGTAGAGCTAAAAGTGCCAAATGCTTTGTAAAGCCTGAAAGTTGTAATCAGTTACATCTCATAAATATAGATTGGGCACTATTTCGCATATCTGAATTGAGTAAATTTGTTGCTTAACCATTTCTACAGTCAGGCATTTATTTTCAATAGTTTACTTACCAACTGTTTGACGAAATTCCCTAGTGCAATATCAGTGTTTTAGTGATCCTATTAGTAAGGATCATTACATTTATCCGTAATGGAATCGAGAGAAATTCTCCATTCTCGGGTTTGATAAAATAAAATTTATAATAGTCAATGACTAAGAGCAGAATTTCAATTTTTGAAGACTGTTTGAGTTTTAAAGCTTAGATAAACATGTAACAATGAAGAATTTTCATCTAAGACCAAGCTTAAATTCTATTTTATCGAATGCTTTAGATTTATAGGTGTGATAGTCATATATAACTATTATGTTGTATGACTATCTAAGTTTATTTGTTCGTATATGGTTCAAGAATATAAAATTATACGTGATTGTTTGAAAGTAGTTTAATAAAAATGGGTCATTCCACACCTTTGTATAACCTCTCAGGTTAAGAGATATAAAAAGAATTAGTTAGCAGAATACTGGGTTTGAGGAATATAATTCTATCATAAATAGTTTATAGATTTGTTGATTAATGATTTAATATGTCATGTAATGGTGAAAATCCACCTAGCTTCAATTTGATATTCAAATTTGGTCTTGGCACGTGGATAAAGGTTCTATGAAGATGAAACTGTAAGAAAAACAATTTGCTCATCTATACATGGAAATCAAAATCATCAAATTGGTCTAGTGGAATGATGTTAGCACTTGTATTTAGAAAATTATAATGCTTCATTGGTCTAGAATTAAGATATTGTGAAATATGGGAATTATCCATCAATTTGTTTTTTATGAGTTATCCATTAGACGGTGTAAAATCAAAATTAGAGCATGGATAGTAAATGGATCATATCTTGAAAGCTATCAAATAAAAGGTTTTAAAATTTGGACAGTAGTTGAGCCTTTGAATTAAGAATCCAAGAAATATAATTATAGATTTATTGGTTATATATCAAGGGAAATATATCCAAAATACATTTAGCTACTGCAACAAAAATCTTGCAAAACTGTGTTTGTTTATTTTGAATTCAAAGGTGGATTGACTATAAATAAATAAATGAAAGTGGGATATAAATTGTTTGAATGAATATACAAATCACAATGTGTTATTACTATTGAAGATTATCATCACAACCTATCAATAATATTACCATTCTTAGTGGTTAACCTAGACAAGACAATCAAATAATGAACTTGCAATTCTTTGGACGAACCACTCAATGTTGTCTTTTAAACTTTAGTCATTGAAAACATAATCAATTTTCCACACACCAAACCCTTTGATGATAATGTTTCAAAACATAAATGGTATAGACAAAATGAATACTATGTGTATCATAATATTGAGATCCACTTTAATCATATATGCATGAGATTCAAAGATTACATCCAAAATAAGATTGATAAAAGGGACACTGAAGTAGAGCCAAGTGTATCCACATCTAAAAATCATAGCTTGGGGGTATAGAAAAATATCTTTATTAAGCATAATCAAGTTTCTCTACTTCCAAATCAAATTCATAATCTTCCACCATTTTTTGATGATCCTCCCTTTGATACACCCATTTTAAACCAATCCATAGTTGATCAACCCATCTTTGACTGCCATAGCCTACCTTAATTTTTTATTGAAGATCCTATCTTCAACCAAGATCCCATTTTTTACCAAGAGCCTATCTTCAGCCAAGATTTTATCTTTGACCAAGAACTTATATTTGACCAAGATCTTATCTTCAACCATTGCAAAATAAAAATGTATTATAATAATGTGAGGCTAGCTAACGAACTTTTTGTAGAACATTATGAGAGGGTTCCTTGTCTTAATTTTTTTGATATATATTTTTAACTTTCACTTTCCCTTGATCTTTATATTCTCTATGTACTTTTGGTATCCAAACTTGTTTGGAAGGATATGTAATAGTGCCTACATTATGTTATTCCTTATCATTTTTAACTATGAGTTCTCTAGGTTTTCTTCTGATAAGATCTCAATTGACCATTGGTTCCACAATGGGAATGCCTTAGATTGGGGTTTTCATGGTATAATATTAATTATAATAATATATTCTTATATAAATATCATCTTTATAATTATGATAGGTTTATGGTTCTTTTGTAGGGAGGGCCTATGATGTATTGGTCTTCATCAAATGAGTAGTAGAAGAATATGGATAAGGGGATTTTATTAAATGAGTATAAAATTTTCAAAATGTAATAACCCCTCTATCCATAATTTGTGTAATATTTTGTCATAATGTGTAACAATCATTTTATCGATGTCCCTTAATACCATGATAAATGCAAAATGTTTTGCTTTTTACTTTCTCAAGATGATGATGAGGGTGAAAATAGTTATGATGTAGAGTGATTAGCTTCTTATATAATAATGTATGTATAATATCATGTGGTCAATCTCTAAAACTGTTAAATGTGAGTGGTTACTTCTTATTTAAGGTAGTTTTATTCACTTTAGGTGTCACATTGTAAACTAACTATTTCCCTTTATTTAGAACCTTAACCTATTTTTTCTTAATTGGAAGATTTGCTTTAAAAAGACGAATAATAGTTTTGGATTTTTTGAATGGTACTTTTTTCTATAAATTAAAGTCTTCATGTGTCTTCTTTAGATTTGGATTGAGTGTCAACTCCTTTTCTAGTGTGAAAGTCTCATTACAAAGAGATTGAAATGAATCAAAAGTGAAATAAAACAACTTTACTTTAAAAGGATAAATGAGGCCCCTAAAAAATATATATTGTGTTTCCAAATCTGTTGGTTTGTATATCAATCGGTGTATACAATTCTTGAATTGTAAAATATATTCACAAACTAGCTTTGATTCACCTTGATGAAGAAAAGGTGAATGTTCATATTTAACTCTTGGTCTCTTCTTCCAAAGCTATCACATTAAGAATGTCTCTTCTAAATCAAGATAGGAGTGTAAAGACCCACTAAGAAGGGAATGAAACCAATCTAAGGTATTTCCAATTAAACTTTTTTGAAATAGTAATATTTGACTATTATCGTATTTGTCCATTGAAGCTTTGAAGTCTCTAAGATGTAGATAAGGATCACCACTTCCATAAAACACATGAAATGTAGGTATGAGGTTTTTGAAATGTAAGGGTGCATTTAGGATATTATGTATAATTAGCATTTCATAAATAACATTAGACTTAACCCAAGCATGACAGGTTTTATCTTATTAGGTTAAATGGTGTATTTTGTGTTGGAAGGCACCCCCAACATGCATTAAAGAAATGACTTCTTGGGAAGGGATATTAAGATCCTTAAGATTTTTGTTCAATTATTTAATCTTATTATTGTAAGTTTATATAGGTAAACTATTACGAATTGGAAAAAAAGGTCTAAGCACAAGTTTTTTTATATTGAACATATGTTAAGAAGAGTCATCATAATTATTTATAACATTTTCTTTCATAAACTCACATTCTAAAGATGCATCATTATTTATAATGGAAATATCATTTCCTAGAGGTTCATCCCATTTTGTTTCAAGATAAGGCTCATGTGAATTTTTTTTTTGATAAGGTATTCCCAGAGAGAAGGAAAAATCATCACACATGTTTGTATCCTTTATATTTTATAGAGAAAGAGAAGGAAGTGCACATTATTTTTTCATTTCTATGTAGGTCTTACACCTTTGTATTTTATAATGGTTAATGAGATGAAGTGTAGCAAAAACTTTTAGGATAAAAGAGGTGTATTAAAGGGGAAATATTCACTTTTTATCCCATGGAATGTGATTAGGAATATGGGTATATTCATTATTATTGTTTTCCTCTTTTTCTAGTGGGTGATTTAGAGAATAATGTAAAGAAGTGTGGGAAGTAAGTTTTTCAATTTCAAATTTAGTGTGTTCATTTTCTTCTTCACTATAATCTTCACTATTATACCAATTCTCTTGATTTTTATAATTATAATAATTACCATAATCATATCATAATCATGACAAGTGTATTCCTTGTCTGCATAACTAGCATCATTAATCACACATTTATTGGTCCATTCATTATCATAAACATTAGGGATGGAATTGCGAAGTAATAATAAATCCACATGATGAGGGATACTAGGGGTTTTTAATTGGTTCTCCATATTATATTTATTAGGCCTTAAACAAGCTATTGATATATAAACAAGGTCTAATCTGAATAAATAAGCAAACATGGAGATATTAGGGTTTTGGAAATGAAAACCCTGGGGCTAAATTTTGAAACTCTACAAGGATGAAACCTAGTGGAGATATATGGTTTGATCAGTGTAAAAGTTCCCCAATATGTTTTACCCTAATTTGGTTTTAGAGACATTAATGGGATAGTAATTAGTATAATAATTTATATTAATAGATATGACATCTAATCATACATCTAAATGTAATATCGGAACTAATTGCAATGATTTCATAAGTGGAATATGTTAAATATAGTAAGCAAAATAAAGGGATAAGTACTTAATTTTTTTTTTTAATAATTTAATTATGATTGTATTTTGGTAGTGGTAAATAAACTAAAGTATGAATGTGATTTATTTGGTTTAGGGTTATTTCTATCAGATCTAGGTTAGTGCCAATTATAAGAACTGACCTGTAGTGGTTGCTAGTTAGTTTTTCTAAAAAAGGAGTCTATTATTTTACAATCACATTTCCCTACCTCTAAAAACTATTTATGTCCTTTTGAATCATACTATTTAGGAACTATGTTTATATCTATACAAGGTTAGTTCTGTCAAATCTAGGCCAGTACTAATAGTAGGAAATGACCTATAGTTATTAGTAGTGACTTGCGACAAAAAAATAGATCTACGAATATACAGTCACCTTCTTATAGATTTTCAAGATCTATATGTGTGATGTCAAACCCTAATGATACACACAAATTTAGAAATTAGCCTCTTTTACATCAAAACCCTAGGTGTGTTTGTAAGGGATAAAAACTTGAAAAATAAGGAAAGTCTAATGGGCTAAATTGACCCCTATCACCCTCATTTGATGATTGACCAATGCCTACATATTTGATACTTTGAGGATGGAAATCAAGCCACACGTAGTTCTCACACTTTTTGATTATGAAATTTTGTTCATTTGCTATATTTATGTAGCTAGTTATTTAGATTTGATACTTGACAATGCTTACTTTGAATTGGATTTTTTATGCTTCAGACTTGTCTTCTGACTATTTATAGTGATATGTTTTTTATTTGGAAGAATAGGGAATATTCTATCAATGTGAAATAGTGTATATATGTGTACTAGATAAGTTCCAAGTCCCCTATTAAGTGAGACCTTGATTTGTATATAAATGATTCCAATTAGGTATTTTATCACATCACTAAAACACTAGGTTGTTGGGATATTTTTATTTAAATGTGGAAATAATTGGGATATTAACTCTAATAAAGATAAAATGAATTGAAGGATAACAAATAGTGTAAATGAATTGTAACTAGAAGAATGAAATTAAAGTACTTAAATGGACAAAGCTCTCATAAATGAAAGAAAATAACTATGGAAAGAACACAACATCAAACTCTTCAATAGGATAAATAAATCTTCAACGGCCTCATAATTATAAAATATCATAGTGAAAAATGCACATGAATATACAGTGGCATTTGGTGTATTGTTTTTGAAATCAAGGGGCATAATAAGGATGATTACCTTAGGTGAAATGTTTGGGCACTCCTTGCATCTTGTGAGATTTACCACAAAGGCCACCATGTGCACAATTTACTCTAATGAAAACAAGAAAAAGTATCCATGTGGTTTAAAATATGTGAATCTTCCAATCATAATACTAAAGATTTTAGGGTTATAGACATGATTCATGAGGCACGTGAACATGTTAAATAACTATTGGTCTAGCCAACCAAAACCAAGAATAATATAGTGGTTAGTGCCCCTATTGGGGAAGAGGTGGTGAATGGGGGGTTAATGGTTCTTGACACATACTTTTAAAAAGTACATTTAACCAAAAAATTACAAAAAGGATTTCCTAAAATTTCATACCTATAGGTATAACAGGGGTAAGCATTAAATGAATGACTGTCCTGTCATTTATGACCAAATGACATAAAAGGATAAGTCAAAGAAATATATGGGGATGATTAGTATTAAATAGCCATAATGGAAATGGATGTTGAAGGAAGGTATTAAATCCCAAAAATCAAAGTTAAATATCATGATGCACAATGGTGTTACCACCTGACCTCAGTTCATACCATCTGAACTTTTTTTACTAAGATATAATCCTAGATTAGATGATAAAGTAAACTACATAACACCTTATACCACCTATATTTATATATCACATCAAAAGGATATCTTGTAATAAGTGATGGAAATGATATGAAAATTGTAAGGTGAGCTTTAGTCTTCTTGTGAATAGGAGCAAAAGATGAATGAAACACTTTAACATAATCTTTCACAAGAACCAGTGGACAATGTTATATCAAAAAAAAATTCCTACATTGTGCATAGAAGGGATGATCTATATGATAAAGAATTGGTTAATGAATCACCTTATAAATAAGGCTGAAGTACATATACCATGCCTCGTTAGATAACATGAGGTTAAGGTTACACATAATGAAGGATATGATCAAGAGATCCTTATTGATGTAACAATATATGGATGGTAAATATGTGATATCCTCACCAAAATAGGTACCAAGGTAAACATTCTTATGTAAGAATCCTAACATAAGATGGGTAGTCCTATACTAAGGCCTTCTCCTCAAGTTTGTTTAGTGGCCAATAAAACTCACGTGTAACCCTTAGGAGTCTTGATGTATGTTTGTGTTGATGTGATGGGAATGAAATTTCATGCATATTTTGAGGTAATTATATTAGTTTAAGCCAATAACTACCCAATGTTACTTGGGATACCATGGTGTTACACCAATAATATAGCTATGAGATTTGATAGGTGGATCATGAGCTTTGAAAATGGAAAACAATGTGACATAATCCCTCTTGATCCTAAAAATGGCATAGCTTATGTCAAGATTACAGACATGGATGAAGAAGCTAATAACATATATAAAAAATATTTTATAGAGTGTTATACATTTGGATGCAGATAGTGAAGGCATTTTAGGGTGGGAATATGAAAATTCTATTTTAGATACCACAAGTATCACTTGCAACTGATGGGTACAAGAATATTATGAAGTAACTAGGTGTTAATATCACATCGTGAATTCAAAATGAGGTCATATACACTACATGTCAACATGAGAAGACCCAAAGGTAAAATAATCTTAGTTGAAAACAATAAGATTTGGGTTTCACACATCCTCTAAGATAAAAAGAGTTTACTACCTTAGTATGAGAAAGGTTGTATATTTTCTATGGTATGAAGGTTCCAAATATGTGAATTCCTTTAATGATCAAGATGTACTGATCACTCTAATCCAAACCCTAAGGAGTACTGACATGTGTTAGTGGGATATCCTTGAGCCCAACCTATAAACCTGGTCTATTATAAAAGAGGCTATATGCACCATGTTTGAATGAAGAAACAATTATTGGGGTTTAAAAATTTATGGTAGATACTCTTCTCATAAAACATATATACAAATATTTGAAGAGACATGGACACGAGGCATACATTGGGTTTTGAAAGGCTATGGGTTCATGTGTTTCATCAAAAATTTAAGACTTAGGCACACATGTGGTATATTATCTTCAATACACACCATGAGATAATTGAGAGGAGGGAGGTAAAGCCTAGTTTATGCATAATTTCTCATTTTATTCACCTAATCTAGCATTAGACTAACCCTTTCTTAGGATGGGATGAGCTATCTTCTATGATGAGCTTACCATGGAAGAACATAAATGCTAATTACATAGAGAAATGCCTAGAATTGCCCAAGATTTTTAAAGAGTATGTCATCAACATTAATTCAAGATAAGAGGATGAAGAGGTTTGGATGAATCAAAATTGGAATTACAAGAGTGTTAAGGAGAAATTCATGTTACAAGTGTTAGAGGTACAATGTTGGGTTTTGTTCATTGATTCTAGCTCCAACACTAAATTCTATATCAACAGACTAGCATGTTATCCCTATTACATGAGTTAGGTTTTATGTGTTCACTTAAAGTGTGCAACAAAAGACTGGTTTATAAAGTTTTTGTAACATAGTAATGTGTATTTGTTCATCTTTCATTATGCATCTCTAAGCAAGGGTTATTTAATAACACAAATATATTACCACTATTACAAGGATCACCATTATTATCTAACAATAGTGACTTAGAAAAGAAAAAGATACCAATAACAAAACAAAGAAACAAACCACATCCATTTCTAGCACTTAGTGTATTTCATCATTCATAACACAATTTGGTAAAAATTGATCTCTCATTAGATGCTTAATGAGCTACATGATAAAGCTCTAGTATCTATTCTCCAAATCCCCCCATGAAAATTATTAAAACAAGGGTATTTATACATGTCTCTCCTTAACCAAGTGTTACTTATCATAAATCTCATGAAAAAATGGCACATAGACTCTCAACAAGCTAAGAGGCATGTCTCTTACAATAAGTTATTCTCTTAGACTCAAGTCCTTATGACCCTTAGATAATCACTCTATGTTATATTATGGAAGCCATGTGTTTCATTCCTTTAGGTTGGTACAAAACCTTTGATTGATAAGGTTGAAGTGTCCCATATGAATATTTCTTCTAACTACTCTTGCTTCCCACATGCCCCATATGTTCCCCTAGTCTTCTGATTCTTACATTCTTGGGTCCCTTGTGACTTGTTTTATTTTGACTAGGTCCTCTTATGCTGGGTAACCTATCCTATTATCCTCTCGTGCCTAAAAATTTTTGCACCATGACACTTCTGCACCTTTTAGCTATGTGTCATGGTCTTCTTGTATCATCATCCTTTTGCATTATGTTGATCTTGTGCCAAAATGGGATAATGATCCTTTCACATTGTGCTAGTCTTACATGATAAAATGGGATAGTACTTAGTCAAAATTTAAGGCCCAATATCACCCCACACTATTCCCTTAGTCCATCCTAGACTAAGTCTTGCTAGCATCTTCCAAAAATTTAGGCCATTTTTGCTTGAGTCCCTTTTTTAGACTGTCTTAATGGGATATTGTGTCGAGGACTTTGGTAGTTATTCCTTTGATGGCATCTTTTGATTCTTTCAAATCTTAGGGTTGGGTTTAAGTCTTGATCTTTTTTACCTACTCATCTAAAGCTATGCTAGCTTCGTTTTGGACATCTTCTAGTGCATAGACCTCCTTATCAACCTATGCTCAGAGGGTGGTAAAACTCACCTTTAACTACTGAAAATAATTATTAATATCATCTTCCATCATCTTGATGTATTCAAATGCTTTCACTCACTCGGCATGATCTTTTATTAATAGGGTAGCATCAATTGCTTGCTGCCTCAAGACCTCTTCATCATGGAGTTGAACCTCTAATATTTTATTTGGGCATTTTAGGTGCAAAAAAATGCCATCCAAAATGGGGATAACTTCCCCAACTCTCTTCAAGTCATGATTACAAATGTAAACTACCATGGTGAACTATTTAATTTTTTTCCCATCATTACTTAGTGTGGGTTGCTCCTTACATTTCTTGAGCAATAATTCAACCAGGGTCTCTAATTTTCCAATGGCATCCTTGTCCAGGGTACACCATTTGCAAGTGTTGGTTCATCCTTAAAAATTGTTTTATAAAGCGTTAAAACCCTTAATTTTACCTCTATGGTCTCTTGGATCTTTATTTCAAAGAGGTTACTTCCTTGATAAGCACTTGCTTCTCTACAAGCGCTTACATGTCTACTACTTTGGCATGTTTTTGTTCTACTATGCATACATCAAAATCAAAAAAATGTTCTAGCACATTATTTCCATTCCCAGTTTCAAAAATGTTATCATTACCATTAGTGGGGTGAGCCTTTGTGGGTTAACCCTCATTAGGTCTAATATTCCTAGAGCTTTTGGGCTAGAAAAAATGCTATCTAGCAGAAGGTCAAACTCAAGCTACTCATTATACATCTCTAGAAGGAAGGACACTTGATTCCTAATGTCTAGAGTCACATCTTAAGGGTGGAAGTGTGGTAAAAGATAGAGGTCCTTATCTTCTATGCTAAATTTGTAATGTTTATGTGTAGTTGTCAATGTTCTCTCTTCTTGCTCTTCATATTCATTTGGCCCCTTTCCCTTGTTCATGTCCCATTCGATCTTAACCTCTTTATGGCTTCTTATGGCCATATCACTTGCTCAAAATCCATCAATAAAATTTAGGGATCATCATATGGGGCCTCCTTTATTAGGGATGGAGTCTTTTCAAAGTCTGATCTTGAGCTATAAATCTGCACTTTGGGGGCCTCTTGTTGGGGTACTCACCTAGGAAGCTATTATGAGGCAGATCTTGTGGTAGTCTTTGGAGATAGTGGTGGAAAAGGTGGAAGTGGAGGTGAAGAAAGTAGGGGAGTGGGCTGAGGAGGTAAAGGGTCAGGGATAGGTGAATGGGGAAGAGTGGAATGAGTAGGTGATGGTGAAGTAGGAGGAGATAAAGTGTAAGGAGGGGATGGAGATTGATAAGCTGGTGAAGGTGAAGGGTGAGATAGAGGTGGACAAGGTATGAAGGGGTGAAAATCAATGGGTCTAGAAGCCTATGCCTCTATCATCCTTTGCCACTTGTGTGAGGCCTATTACCCACTTGAACTTGCACTTAGTTTTAGTCACTTCCTCCATAACTATGGTGCTTGATGGAGTCTTTCTTTAAGTTCTTCATCCTGGGGGTACTGGTGGGGGCATAAAATATATAATAGTTTGTGAACTTGATCCCCAACTAAAATATACTTAACCTTGATGTCAATTAATTCCATCTCCAACCTCTCCACATAGGCCTTCTTGCTTGGATATACATACTTATTTCAGAGGGTATGGAGCTTCACGTTGATCCTTTCTACCTATAAAATTATCAGTTGTGCATCATATATTTGATTAATGGAGTCTATAAAGTACCATTGCAAGAAGGTATATGGTAGCTTGAGCCATGCTAAAAGCTCTATGGATGGATTCATGTAGATATGTACAAGGGAGTAATGTTGCTTTACATAAAATTGTGCTTGATCTGCGGTCAAGGGGGGTAAGTCCTTTGGAATGTGCCACTTATTCCCAAATGATTCCTTCATCCCATCAAACCAATACCTCATCTTTACCTTGTATAAGGGGCTGATATGCTAGGAACAAGTGAATGCTTTGAAGTGCTCGATGGGGGACTTGTGAGTGGGAGGGTACACCCACTTTAATGAACCCAAATTATAATATGAAACCTTTATTTCATCGAAGACCATTAGTAAGAGGATTATTCCCCAAGAAAACCTATACTTGGTGTTGAGGTGTGGAGCTAAAAGCTTCACCAAATGAGTGAGTTTGAAAGTTGCAGGATTTACACAGTCACCAGCGTTGGTCAGGAGTGACCGACGTCGGTCAGGAGTCGACTAGGAGATGCCAGCATCGGTTATGTTTGGCCAACGTCGGTCAGGTGCAGACAGGCAAGGACCGACGTCGGTCACCTGTGCATCCAGAATGTTATTTTCGTGGATAGAACAGAATGTTTGCATGGTAGGATTAAGTGTTAGTCTTAAGTCTGCATCTCTATCTTTAGTAAGACTATTTAGAGCCCTTGATTAGGAGGTGCATCTAATGGCTGTAATTATATGCTCATGTTTCCTAATATTATATATAGGATTAGATCTTCATAGCTTATTGAATTGAATAGTATAAGATTGTATATGTGTATCAATCCAGGTTTTTAAAATTGATTGTAATTGAGAGAGAGAGCTCTTGAGGGAAAGAGATCTAGAAAGAGATCTGTGCATCTAAGAGAGGTGTGGAAGAAAAGAAGTTTCTTCAATTGTATTCCTTCTGTAAAGAGTTTAATACAAGTTTTTAGGGTGGTTTCTTGTATCTCTTATTCTTTTCTATTTCTGATTCTAGTTACTTATCATTCTGGTTTAATTCCATGTTTAGTTACTTTCATATAGTAATCAACATTGTTGGTTGATCCCCAACAAGTGGTATCAGAGCATTTATGTTCTAGGTGCCTGACAAGTGGTATCAGAGCTCAAGTTGACTAACAGGTGTTTCAGATCTGGTTAGTGTGTATTGATTACAGGTTACTCACAGGGATTTTTGTTTGAGTGGGAGAAAGCAATGGCAGAAGAAAGTAAACTGAGAATAGAGAAGTTTAATGGCAAGAATTATCAACATTGGAGAATGCAGATAGAAGATTATCTATATCAGAAAGATCTATACTTACTGTTAGGTGGGGTTTCAAAGAAGCCCAAAGACATGGATGATGAAGAATGGGAAGTTATTGATAGAAAGGCTCTTGGATCTATAAGATTGAGTCTAGCATCTACTGTGATATCTAATTTATCACAGGCAAAGTCAACGGTAGAGTTAATGACTACTTTAGCAAATTTATATGAAAAACCCTCAGCTTTAAATAAGGTATATCTTATGAAGTAGTTATTTAATTTGCAAATGCAGGAAGGTGGATCTGTATCTAATCATCTAAATGATTTTCATGGAATTGTAAATCAATTAAATTCAGTCAAAATAGTGTTTGATGATGAAATGAAGGCTCTTTTAATATTATGTTCTTTGCCTAAAAGCTGGCATAACTTGGTAATGACAGTTAGTAATATTGCATCTGCTTCAAATATTTTTAAAGTAGAGGATGTTGTTAGTATAATCTTGAATGAAGAAATTCGCAGGAAAAGCACAGAGGAAGCATCAGAAAATGCTTTAAGTTTTGAGAGCAAGGGAAGGCAAAAAGAGAAGGGCAAGAAAGGGAGATCAAGGTCTAAGTCAAAGATGAGAGGTAGATCCAAATCCAGAAATGGCAGGAAGCCACAATGCTGGAATTGTGGAAAGATAGGGCACATAGGCAAAGATTGCTAGTCAAAGCCTAAAGAAGACAATCAGCATGAAGGTAAAGAAGAAGCAAAAGTTGCAAGGATTGCATAAGATGCTCTTATATTCTCTTTGCATAATAATATAGAATCTTGGGTTTTAGATTCTGGTGCATCTTTCCATGCAACCCCTAATAGAGAATATTTTAGTGACTATGTCCATGGAGATTTTGGAATAGTTTATTTAGGGGATGATGAACCTTGTAAAATTGTTGGCAAAAGAAAAGTGCAGCTAAAAATGTAGAATGGCAACACATGGGTGTTGAGAGATGTCATGCATGTTCCCAGCTTGAAGAGGAATTTGATTTCTGCAGGAAAGTTAGGGGATGAGGGTTATACAATAACTCTCATAGTTGAATCTTGGAAGGTGACCAAGGGTACACTTGTATTGGCCAGAGGTAAGAGAGTAGGTACTCTCTATTTATGTAATTGTATTACTGATAATTCTCCTTCTGTATTATCTACTTCAGATGTGGATGCAAAGTTGTGGCACCCTAGGCTTGGCCACATGAGTGAGAAGGGAGTGTCTATTCTTAAGTCAAAAGGTAAGCTTTCAGATTTGAAAAGCATAGATCTAGAATTTTGTGAGCACTGTATTTTTGGGAAATAGAAGAGAGTGAGTTTTCTCAAGACTGGGTCAATAAAGAAGAAGCACAAATTGGAGCTTGTTCACACAGACGTGTGGGGGCCAGCTCAAGTTGCTTTTATTGGAGGATCACGGTACTATGTTTCTTTCATAGATGATGCTACAAGAAACGTATGGGTCTATTGTATAAAGAAGAAATATGATGTTTTTGACATGTTTAAGATTTGGAAAGCTATGGTTGAGAATGAAACAGGCAGAAGATTGAAGTGCCTGAGATCTGACAATGGTGGTGAGTTCTACAGCTATAAGTTCAACTGGTATTGTTATATGCATGGAATACGTAGGCAAAGGATGGTTCCAAGGACACCTTAGAAAAATGGAGTTGCTAAAATGATGAACAAAATAGTAATGGAGCGTGCAAGGTGTATGAGATTGCATGCTGGTTTGCCCTTAGAGTTTTGGGCAAAAGCTGTGGATACTATAGTGTACCTAATTAACAGAGGACCCTCTACAGCTCTGGATGGTGGAATTCCAGAAGAGGCATGGATAGGTAAAAAGGTAGATCTCTCATTTCTCAAAGTTTTTGGTTGTGAAGCCTTTGTGCACGTTGATAAGGAAAATAGAAAGAAGCTGGATGCTAAGTCTATGAGGTGCACATTTATTGGCTATGGCTCTGATGATTTCAGATTTAGGTTTTGGAATCTAGGAACTAACAAGATAATTAGAAGCCATGATGTTGTTTTCAATGAAAAAGTGATGTATAGTGATCAGGTCAAGAAGCTAAATCAATTTGGGCAGAGCAATGGAGAATTGGACGAGGTGACGGTCCAAAATGAGCTCACGGAAAAGAATAATCACAAACAGGAAAACATAGAGACCAATCTCGGTCAGGCAAGAACCGACGTTGGCAATATAGGAACTGATGTCAATCAGACAGTGACTGACGTCAGTCAAGAAGGAATCGACGTCGGTCAGGAAGAACTGACGTCGGCCAGTTACAGGCCTAGAAGTGACCGAGGTCAGTCACTATCAGAGAATTTGGGCGGACAGCGTGTTGTGAATGAGTCTCAGATGCCCATCAGGAGGTCAAAAAGGGTAAGTAAACCTCCAATTCAATATTCCCTTTCATTATTCTATTTATTGCTTACTGATGGTGGAGAACCAGAGAGTTTTGATGAAGCAATACAGGTGGAATCCAAGAATTAGTGGGAGCTAGGCATGAATGAGGAAATTGATTCCTTGAAAGAGAACCAAACATGGGATTTAGTTGAGTTGCCAGCGAGAAAGAAGACACTAAAGAACAGATGCATCTATAGATTGAAGGAAGGTGAGAATGGACAGATGAGATATAAGGCCAGGTTGGTAGTGAAAGGATTTGCACAAAAACTAGGTATTGATTTTGGTGAGATTTTTTCTCCTGTAGTTAAAATGACTTCTATACAGATTGTATTGTCTTTAGTTGCTATTAAGGATTTGCATCTTGAGCATCTTGATGTTAAGACAACATTTCTTCATGGAGATTTGGATGAAGAAATATATATGGATCATCCGGAAGGATTTGAGGTCAAAGGTAAGGAGAAGTTAGTGTGCAGATTGAAGAAAAGCTTGTATGGCCTCAAACAAGCTCCTAGACAGTGGTATTTGAGATTTGACAAGTTTATGACTGAGCATGGCTACAGTAGGTGTCAATCTAACCATTGTGTGTATTTTAATAGATTAGATAATGGTAGATATATTATCTTGTTGTTATATGTAGGTGATATGCTGGTTGCAGGTTCACACATACAGGATATCTCTGAGCTTAAGGTGAAATTAGCTCACACATTTGCCATGAAGGATTTGGGATCAGCAAATAAAATCCTTGGCATGAGTATTAAGAGAGACAGAAAAAATCATAGGTTGATTTTATCTCAAGAGGATTATGTGAACAAGGTGTTGAAATGGTTCAATATGCAGGATGCAAAATCGGTAAGCACACCTTTGGCTGGACATTTTAAATTGAGTAAAGAATGGTGTCCTAATTCATATGATGAGGTAGAGTACATGAAGAAAGTTCCATATGCTTCTGCAGTAGGGAGCTTAATGTATGCAATGGTTTGTACTAGACCGAATATTGCCCAAGCAGTGGGAGTTGTAAGTAAGTATATGGCCAATCTAGGGAAGGAGCACTAGAAAGCAGTTTAGTGGATCCTTAGATATTTGAGAGGGACCAGCAGTAGGTATTTGTGCTATGGAGGTTTAAATACTTCTCTACATGGTTATGTAGATTCAGATATGGCAGGTGATTTGGATGGCAGAAGGAGCACCACAGGATATGTTTTCACTGTTGGTGGAATGGCGGTTCGTTGGATATCAAAGTTGCAGAAGGTTGTTGCCTTGTCAACTACAGAAGCAAAATATATTGCAGTCACAGAGGCTAGCAAAGAGATGATATGGATGACACGGTTCATGGAAGAGCTAGGAAAGGAGCAAGAGAGTTGAAGATTATACAGTGATAGTCAGAGTGCAATTCATTTGGTTAAGAATTCAGCCTTTCATTCAAGAACCAAGCATATACAGCTTAGGTACCACTTCATTAGACAGGTATTGGAGGATGGTGAGTTGAATCTGGAAAAGATCCATAAAGATAAGAACCCTACTGATATGTTAACCAAGCCAGTAACAAAATAGAAGTTGAATCTTCATTCAACTTTTGTTGGTCTTCATGATTGAGTTTGAAGATGGAGGAGCTAGAAGAAGTTGATGTATAGGTACTGGTGCAGCTGTTTATCTCCAAGTGGGAGATTGTTGAGGTGTGGAGCTAAAAGCTTCACCAAATGAGTGAGTTTGAAAGTTGCAAAATTTACACAGTCACTAGTGTCGGTCAGGAGTGACCAACGTCGATCAGGAATCGACTAGGAGATGCCAGCATCGGTTATGTTCAGCCGACGTCGGTCAGGTGCAGATAGGCAGGGACTGACGTCGGTCACCTGTGCATCCAGAATGTTATTTTCATGGATATAACAGAATGTTTGCATGGTAGGATTAAGTGTTAGTCTTAAGTCCACATCTCTATCTTTAGTAAGACTATTTAGAGCTCTTGATTAGGAGGTGCATCTAATGGCTGTAATTGTATGCTCATGTTTCCTAATATTATATATAGGATTAGATCTTCATAGCTTATTGAATTGAATAGTACAAGATTGTATATGTGTATCAATCCAGGTTGTTGGAATTGATTGTAATTGAGAGAGAGAGCTCTTGAGGGAAAGAGATCTAGAAAGAGATTTGTACATCTGAGAGAGGTGTGAAAGAAAAAAAGTTTTTTCAATTGTATTCCTTCTGTAAAGAGTTTAATACAAGTTTTCAGGGTGGTTTCTTGTATCTCTTGTTCTTTGCTATTTTTGATTCTAGTTACTTATCATTCTAGTTTAATTCTGTGTTTAGTTGCTTTCATATAGTAATCAACATTGTTGGTTGATCCCCAACACTTGGGTGTCTTATGGGCCATCACTACATCTTTAGTTATTTTGTGGACAAAGTATAGTGTTTAGTTGTACTTTAGTCCCTATGTGACTTGGTGATAAATGTATAGGTGGGCCATGTCCACCTCCTTCTAATGATCAGTTCCTCAAAGCTTGGTGGAAATGATATGTGCCATGACTCTAAGAGCAGGATATTGTAGGTTTTTGATATGCATAACATGCCCCTATTTTTGGTACATTAGTGTAGTGGCAATCTTTTAAATCTCCTCCATATCAACTAAGTCATCCATCACATTCATCCTCAAGCACTATAGTCCCATAACCTTACTGATCATCTCGGGAGTGATCTTCATGTTACAACTAGTGAAGTAGATGTAGTCCTCATGGATGTGCAAAAGGAGGAATTATACTACCTTCATAGGTTTCCCAAAATATGCTAACTCAAAGAGTTAGAAGAGGCCTACTTGGTCAAACTAGTTTTTAATGGACAAGTCATAGACCACTTGATTTCTTGTATTGGTGGTCTTGACCTGGTAAGCATTTTAGAGCTCCACTTCATGCTCCATTTTATGGTGGTTATAATCAAATATAATGGTAGGTGATACTTTGGATACCCATTTATCCACATATAGGACTAATTATGGGTATTTCATGTCCTCTATCAATAGAGATAGAGGTGGAGATGTTGGGGTGTTCTACGTTGCTAATGTCTACACTTGCTTCCCTTTCTTTACCATCTTGTCCCTTTTTTATTTTATGTATTCTCTTGGTTTTTCTTCCATGAATTTTACTTGTTCTAGTCTCTATTGTTAGTTCTCTAGAGCCTCTTCCCTAATAGGAAATTAATCTCTTCCACTCACCTCTTCTATCTCTAGTATAGTTGGTAGCTTCTCAAGTCTCTTGGACTTTTTCTTAGGCCACATTACCCTTCGTGGAGCTCGAAGGTTAATGCATGGCCATCCCATGTTCCCAAATGAATACATGGTGATAGACTAAACTTAATTTGGATTTTTGAGCTTCACACTTCATCAATGGCAAACCTGTAACCTACAACTCTAAAAACTCACTTCTTTCCACCAATCTAGTCTCCTTTTATGAGGATAACAACCTTCATGACTTCACCAACTACAAACACTATGCTCTTGCTCAGGGATTGAGTAATTCAATCTTGGTGTGATCTATAGTTCTTTGGTTTGTCACTCATTCTTAGCACTAGCACTTATAAAATTATCATAAGGTAAAGTGTGAAATGGATTTAACATTCCTATTTATAGGTTCTTCAAGGGGGTTTTACCTTCATTAATTCTTTCCATCTCCCCATCACTTCTAGTCATAAATGCAAATATTTTAACAACCATCATATTTTGAACCTTACATTATGTATTTAATGCCTAAATAATTTTGTCCCATCATTCTATTCACATGCTTCTTGCATTGTCACATTAATGGCCCATCCTTTCTCATGCCTATCTTGGAAGTGGAAGATAATTGTATCCCACCTTTTTGGTGGTGGAAGAAAACTATTTACATTTTAAATCATATGGAGGGAACCTTTCCTCAAAGTGACTTAAATGACTCAAGTATCTTTTGTTGGGAAAATAACAAAAGCACACAATTGATTACCAAGCAACTTAACATGCGGAAATTAACCAGAATACACAAGTAACTAGAATTCAAAAATAACACAGAATATGAGAGACAATACACAACTTGTATTAAAACTCTTTCAGAAGGAAATACAACAAAGAAGGCTGCCACAGTTCTTCTTCCTTACACACCTCTAGGGCTCCCACACCTCTAGGGCATAAACAGTAAATCTTCCCTCAAAGCTCTCTCTCTTAGGTCCCAACACACAACTCAAACATAGAGTTAGTGTTCACCTCCAACTAGCCAGTATCTACTACTGCCAGTACTCCTATGCTCCACGCACTCCACAAGTGCTCCACGCACTCCACAAGTACACAAATGTACTTCAAGTAGATCTCCCCTAAACTACAACAACCTGTAACCCAAATCTGATCTTACTTATGGAAGGAACTACCTTGCCTTCCTCTTTGCTCTGAGTACACACCTATACTCCAAGTAGATCCCACCTAATTCTGCTCCCTGTTGTGTTGATGTCCTATCTGATCTTACACACCTGCAAATCAATCTGGTTCTACACACTTGTGAACCTTGAACTTGCACACACATACACCTGCAGATCAATGATCTTACTTACCATGTAGATCTCCTAAAGTAGCCATGCTCACCTAATGACCAAGATCATACATACATGAAGAACTTTGTTGATTCTCCAATCCAGCACCCACCTTGGTACTATTTTGGAACTAGGAGGAACACCCTTACTCACCTCACACACAGAAGAAGCAAACTTTGCTCAACTCAAACTAGAACAACTTACAATACAATCCATGAGTCTATTATATAGATCTCATCCAAATAATAATTAGACATCTAATTACAATAATTAGATCCACAGCTTTGAGTCTAAAATTGGCTCTTGACATGCAAACACTTGGTTCGTCAACTAACTGCCTGTAATACTCGTAGCTCGAACCACACAGGTGACCGACGTCAGTCCCTATTTGCCTAGGGGTGCCAACGCCGACCGACTTTTGACTGACGTCGGTTGGCTTGACCGACGCCGGCACCTGTGACACTCCACAACCCTTCTGCAACCTCCTCCTCTGTTTGCATCAATGAAGCTTTTAGCTCCACAACCGAACATCTTTAATTACATGCACACCTTTAATAACATGCATGCCCACATATCTTATGTGCTCGATTTTAATCTTTCACACTTTTTATTTTTACCAATATGTATGATTCCTTACCCCACACTAAAAGGGTTTGTGGTCCTTCATGAAAACAAACTAGTACAAAAACTCAAAATTACATTTAAAGGAGAAATGTGTGCCATAAAGGTAGTGATTTTTATTGGAATAAATAAATTCTAACATAATGACCTAAGCCTTATTGATTATAAAAGTTCAATTATACTGGAGCAAAATATGGCCAAAGCCAACTTCCATTAGTTCCCTAGGAGGAACTGACCATCCATTTATTTTTACCGACAAGCCTTGGGAGGTCGAATGTTATGTATTATGAATGAACCATCCCATTAAATGTGGAGCTTCCTAGGCTGGCAGATGAATTTGGAGTCATATAACAAAACTTTCATGCCTGGAGACAATATTTTATTCTTTAGATGGCAATCATGCCATGCCTTCTATTTGTGTTTCTCAACATCCTGACTCCAATGGGCAAGAAACCAAGTCTCATCTATTTTTATTAAATTATCTAGTCATGCTTTCAAAGATGCCTCCTCATTCATTTTTCCCATATGTGCTATACTGAGGGATGGACCAAGAACTCCACTAGCATAACTACTTCCTTTCTATACACTAAATTGAATGGTGTTATTTTATTGAGATGCTTATATGTAGTTTGGTAGGCCCAGAGTACTGCAGATATTCTATCATTCCAATCAGTTTGGCTAACATTGTAGATTTTTTTAAAATGGTACCAAGGATCTTATTAAAAGCTTCAGTAGTTTTAATGGCCTATGCATGGTAGGGTGCCATCTAGTGGTGCATGATCATGAACTTGGTCAACAAGATGTGAATCATCTCAAGAAAGTGGGTTCCTTGATCGTTGGTGAAACTTAGGGGACATCCGAACCATGTTATAATGTTATCCCAGATGAATCACATAGTAGTTGTTGTAGTACAGTCCTTTGACATCACTATTTCAGCCCAACACATGAGGGAGTCAGTCACTACAATGATGTATCAAGAACCCATTCATCATCTTGCTGGAGTGATGCACCCAACAAAATTGATAGCCCTTTTTTCTAATGGTTCTTAAGAAGGAATGGGTCACAAAGGCATATCATCTCTCCTATCAGTTTTACCTACATGCTAGTAGATGTCACATTACTGGACATACAACTTACCATCTTTGAATAGAGTTGGCCACCAAAGTCCAATGAAAAACACCTTACATGTAGTAGCCTCTCCAACATAGTGTCCTCTGGTAATACCTTTATGAACTTCTCATAGTACCTCAGGGTCATCATGTTGCATTGCATAATGGTGAAGCACCTCATCATGATCCATCTTATAAATGTCTCTTGATATGAGATGATTGGGTGTGGTATGAAACACAAGTTGATTTTTCTCCTACGTGGTAAGAGAATCGAGCATGAAGCTAGAGTCTAAAAATACTATGATATATTCTACTTCGTTAGGTACCCATGAAATTTAGAAGATTTTTACATCAAAAATATCATCTTTTATGGCATGTGGGGGTTCCCTGTTCTCAATCCAAGATAGGTGGTCAAGTTCGTAGTTATGCTTTCCTAATTTTATGATTACAAAAAATTAGAATTCTTGGAATAGGATAATCCATCAAAAAATTCTTCCATGTAGCATTGGTTTATTGACAAGGCATTTCAAGGCCTCATGATCTATATAGAATGTAAAAGGAGTGGCTAGAAGATATTGCCTAAACTTTTATAAAGCATAGACCATAGATAAAGCTTTATGCTTGGTGGTGGTGTAATTTCTTTTAGTTGGTGTCAATTTCTTACTGGTAAAGTAAATTGGGTGGTCTAAATGTCTTTCACCTAGTTATATGAGAATTATGTCAATTGCCATGCCAGATGCATCAATATGGACATGAAAAGGCTCTATCCAATCAAGGAATTATAGGATACGAGCAATAACCAACTTTTCTTTAAGAGTTTCAAAAGTTGTCTTACAATAATTAGTCCTTATTAATTGCTCATTGTGATTTAAAAGTTCTTCCAAGGGCACTACAATCTTGGCATAACCACGAATGAACTTTTCTTAATAGCCTATGTGCCTTAGGAAGGCATGCACCTCACACTGAGTCTTGGGCACTTGCAAACAAAGAATCATAATGACCTTTGGTGGGTCCACTAGGAGTCCTTCCTTGTAAATAATATGCCCAAGAAGTATGCCAAAAGGTGTCGCAAATAGGTACTTATTCAAATTTAAGGAAATTTGTAACACTTGATAGAGCTCAAACATGAGTTTTTGATTATCACAATGGTCCTTGACCAACCCATATAATGTCTAATTGTCTAAGTAGACTTGGAGGAATTTGTGAATGAAATCTTTAAAATCTTCAACTACTATTTGTGAAAATACTACTGGGGCATTTTTCAACCCAAAAGGCATAATGGTATAGGCAAAACATCCTCATTATATAGTAAAAGTTATTTTAGATTGGTCTTCCTTAGCTATTTGGACTTGGTATTACCCCGATAATCCATCCATAAAATAATACACTTCACAACCAACAACACCTTATAGGATTTCCTTTGTGAAAGACATTGGAAAGGGATCAGCCACACATGATGCATTGAGCACTTTGTAGTCCACATAAATATGTATACGTCCATATTTTTTATATTGATTACATGGGACTAATGCAATCAGATTCGATCATAGGAGTGATTAATCTAACATGCAGTATATTTTCAATTTCTTCCTTCACATGCACCCAAAGATTAGGATTCATTCTATACGGTCATTTTTTATTGGTCTAGCATCATCGACTAGCTTGATGTGCATTTCCCCTAAAGGTGGGTGGACTCCCTTCATATCGTTATAGTTCCTTGATAAAACATCTTGGTACTCTTTCAATAAATTAAAGATTTGTGAGATCTCTTTATCACTCCAATAGTTCCTAATTGTAGCCATCTTCGATTCTTGATCTATCCCAATGTTACATTGTAGAGTTTGAATAGGTCGGTGATAGGGGTTATTTGTTTAAATACTTGTATCCTAAATAGTTCATGTACCAATGCTTGTAAGAACATTTAAATTATTGGTAAAGGGGTCTATTGAAATAGATCCGTCACCTTCCTCTACTTTGAAGATGAGTTTTTGCTTTCCTAGGCAAATATCTTCACATCGTTCTTCATCAAAAACTAGAGTAATGGCCAAAATTGAAGGTGTTGGAGGCTCATCAAATAAGTGTAAAGGTTCTTCAAGTTCCTAATGGATGTTCTATAGGTGATATTCTAAATGACTTGTGTCTTCAAGAACCACTTCACACATGGCTTGAAGAGTAAGGCACAAGTCCATCCTTGGTGAGGAATAGGAGAGTGTCAATCTCACAGTTTCCTTTAGTAATTGCTAAGACCTAGTTCCCATGTTTCAATAGTCATGAATATACTAGGCCCATGCCCATGTGCATAAGGTTCCATAGAATGCATATACCCATAAGTACTTTGGTAGTTATGTTTCCTCTTTTTTCCATATTAGCTCACAAGCTTCAATGTGAGGTTCAGGTGCTTGCACACCGTTATAACTAAGTGTTCCCCTAATCTTATTATCATGATAAACTCTATGGTGTAGAGTAGATCATAATTGATCCCATTAGAAGAGGTGCTCTTGTCAGATTGGCCATGATCTTGTGTCCTTACACATAAGATTGATCAAATCTATGTATAAAGCAATGAAATCATAGATAAATTGTAAAGGAGGAAGAAGCTTGTATTCACACGAAAATAATGCAAAATATAGTTGCTTGTATAAAATCATATTAACATATCTCTCTTGTCTAACCTTACAAAAAAAGTGGAGTACATATAGAGAAAATTAGGGCAACATGAGGAAGCCTATAATTTTTTAATTAAATAATTACATTAAAAATATAATTAGCCTATGTGACCCTTTTATAACTAACTTAAGGAAGCTTAATTGACAAGGAATGGCCATAAGGCCATGTAGATAAAACTCAATGGGAAAAAACACTATTCTAACACCCCCCCTTAAGCATAGCTTAGGTGAGATGAGAATTGGGTCTTGGCATTAAAAGCCTGATGAGGTACCCAAGTACATAGTGAAGAACCTCCATAGGAGGAAGGAGAATGTGGATCAACCCTAACCCTACTGAGAGCTCACAGATGAACAAATTTACTCTCTATGAAGGGCTTGGTCAGAATATCTATAATTTGCTTTGATGCTGGATAGTACTGAAGATTAATGACTTGCTCATTAATAATCTCCCTAATAAAGTATATGTGAATCTCTATGTGCTTGGTCCTTTGATAGAGAGCCAAATTCTTATAAATCTAGATAGTGCTTTGGTTGTCATAGTAGATAATTTTTGGCTTATGGAACTAGATACCAAACTCAGTAAGAATCCCTTAAATCTAGATTGCCTCAGTGGTGGCATTGATAGCCCCTTTGTATTCTGCCTCTATAGATGATAAAGCAATTGTATGTTGCTTCTTGCTTGACCAGCTTATTGGACTCGAACCAAGTGAAAAACTATAGCCTAAAGTGGACTTTCAACTCTAAATATCTCCAACCCAATCTAAATCTATGTATCTGATTAAATAAACCTCTATTCCTGCTCTATAGTGTATCCCATAGTTGTGTAAAAATTGAATGTACTACAAAATCTGCATAGCTTATTTCTAATGCAATTCATGTGGCTCTTACATAAACTAGGAGACCATGCCAATTGCATAGGATATGTCAGGCCTAGTGTGTGTGAGATAGATAAGACTACTCACAAGTTATCAATATGGAGTTGCATCAACCAATGGTGTAAGATAATCAACCTCAAGCTTCATACCAGACAAGGGAGTAGGAGCGGGATTACAATTAGACATGTTAAACCTTGCAAGCAAATCGAGAGAATACTTGGATTGTGATAAATTCATCCCTAAGTCTAACTAAATGGTTTCAATCCTGAGAATGTAATGTAAAAATCCCATGTCTATCATTAAAAATTTATCTAAAAGTGTAGTTTTCACTACTAAGATGGATGATTATGAGCTCCTTGTAATCAACAAGTCATCCACATAAATAATTAAGATCAATATATAATAATCATATCATAAGATGTAGACATTTAGATCTAATTGGTATCTAGTGAACCTGACTATGTGGAGAAAGAAGTATATCTTGGCATACCATGCTTGAGGGGCCTATTTGAGTTTGTAGTAGATTTCTTAAGTCTATAGACCAAGGAGAAATCCCATAGTTGTGTGAACCCTAAATGTAGTACAAAATATACTTAGCTACTTTCCAATGCAATTCATGTGACTCCTACATAAACTGGGAGACCATGTTAACTACATAGGATATGTCAGGTCTAGTGTGTGTGAAATAGATAAGACTACCCACAAGTTGCTGATATGGAGTTAAATCAACCAATGGTGTAGGATAATTACCCTCAAGCTTCACACCAGACAAGAAGGGAGTAGGAACGGGCTTACAATTAGCCATGTGAAACCTCATGAGCAAATCAAAAAAATACTTGGATTATGACAAAGATATTCTAGATTTTGACTAAATGATTTCAATCATGAGAAAGTAATGCAACAATCCCATGTCTATCATTGAAAATTTATTTGAAAATGCAATTTTCACTACTGAGATAGATGATTGTGAGCTCCCTATAATCAAAAAGTCATATACATATACAACTAGGATCAATAGAGAATCATCCTACCATAAGATGTAGACATTTGGATCTGAGTGGCATCTAGTGAACCTGACTATGAGGAGAAAGGAGTTTATCTTGGCATACCATGCCTGAGGGGCATGTTTGAGTTTGTAGTATATTTTCTAAGTCTACAAACCAAGGAGGAATCTTCCACAAAGCCTTATGGTTACTCCATGTAGATCTCTTCTTTGAGGTCACCATGTAGAAAATCACTCTTGATGTCCATTTGGTGAACATCCCACCGATGTGCAGCTACGATGGCTAGAGTGAGTCTAATAGATGTCATATTGGCTATAGGAGTAAATGTCTCAGTGTAGTCTATGCCAGGCACCTAAAAAAATCCATTTATAACTAGATGAGCCTTGTAATTATCAACAGACCCATCTGCACCATACTTATTCTAATAAACCCATTTGTAACAAACCAATTTTCTTCCTTTAGGAAGAGGGACCAAGTCCCATGCTTTGTTCTTGATTAGGGAGCTATACTCCTCCTGCATAACATAATACCATTATAGAATGTTAGATGCCTCATGAAAGGTTTATGGATTTGAGGCAATGGCCAAGTAGGCATGTGAAGTCCCATAAAATTGTGAACATGTTCACCTTGTATCTGATGGATTTCCAACCCATTTACCAACACTTTGAAGTGTCTATCTGGCCCAAGAGGGATCAAAATTGTATGAGTTTAGAGAATCAAGAGGTAAATCATCATCATCTAAGTTTGACTATGAGATAGAGGAGGAAAATCTTCATCATTTCTCTCATCACTTGAACTTGAAGAAGAAGAAGAGTCATCATGATCATCAAGATGATTTTGAAGTGGATCCAAGTCACTGTCTAAGGTGGAATCAATTTCCAATGAGAATTTTGAAGAGTTTGGAGTGTCATTAGTGAGTTTAAGTGGGCCCTCATGAAACTTGACACTCCTTTTAATGAACAACTCATGAGTTTTAGGATGGAGAAGCATATGTCCCTTAATACCCTCTGCATACTCCATAAAGATACAAGACTGAATCTAAAGGTCCATTGCCTTGCATTTCTTCTTGGGAATATGAGCCATTATTGGTGATCCAAACACTTGAAAGTGATCTATTGTGGGATTATGACCATCCAAAGCTTCAAAAGGAGTGATTCCTTTCAAGGCTTTATGTGGAACACAGTTCTAAATATAACACATATAGTTGATTACTTTAGCTCAAAACTGAAGAGTAAGAGACTTTGATTAAAGCATGTAGTTGGCCATTTCCTTCAAGGTACGGTTCTTACATTCAACCACACCATTCTACTGAGGACTGTATGAAACTATGTGTTGCATTTGAATCCCATCTGATGTGCAAAACTACTCAAACCTATTGTTGACATACTCCCCACCATTATCAATCCTTAATTAATGAAATAGTCTGACTATTTCTCCTCAAGTACCTTGAAATCCTTAAAGTAATCAAATACCTCAGACTTATTTTTGATAAAAAACACCCAGGTGTACTTTAAAAAGTCATCGATGAATGTGAGCATGTATCTAGTCTTGTTGAATGAAGGTTTTGGAAATGGACTTGCTATGTCACTGTGGATAATTTTGAGCTTCTGTTTAGCTCTCCTTTCTTTACCCTTATCATATTTCTCTTATGGATGCTTGCCAAGAATGTAGCCATTGCATAGGCCATCCAAAAATTTGAATTTAGACAACCCTGAAACCATGTCTTGATGACTGAGTTTGTCCAAGTAATGGTAGTTTGAATGGCCAAACCATTCATGCCACAATCTTCTCACTCCATCTACATGAGTAAGGAGTGTAATAAAGGGCTGATCTGGGGCAAATTTTGAGAAGGTATATAGCCTAGACTGATAATTGGCCTTCCCATAAGCTACTATGGTGTCACTATGTAGCTCCTTGATAACTACTAAATCAAGTGTGAACTCAACTTGCTTCTCTACACCTACGTGAATGATTTAGTACACTAATAGAAGATTGGTGGATAGTGAAGGAACACACAGAACATCATTGAAGGTCCCGTCACTTACTTCAACTAATCCTTTAACACTGACTTCTATGAAAGTGTCATAATCTATGAGAATTAAAGGCATAGAACATGGCTCTATTTTTTTAAATAGATCCTTTGAGGAGGCCATGTGATAGGAAGCACCTGAGTCAATAACCCAAGTTAAAGGCTAAGAAGCTATTGTAACAAGTGTATTTCCCTTGTTTTTACCCTTTTTGCTATCTTTAGCCCTTTTAGAATCTTGTGTGAACATGTTCTGAGTTGAGGGCTTGGGAACACTGATGTTATTCTTTTCAAACATCTTAGTCAAGGTGTCAATCTTCTTTTTCATGCACTAAGATTCATCATGCCCAAGTTTCTAGCAAAAGTTGCATTTGAGTTTCTCTTGTCTAACCTTCCAAAAAGTAAAAGTGGGGTACATATAAAAAAATTAGAATAATATAAGGAAGCCTATAATTTTTTAATTAAATAATTAAATTAAAAATATAATTAGCCTATGTGACCCTTTTATAACTAACCTAAGGAAGCTTAATTAACAAATAATGGCCATAAGGCCATGTAGGCAAAACCCAATGGAAAAAAACACTACACTAACACTCCACCTTAAGCGTAGCTTAGGTGAGATGAGAATTGGGTACCAAAATTGAAAGCTTGATGAGGTACCCAAATACATAGTGAATAACCTCCATAAGAGGAAGGAGAAGGTGGAGCAGCCCTAACTCCAATGAGAGCTTCCATATGAAAAAATTTACTCTTTATGAAGGGCTTGGTCAAAATATCTACAATTTTCTCTGATGTTGGACAATATTGAAGATCAATGACTTGCTTATTGATAAGCTCTTTGATGAAGTGAATGTGAATCTCTATGTGCTTGGTCCTTTGATGGAGAACTACATTTTTAAAATCTAGATAGTGATTTGGTTGTCATAGTAGATAATTATTGGCTTATAAAATTATATACCAAACTCATTAAGAATCCCTTGAAGTCAGATTACCTCAGTGGTGGCATTGATATCCCCTCTGTACTCTACCTTTATAGATAATAAATAAATTACATGTTGCTTCTTGCTTAACTAGCTTATTGGACCCGAACCAATTGAGAAACTATAGCCTAAAGTGGACTTTCAATTCTAAATATCTCCATCCCAATCTAAATATATGTATCCTATCAAATTGACCTATATTCCTACTCTGTAGTGTATCCCATAGTTGTGCAAACCCTAAATGTAGTGCAAAATATGCTTAGCTGATTTCTAATGCAATTCATGTGACTCTTGCATAAACTGGGAGACCATGTTAATTACATAGGATATGTTAGGTCTAGTGTGTGTGAGATAGATAAGACTGCCCACAAGTTGTTGATATGGAGTTGCATCAACCAATGGTGTAGGACAATGAACCTTAAGCTTCACACCAAATAAGAAGGGAGTAGGAGTGGGTTTACAATTAGCCATGTTAAACCTCGTAAGCAAATCAAGAAAATACTTGGATTGTGACTAATTTATTCTAGAGTCTGATTGAATGATTTCATTCTTGAGAAAGTAAAGTAACAATCCCATGTCTGTCATTGAAAATCTATTTGAAAGTGCAATTTTCACTTCTGAGATGGATGATTGAGCTCTTTGTGATCAGCAAGTCATCTACATAGAGAACTAGGATCAACAAATAATCATCATGCCACAAGATGTAGACATTTAAATTTGAGTGGCATTTAGTGAACCTAACTATGAGGAGAAAGGAGTCTATCTTGGCATACCATGTCTGAGGGGCCTATTTGAGTCTGTAGTAGATTTCCCAAATCTATAGACCAAGGAGGAATCTTCCACAAAGCCTTGTGGTTTCTCTATGTATATCTCTTCTTTGGGGTCACCATGTAGAAAAGCACTCTTGATGTCCATTTGATGAAAATCCTACTGATGTGTAGCTATGATGGCTAGAATGAGTCTAATAGATGTCATCTTGGCTATAGGAGCAAATGTCTCAATGTATTCTATGCCAGACACTTGAAAAAAACCCTTTGCAACTAGACAATCCTTGTACTTATCAATAGACCCATCTACACCATACTTAGTCTGATAAACCCATTTATAACAAACTACATTTCTTCCTTTAAGAAGAGGGACCAAGTCCCATGCTTTGTTCCTCATTAGAGAATTATACTCTTCTTGCATAGCATAATCCCATTCTAGAATGCCAGATGCCTCATGAAAGTTTTATGAATTTGAGGTGATGGCTAAGTAGGCATGTGAAGTCCCCTAAAATTATGAATATGTTGGACTTGTATCTAATGGATTTCCAAACCATTTCCCAACACTTTAAAGTGTCTATCTAGCCCAAGTGGGACCAGAATTATATCAGATTGGAGAATCAAGAGGTGAGTCATCATCATCTAAAGTCTAAGTGTGAGATGGAAGAGGATAATCCTCATCATTGCTCTCATCACTTGAACTTGAGGAAGAAAAAGAGTCATCCTGATCATTAAGAGGATTTTGAGGTGGATCCAAGTCACTATATGAGGTGGAATCAATGTCTAGTGAGACTTTTGAAGAGTCTGGAGTGCCAGTAGTGAGTTTAAGTGGGCCGTCATGAAACTTGACACTCCTTTCAATGAACAACTCATGAGTTTTAGGATGGAGAAGCTTGTATCCCTTAGTACCCTTTGCATACCCAACAAAGATACAAGACTGACTTTGAGGGTCCATTGCCTTGCATTTATTATTGGGAATATGGGCCATTGCTGGTGATCCAAACACTCTAAAGTGATCTACTATGAGCTTATGACCATCTAAAACTTCAAAAGGAGTGATTCCTTTTAAGGATTTATGTGGAATATGGTTTTAAATATAGCACACACATTTTATTGCTTTAGCCCAAAACTAAGGATCAAGAGACTTTGATTGAAGCATGCAGTTGGCCATTTCCTTCAAGGTACGATTCTCATGTTTGGCCACACCATTCTATTGAGGAATGTATGAACTGTGTGTTGCATCTGAATCCCCTTTGATGTGTAAAACTTCTCAAACCTATTGTTGACATACTCCCCACCATTATCAGTCCTTAAGATTTTGATGAAATAGTTTGACTACTTCTCCATAAGTGCCTTGAAATTATTAAAGTGATCAAAGACCCAAACTTCTTTTTGAGAAAAAACACCCAGGTGTACCTCAAAAATTTATTGATGAATGTGAGCATGTATCTAGTCTTATTGAATGAAGGTTTTAGAAATGGTCCTGCTATGCAATTATGGATAATTTTCAATGTTTATTCAGCTATCCTTACTTTGCCCTTGTCATATTTCTCTTCTAGATGCTTTCCAAGAATGCAGCCATTGCATCGACCATCCAATAATTTGACTTTAAGCAAACCTAAAACCATGTTCTGATGACTGAGTTACTCTAGGTAATGGTAGTTTAAATGGGCAAACTATTCATGCCATAGTTTGTGCACTCCATATGTATGAGTAAGTAGTGTAGTAGAGGGCTAATCTAGGGCAAATTGTGAGAAGGTATATAGCTTGGACTGATGATTGGCCTTCCCATAACCTACTGTGGTGTCACTGTGCAACTCTTTGATAGCCATTGAATCAGGGGTGAACTCAATTCACTTACTTGCACCTATGTGAGTGATTTGGTACACTAATAGAAGATTGATGGATAGTGAAAGAACACACATAACATCATTGAAGGTCTCATCACTTAATTTAATCGATCATTTACCACTAACTTTTGTCGATGTGTCATCACCCATGAGAATTGAAGGCATAAAACATGGCTCTATTTTTGAAAATAGATCTTTTGAGGAGGCCATGTGATAAGAAGCACCTGAGTCAATAACCCAATTTGAAGGCTGAGAAGCTACTATAACAAGTGCTTTGCCCTTGTTTTTACCTTTTTTGCTATCTTTAGCCTTTGCAAAATTTTGTGTGGACATGTTATAAGTTGAGGATTCAGTAACACTAATTTTATTCTTCTCAAACATCTTAGTCAAGGTGTCAATCTTCTTTTTCATGCACTGAGATTCAACATGCCCAAGTTTCTTGTAAAAGTTGCATTTGAGTTTCTCCTTCTTAGGTTTCCTGCTTGAGGAAACTCATTTGATAATGCCTCAAGCTTGGCATCTGATTTATAAAAAATTTCAAAAGTTTAAGTCGGTCCACAAAGATTAATTCAGGTTTCTTGAACTACTTTACTTTAGAAGTAATCAACCTTTGAGAACCTGAGTATTGTTGTTCCAAAACACCAAATTGGTCTACAAAGAGTAATATGAGTTTCTTGAACTACTTTACTTCAGAAGTAATCAACCTTTGAGAACCCAAGTAGTGTTTTTTCAAAACCCTAGATTAGTCTACAAAGAGTAATTCATGTTTCTTGGACTACTTTATTTGAGAAGTAATTGACCTTTGAGAACTTGAGTAAAGTAATTCCACAAACATGAATTGGTCTATAGCAGTGTAAATTGAGTTTTTGGGCCTACTTTACTTAACAAGTAATTGCCCTTCACAACCCTGAGTAAAGTACTTCTAGAAACCTAAATTGGTTTACAGGTAAGTAATCCAGGTTTTCAGACCTTGATTACTTAACTTCTCAGATTGTAAGTAAAGCAACTTTTAAAACTCGATCTGGTCTACAAACAAGTAATTGAACTTATCAAACAACTTATCTTAAAAAAAGTGAAGTAACTCACTGTTGGAAGTCCAAGTTGGTCTACTGGATAAGTAACAACCCTCTAAAAGCCCATATTGGTTAATGAATTCTCCAAAGCATGAAACATGAAGTTGATCAACTACTGAGCCAAAGTAATGACCACCTATAGATCTGAGTAACATAGAGGTTTGGTAGCATGTAAATCGAGGCAAGCTAAAATCATTCAAAATATTTTAGCTATAAAAAATATGAAAGAGACCCATTTGAGATTTTGACCAAAGGAAGAAAACCCAAAAGGTGTTTTTGCATAGCAACATAGAAAGTACAAATTTGCACTGAAAACAAAAAATGGGGCCTTTGGATACCAAAAAAGGAGGAAATTTTGACTGTTCCAAAACTAGGTCAAGTTTACAGTCGATCCTAAGGTTTTGACACCTTATAAAACCAATGGCGTAGTTGGTTTTGATATTTGAAGCTCTAGTAGAAAGCTTTGCATGAATTCTTAAAGGAATCACACTAAACCCTTCTTTTTACTAAAATAACAAATGTAGCAAGATTTCACCATAAAGATTGTTGTAATACTAGAAAAAATGGCTCTCATACCATGTGAGATTGGCCATGATCTTAGATATTTGCATAGAAGATTGAGAAAATATATGTATAAAGCAATGAAATCATAGATAAATTACAGAGGAAAAATCTTGTCTTCACACAGTAATATTTCAAAATATAGCTGCTTGCATAAAATCATATTAACATGTCTCTCTTGTCTAACCTTTCAAAAAGGAAAAGTGGGGTACATATAGAGAAAATTAGGTCAACACGAGGAAGCCTTTAATTTTTTAATTAAATAATTACATTAAAAATATAATTAGCCTATGTGACCCTTTTATAACTAACCTAAGGAAGCTCAATTGACAAAGAATGGCCATAAGGCTGTGTAAGCAAAACCTAATGGGAAAAAACACTACACTAACAATTCTTTATGAGTATGCCACCATTTGGTGGTGGTGATATCAAAAACATGATCTAATGACCTCATTCGATCATTCTCAATATCATAGAACTTTATGAGAGGTTAGACAAAGTCACGTACCTTCATTTGTCCTTGGAACCATGGGGCTTCATCAAGTCTTTGCAATGGTGGTCCCATCAGTGGCCCTCTCATCGTTAAACACATGAGATGAACACACTTGTGATGTTTATGGATTGGGTATAGGAGGTTCTCTTAGCTGTTGATGGTGTTACATACTCTCCTAATGAAATCATAATCACCATGGGCCCAATAATTACATGCATTGCTTGTAGTATCAAAAATTGACTAGGTATTTATCTACCATAGAATACCATCTGGGTTTGGATCATGTTGCTCATAATTTTAGGGTGTGACATTATATAAGTGGTTGATGTCTTTATCCAAATTGATGGGTTCCATATAAGGGGGTCTTTGTGTTTGAACTAGTAGGATTACAATGCACTAATCAATGTTCTCAAAGCTAATGTAGAACTCTTTAAAGCTCAAGTATACATTATTCTCATAGCACCAAGGCCTTCTTAGTATGGTTAGGTAATCATCAGCTTCAACTAACTATATAACCTCAAAATCTACTTTGAATGACACTCCAAGTATGTCAACTATGGCATTCTTAAGGACCCCAATCGGGTGAGTGCGAGTCTTACTAGTCATGAATAAGACATGAGGTAAAGGTTGTAGTGTTAAAATAGATATTTTACACCAAGAATCCTTGGTAAGGACATTAACTTCTATGCTAGTATCTACTAAAATGTCTTTGATTACCCATCCATTGATAGTAGTGTTAACCAAAATTTCTCTATCTTCAAGGGGAGTGGATGAACTAGGAGTGTCATGACATCGTGTATGATTTAAATAGAAGTGTTAACTTTATAAAATGATATGGGGATGAACCTCATTTGGTAATTAGGCTTGAATCTTAAGCCAATCATTGAGCTTTGGAATGATATCCACATCCAACATCTATTAACATAGTTCTTGGAAGTCATCCCAGGCCACAGTTTGGAGTTTAGCTTCTCTTTGCATAGCACTGCACTATGTCAAGTCCTTATCATTGGGGTATTTAATCTCACCTTGGAGCACTCATAAAAGTTTCATTGTATCCTAAAGGACATCCTTTTTCTATTGAGCATCAAGATACTTTCTAGCTCATGGTTCTTCTCGATGTACCTTTTTTATCGAGTTAGTTGTTGATTGAGTTTGTCCCCCACTATGAGAGGTAATATTTACTTGTTAAACTATTAGAATGGTTGAGCATGTGTACCATTGTGTTTTGTCAATTAGAATGATATTCGTGCCCTTTTCCTTGTGCTCTTTAGTGATAGTTCCATATAGATCGAGACACTCTTCTAGTCGATGGTCCTTTTTGTAAAATGCACATGTTAGGTACTCTAAGCAATCCCTTTGATAGTGGTTTGGAGAACCACATTTATAATAGGTTCTCTATGGAAAATAAACACCACCTCATCCTCATACTCTCCCTCACCTATGATAGCCACCATTGTCTTTGGTATTAGTGACTGAAGTTTGATGTGTGCCATACAATCGAGCTTTATAGATATCACTGATCAATTGATAGTCATTGGTATCATGGGTGTAGGCATCACAAATATTACAATACTTATATACCTTAGTGTTTATACCCCATTACAAAAGAGGAAAATAATAGACATTATGTTCTTCATCGTAAATATTACATGTTTGTTTTAGTATTGTGCAGATGTTCTTACACAGGTAGTTATTCCTTGTATGCCCTTCAGTTTCACAGTTAGTACACTAGACACCACTGCATGTTTCATGCACATTGTTGGTTGTTAAATTTTCTAGATATGATGCCATTAAAGCTATTTGGGTCTCCATGAAGAGACTAATCCTAGTGTCAGCATGAAGAGAAGCTTTCAAGGCCTCATGCAATGTAGTGAAGGTTCATTATGATAGGGTCCATCGAAAAGGTAGAAATAGTCCTCCCACAAAACATTGTGCATGTTGAGAAGCAATTATTTCAAATGAAAATTTATAAATCAAGGTTTTAAACTGTTGGGTGAATATTTTTTCATCAACTAACTAAGGACAAAATGGGTATATCAACCATAACACAAGGAGATTTATGCCACGAAAAGTGTGGGTTTACCAGATCTGGATGAGGTAAATCTCTCCTCTCATCAAGGGGAGGTTCCCTATGAATAGTTATATGCTATATGTATATATAATTAACCAAAAAATAATACTTGGGCTGGTATAACAACATCCACCTCTCTTTTTTTAGAGGTGATGTTCAAAGAACAAGAGAGAGAAATCTTGGTCGTTGGCCAACAACATTCCTCTTCTTTCATGAATAGTACCCAGCATAGAGCAGAAAATCACTTGAAGTAATAAATTTTATAAGAAAATTTTCATAAGCACAAAGTCTTCCGTAGCCTCCTTCACTGATTTGAAACAAGCATAACCGTAGAGTGAAATGAAGCACAAATTATTCGCCTAAAACTACAAAAGATGAAAGGATCACAAAGATAAAAGTAGCTCAAAGTCTCTCTTTTATATTTTAGAAACATCCTTAGATAATATCAACACACACACTTTGCTTATTAAATCAAACAAATATGAGATTATCAGGAAAGAAGACATAAAAACTATTTCTAAAATAACACAGATATCTTCAACACAAAGTTTGAAAAAAACCTGCTTCTCATTCATTCAACAAAATATGATTTACAAGTTGAGCACAAAGTCTCAAGAAGTGTCTCAATTTTAGAAGAGTTTTTGCTCTCAATAATCAGAGATCCATTTACAAAAGAGGTCTCCACTATATATAGGGAGAAACCTTCAAAAACTAGAAAATATTAAAATACAAAAATATCTTAGTCAAAGATGACTCATTTTTGACTTTGAGATATTTTTTCAGATTTTTTACATGTAATTACACATTAAAAAATTGCATGCACTTTCACATGACAAAAGTGCATGAGAAGAATAGAGAAGGAATGTATGGGTGGCAAAAATTGCTGCCCTTGCATATTGGAGAAGTTCTTGTGCATGGGCAGCAAAAATTGCCACCTGTGCATGTCAGGGAGTCAGTGAAGAAGAGTGTGTAAGGGCGGCAAAAATTTCCACCCTTGCACCTAGAGGAGAGAAAATGGGGATGCAAGGGTGGAAAAAATTGCCGCTCTTGCATGGAAGAAACCAAAAGATGTGAGGGCAGCAAAAATTGCCACTCTCGCATGTTGGATGCAAACATTTATTACGTTTTGCTGCACTTTGTCTTTTTCCATCGGGCACTTTCCCGTGAGCTTTTCTCTTCAGTCGGGCTTTTCCTTTGCTTTCTACTTTTGTCTTTTCCAGCATTGTCTCTTCCTGCTATGATTTGAGCTATCTTTCCAGCCAGTCGCTTGGTTCTTCCTTTAAGTTTCACACTCTATTTGAATTTCTATAGATTTTCCTTTACTTTAAAATCTGACGTCTGAGGGGCTGTCAATGGTCGCCAGCTACTTAAACCAATGTGTTTGAACTAACCATTGAACCTGCTACTGATGCTTGCCAATGGAAATTTTTGTTTGAACTAAGGCGATGAACCAATTCCAAAAATAACCAAATTTTAGAAGCTTGTTCTTTTGACTGATCTCGCCTATAGAAGCTTTTTAATCTATTGAACTTGTTAACTTCAAGCACATTGAGTCCACAAGAACATATCTGCAGAGTCCGCAGATTTCTAAGAAAGCTTTAAAAAATGAAGAACCTGAATGCTCAGAATGATTTTTGAAAGGGGAAGAGAGGATTTTGATCTGTAGGTTGTCCCAAAAATGAGTGGCATTTTTCAGGGACAACAGCTGGCTTCAGTTGGGGAACTTCCTTCTATTGCAAAAATCGATTGAAGGGAGTAAAATCCAAAATCTTCAGTGCCTTAAAGTGTGCCATTGGGATAAAGAGTCACGCTATCCAAAAAAAAAGGCTCCAAAAAATGAAAATAAAAAGCACAAAATAGAACTAAAGACTATACAGATATACATATGTACAGATGATCTTATCTGATGCCTCAATATTTGAAGCGCTTCAGACGCTGTTCCTTGTGAGGTGAAGAAAAGGGGATGCCATCCTGATAAATTAGTAGGAAACCATTTTTTCCCTAGAAATGGTGATGGGTGAATGGAACTCTCCACTAGGAAACCACTTTTCTGTGTCTTCCTCTTGGTTCTCTTCTCTTGCTGCCCCTTGGCAAGACTTGCTTTCTAGTTCGAGAACCATGAATCTTGTTTCTCCTGTGTAGTACTTTTTTTTGATTCTGATGGCCAGTAGCCTAGTCTATTACCATAATTTATTATTCTTATAGTTCAGTGTAGCACATGTCTTGATTGTCTCCTTCAGATGCCTGACAGACCACCGACTCGGCATCTCCTTTGTCTCAAGTAGCTCTCCATTCGAGTAACAGAGATTCATACTCGACAGTGTTGTTGGTTTTGCTGAATTGCAACTCATGTTAAAAAGGAAGAATACCCCCCTTAGGAGATATCAACACCAACTTGGCCCCAGTACCTATAGAGGAATTGCTGCCATTCATTTCCCAGATCAAAACATCATAAAAAATAGATCTTCTATTAGATTTCTCTTCATTAGAGACAAAAGATCATTTTTCATTTGTACTATGCCCTACCAATCCTTCTGATGTTTGGTTTGAATCAATTCCTAGATCACCACCTACCGAACTTTCCTCTCCAAGTACATGGATGTCCTCCATGGTCAAGAAGTAATCACCCCTGCCTAAAAACTCAAACAAAATTTGAGCTTCAGGGGCCAACATTTGGGTCTTGACATCTGGTACCAACTTGTCTAACTGATCAGGGTTGGACTGCAGGATTTCAAATTCAGTTATTTGACTTTTGGTCTTTTTGATATGATCAGTTATGTCAAATGACTGAATTGGACTAGGCACAGAGGATGGGAGATCATCTTTTTGGTTTTTGGGAGGGGCGGGAGGACTGGACTGCAAAATTGAATTAGAAGTTGCAGAACTGTTTGGGATACTTACTTTTCTCACAATTACTGGGTCCTTTGGCTGGAAAGGAAGAGTGGATCCCCACTTAGCAATTGAAACTATTGGTTGAGGTTGCTCCTCTATCTTCTCTTTATTAGCTTGTCAGGCTGACTGTTTCTGGGACCGGGTGAATATGACATATGATCTCTCAGTTGCATTTCCCTCGCTTTTGGGTTCATCCTGATAATTTAGGAAACCAACGTAGGAGTTGCCAGCTGACTCTTCTTGATCTTCCTTGAAGAGGACAACATCATTTTATTGATTAAACTTAGGTTGGAAAGAGAAATCATGTTCTATTTCTAAATATCCAACTACTGAGTTGGTTGGAGGTGCTTCAATGGCCAGGTTCCTCTGTGGGGGAGGAAGATGATTTGGCTGCCCTTGACCCGTGGCAGCATTGCCTTGATATGGCTGATTGGGAAATGTCCTCCTTGGTATATCTTTATATAGAGGAGCAGAAGACATACCTTGTGCCATTTTCCTTTTCAAGGCTAGCAATTCATTTGCTAGCTTTTGCATCATTGGGTCAGTGGTGACTACAGGTGAATACTCAAAAGATGAAGAGGATTTACCTTTATTAGGGTCTCTCCTTATCTTTCCTACCAAGATAAGGTCATCTTCTACCTTAGTGGCTAAGTCTTGAGCAGGCTCAAGGTTTATATGTCTAGCCCATCTCAACAGAAAACTCACTTCAGGCAGCTGTGAGTTGATGAAGAAACACATGAGATTTTGAGGTGTCAGCTGGGCAATCATGGGAATCTTATGCCTTAGCTTGTCAAACTTGGCAATAAAATCTCTCATGGGCTCATGAGGCTCTTTCTTCATCTGAGTGAGCTGGGCCAGCAAGGCATGTGCATCTTCTGTAGGCTTAAACCTAGCTTCAAATTTGTCTTTCAGAGTGTCCCAATCAATTACTGAACTAGCCTGCAGGTGGTAGAACCAGTTTGTAACAGTGCCTTGTAGAGTCTCCACAAAAATTTTGACTACCATGTCTTCAAATTCCACCCCTATCACACTGCAGGCTATGTTGAAAGCTGCAATATGTTCATCAAGATGAACTTTCCCATCACCAAAGAATTTGAGAAATTTTTTTCTTGATTTGCGTGGAAGGTCATGCAAAGGTGGAGTCAAGTTGAGTGGGCTAAAAGAGTTACCCCAGGGGCCTCGAACTGCCATGATTTAATTATGAAAAATAGGGATAACAAATCTAGATGGAGTGGCCAGATTCTAGAACAAAAATGGAAAAGAATTAGCCCTACTTCAGCTTGAGGCTTGAGGCTTCAAACTGTGCACTCTTTTCCAGCAGCTCTGGTTTTGCAGACTAGATAATATAACAAAGATGGAGGAACATGGTAAGGCTATAATGATAATGGGTAAGACATGGAACGGAGTCGCCAAACTATGTAATGGATAAGGGTTATAATGATTATGGATAAGACACAGGGGATGTTTCAATCTGAAACTTGAGGTTCTAAATTACACAAAATTATTGTGTCCCCAGCGGAGTCACCAAAAAACTATTGGGTGAATATTTTGTCATCAATTAACTAAGGATAAAATAGGTATATCAACCACAGCATAGAGAGATTTACACCACAAAAAGTGTGGGTTTACCAAATCTAGATGAGGTAAATCTCTCCTCTCATCAAGGAGAGGTTACCTATGAATATTTATGCGCTATATGTATATATAATTAAATAGAAAATAATACTTGGGGTGGTATAACAACATCCACCTCTCTTTTTTCAGAAGTGATGTTCAAGGAACAAGAGAGAGAAATCTTGGTCGTTGGCCAACAACATTCCTCTTCTTTCAAGAATAGTATCCAGCGTAGAGCAAAAAATCACCTGAAGTAACAAAGTTCACAAGGAAACTTGCGTAAGCACAAATTCTTCTGTAGCCTCCACTGATTTGAAACAAGCATAACCATAGAGTGAAATGAAGCACAAAGTCTTCGCCTGAAACTATAAAAGATAAAAGGATCACAAAGATAAAATTAGCTTAAAGTCTCTCTTTTATCTTTTAGAAACATCCTCAAATAATATCAACACACACACTTTGCTTATTAAATAAAACAAAAAAGAGATTATCAGGAAAGAGGACATAAGAACTATTTCCTAAATAACGCAGATAACTTCAACACAAAGTCTGAAATAAACTTGCTTCTCATTCATTCAACAAAATATGATTTACAAGTTGAGCACAAAGTCTCAAGAAGTGTCTCAATTTTAGCAGAGTTTTTGCTCTCAATTATCATAGATCTATTTACAAAAGAGGTCCCCTCTATATATAGGGAGAAACCTTCAAAAACTAGAAAATATTAAAATACAAAAATATCTTAGTCAAAGATGAATCATCTTTGACTTTGAGATTTTTTTTTGGATTTTTTACATGTAATTACACATTAAAAAATTGCATGCACTTTCACATGACAAAAGTGTATGAGAAGAAGAAGAGAGAAAGAATGTATGGGCGACAAAAATTTCTGCACTTACATATTGGAGAAGTTCTTGTGCATAGGTGGCAAAAATTGCCGCTTGTGCATGTCAGGGAGTCAGCGAAGAAGAACGTGTAAGGGTGGCAAAAATTGCCACCCTTGCACCTGGAGGAGAGAAAATGGGGATGCAAGGGTGGCAAAAATTTGCGCTCTTGCATGGAAGAAACTGAAAGATGTGAGGGCAGCAAAAATTGCCGCTCTCGCATGTTGGATGCAAACATTTATTACATTTTACTGCACTTTATCATTTTTTATCAGGCACTTTTCTATGAGATTTTCTCTTCAGTCAGGCTTTTCCTTTGCTTTTTTCTTTTATCTTTTCCAGCTTTGTCTCTTCCTACTGCGATTTGAGCTATCGGGCTATCTTTCTAGCTAGTCGCTTGGTTCTTCCTTTAAGTTTTGCACTCTATTTGAATTTCTACAGATTTTCCTTTACTTTAAAATCAGATGTCTGAGGGGCCGTCAATGGTTGCCAGCTACTTGAACCAATGCGTTTGAACTAACCATTGAACCTGTTGCTGATGCTTGCCAATGGAAATTTCTATTTGAACCAAGGCGATGAACCAATTCTAAAAATAACTAATTGTTAGAAGCTTGTTCTTTTGACTGATCTCTCCTGCAGAAGCTTTTTAACCTGTTGAACCTGCTAACTTCAAGCACGTTGAGTCTGGCAAAACATATCTGCAGAGTCCACAAATTTTTTAGAAAGTTTTAAAAAATGAAGAACCTGAATGCTCAGAACAATTTTGAAAGGAGAAGAGAGGATTTTGATATGTAGGTTGTCCCAAAAATGAGTGGCATTTTTTGGGGACAACAGCTGGCTCCAGTTGGGGAACTTCCTTCTATTGCAAAAATTGATTGAAGGGAGTAGAATCCAGAATCTTCAGTGCCTTGAAGTTTGCCATTGGGATACGAAGTCATGCTATCCAAAAATAAAGGCTCCAAAAAATGAAAATAAAAAGCACAACATAGAACTAAAGACTATACAGATATACATATGTACAGATGATCTTATCTGATGCCTCAAAATTTGAAGCACTTCAGACGCTGCTCCTTGTGAGAAGAAAAGGGGATGCCATCCTGATAAATCAGTAGGAAACCATTTTGTCCCCAAAAACGGTGATGGGTGAATGGAACTCTCCACTAAGAAACCACTTTCCTGTATCTTCCTCTTGGTTCTCTTCTCTTGCTACCCCTTGGCAAGACTTGCTTTCTAGTCTGAGAACCATGAATCTTAATTCTCCTGCGTAGTCCCTTTTTTTGATTCTAATGGGCAGCAGCCTAGTCTATTACCATAATTTGTTGTTCTAATAGTTCAGTCCAACACATGTCTTGATTGTCCCCTTCAGATGCCTGACAGACCACCAACTCGGCATCTCCTTTGTCTCGAGTAGCTCCCCATTTGAGTAATAGAGATTCATACTCGACAGTGTTGTTGGTGTTGCTAAATTATAACTCGTATAAATAAGGAAGAATATCTCTCTTAGGAGATATCAACACCAACTTGGCCCCAATACCTATAGAGGAATTGATGCCATCCATTTTTCAGATCCAAACATCATCAAAAATAGATCTTCTATTAGATTTCTCTTCATTAGAGATGGAAGACCCTTTTTCATTTATACTGTGCCCTACCAATCCTTTTGATGTCTGGTTTGAATCAATTCTTGGATCACCACCTACTAGACTTTCATCTCCATGTACATGGATGTCCTTTGTGGTCAAGAAGTAATCACCCCTACCTAAAAACTCAAACAAAATTTGAGCTTTAGGGGCCGACGTTTGGGTCTTGACATCTAGTACCAACTTGTCCAACTGATCAGAGTTGGACTGCAAGATTTCAAATTTAGTCATTTGACTTTTGGTCTTTTTGACATGATCAGTTATGTCAAATGACTGAATTGGACTAGGCACAGAGGATGAGAGTTCATCTTTTTGGTTTTTGGGAGGGGCAGGAGGACTGGACTACGAAATTGAAGTAAAAGTTGCAGAACTATTTGGGATACTTACTTTTCTCCCAATTACTGGGTCCTTTGGCTAGAAAGGAAGAGTGGATCCCCACTTAGCAATTGAAACTAATGATTGAGGTTACTCCTTTATCTTCTCTTTATCTGCTTGTCGGGCTGACTATTTTTGGGATCGGGTGAATACAACATATGATCCCTCAGCTGCATTCCCCTCACTTTTGGGTTCATCTTGATAATTCAAAAAACCAATGTAGGAGTCGCTAGCTAACTCTTCTTGATCCTCCCTGAAGAGGTCAGCGTCATTTTATTGATTAAACTTAGGTTGGAAAGAGAAATCATGCTCTATTTCCAAATATCCAACTACTGAGTTGGCTGGAGGTGCTTCAATGACCAGGTTCCTCTATGGAGGATGAAGATGATTTGGCTGCCCTTGACCCATGGCAACATTGCCTTGATATGGATTATTGGGGAATGTCCTCCTTGGTATATATTTATATAGAGGAGCAGAAGACATACCTTGTTCCATTTACCTTTTCAAGGCTAGCAATTCATTTGCCAGCTTTTGCATCATTGGGTCAGTGGTGACTATAGGTGAATACTCAGAAGATGAAGAGGATTTACCTTTATTAGGGTCTCTCTTTATCTTTTTTTCCAAGATAAGGTCATCTTCTACCTTAGTGGCTAAGTCTTGAGCAGCCTCAAGGTCTATATGTCTAGTCCATCTCAACAGAAAACTCACTTTAGGCAGTTGTGAGTTGATGAAGAAACACATGAGATTCTGAGGTGTCAGCTGGGCAATCATGGGAATCCTATGTCTTAGCTTGTTAAACCTGGCAATAAAATCCCTCATAGGCTCATGAGGCTCTTTCTTCATCTGAGTGAGCTGGGCTAGCAAGGCATGTGCATTTTATATAGGCTTAAACTTGGCTTCAAATTTGTCTTTCAAAGTGTCCCAGTCAGTCACTGATCCAGCCTATAGGTGGTAGAACCAATCTGCAGTAGCGCCTTGTAGAGTCTCCACAAAAATCCTAACTACCACATCTTCAAATTCCACCCTTATCACACTACAGGCTATTTTGAAAGCTGTAATGTGTTCATCGGGATGAACTTTCCCATCACCAAAGAATTTGGGAAATTTTTTTCTTGAACTGCATGGAAGCTCATGCAGAGGTGGAGTGAAGTTGAGTGGGCCAAAAGAGTTACCTTAGGGGCCTCGAACTGCCATGATTTAATTATGAAAAATAGGGATAACAAATCTAGATGGAGTGGACAAATTGCAAAACAAAAATGGAAAAGAATTGGCCTTGCTTCAGCTTGAGACTTGAGGCTTTAAACTATGCACTCTTTCCTAGCAACTCTAGTTTTGCAGACCAAATAATATAATGGAGATGGAGGAAGATGGTAAGGCTATAATGATAATGGGTAAGACATGGAACGAAGTCACCAGACTATGTAATGGATAAGGGCTATAATGATTATGGGTAAGACACGGGGGATGTTTCAATCTAAAATTTGAGGTTCCAAATTGCACAAAATTACTGTCCCCAACAGAGTCACTATAAAACTGTTGGGTGAATATTTTGTCATCAACTAACTGAAGATAAAATGGGTATATCAACCACAACACAAGGAGATTTATGCCACAAAATGTGTGGGTTTACCAAATCTGGATGAGGTAAATCTCTCCTCTCATCAAAGGGAGGTTCTCTATAAATATTTATACGCTATATGTATATATAATTAAGTAAAAAATAATACTTGGGGTGGTATAACAACATCCACCTCTCTTTTTTCAAAGGTGATGTTCAAGGAACAAGAGAGAGAAATCCTAGTCGTTGGCCAACAATATTTCTCTTCTTTCAGGAATAGTATCCAGCATAGAGAAAAAAATCACTTGAAGTAACAAAGTTCAAAGAGAAACTTTCATAAGCACAAAGTCTTTCATAGCCTCCTTCACTGATTCGAAACAAGCGTAACCGTAGAGTGAAACGAAGCACAAAGTCTTCGCCTGAAACTATAAAAGATAAAAGGATCACAAAGATAAAAGTAACTCAAAGTCTCTCTTTTATCTTTAGAAACATCCTCAGATAATATCAACACACACACTTTGTTTATTAAATCAAACAAATAAGATATTATTAAGAAAGAGGACATAAGAACTATTAACTAAATAACGCAGATAACTTCAACACAAAGTCTGAAATAAACCTACTTCTCATTCATTCAACAAAATATGATTTACAAGTTGAGAACAAAGTCTCAAGAAGTGTCTCAATTTCAATAGAGTTTTTTCTCTCAATTATTAGAGATCTATTTACAAAAGAGGTATCCACTATATATAGGGAGAAACCTTCAAAAACTAAAAAATATTAAAATACAAAAATATCTTAGTCAAAGATGACTCATCTTTGAATTTGAGATATTTTTTCAAATTTTTTACATGTAATTACACATTACAAAATTGCATGCACTTTCACATGACAAAAGTTCATGAGAAGAACAAAGAAGGAATGTATGGGCAGCAAAAATTGCTGCCCTTGCATATTGGAGAAGCTCTTGTGCATAGGCGGCAAAAATTGTCACCTATGCATGTCAGGGAGTCAGCAAAGAAGAACTTGTAAGGGTAGCAAAAATTGCCACCCTTACACCTGGAGGAGAGAAAACGGGGATGTAAGGGTGGCAAAAATTATCGCTCTTGCATGGAAGAAACTGAAAGATGCGAGGGTGGAAAAAATTGCCGCTCTCGCATGTTGGATGCAAACATTTGTTATGTTCTGCTCCACTTTGTCTTTTTCCATCGGGCACTTTCCCATGAGCTTTTCTCTTCAGTCGGGCTTTTTCTTTGATTTTTGCTTGTCTTTTCCATCTTTATCTCTTCCTGCTACGATTTGAGCTATCGGGCTATCTTTCCAACCAGTCGCTTGGTTCTTCCTTTAAGATTTGCACTCTATTTGAATTTCCATGGATTTTTTTTTACTTTAAAATATGATGTCTGAGGGGCTGTCAATGGTCGCCAGCTGCTTGAACCAATGCGTTTGAACTAATCGTTAAACCTGCTACTGATGCTTGTCGATGGAAATTTCTATTTGAACCAAGGTGATGAACCAATTTCAAAAATAACCAATTGTTAGAAGCTTATTCTTTTGACTGATCTCACCTGTAGAAGCTTTTTAACCTGTCAAACTTTCTAACTTCAAGCATGTTGAGTCCGCAAAAAGATATCTACAGAGTCTGTAGATTTATGAGAAATCTTTAAAAAATAAAGAACCTGAATGCTCAGAATAATTTTTGAAAGGGGAAAAAAGGATTTTGATCTATAGGTTGTCCCAAAAATGAGTGGCATTTTTTGGGGACAATAGCTAAAAAATTGTTGGGCGAATATTTTGTCGTCAACTAACTGAGGACAAAATTGGTATATCAACCATAGCACAGGGAGATTTACGTCACAAAAAGTGTGAGTTTACCAGATTTGGATGAGGTAAATCTCTCCTCTCATCAATGGAAGGTTCCCTATTAATATTTATACACTATATGTATATATAATTAAGTAGAAAATAATACTTGGGGTGGTATAACAGCATCCACCTCTCTTTTTTCAGAGGTGATGTTCAAGGAACAAGAGAGAGAAATCTTGGTCATTGGCCAACAATATTCCTCTTCTTTTAGGAATAGTATCCAGCGTAGAGAAAAAAATCACCTGAAGTAACAAAGTTCACAAGGAAACTTGTGTAAGCACAAAGTCTTTCGTAGCCTCCTTCACTGATTTGAAACAAGTGTAACCGTAGAGTGAAACAAAGCACAAAGTCTTCATCTGAAACTACAAAAGATAAAAGGATCACAAAGATAAAGGAAGCTTAAAGTCTCTCTTTTATCTTTTAAAAACGTCCTCAGATAATATCAACACACACACTTTGCTTATTAAATCAAACAAATAAGAGATTATCAAGAAAGAGGACATAAGAACTATTTCCTAAATAACGCAGATAACTTCAACACAAAGTTTGAAATAAACCTGCTTCTCATTCATTCAACAAAATATGATTTACAAGTTGAGCACAAGGTCTCAAGAAGTGTCTCAATTTCAGCAGAGTTTTTGCTCTCAATTATCAGAGATCCATTTACAAAAGAGGTCCTCTCTATATATAGGGAGAAACCTTCAAAAACTAGAAAATATTAAAATACAAAAATATCTTAGTCAAAGATGACTCATCTTTGACTTTGAGATATTTTTCCAGATTTTTTACATGTAATTACACATTACAAAATTGCATGCACTTTCACATGACAAAAGTGCATGAGAAGAAGAGAGAGGAATGTATGGGCGGCAAAAAATGTTGCCCTTGCATATTAGAGAAGTTCTTGTGCATAGGTAGTAAAAATTACCACCTCTGCATGTCAAAGAGTCAGCAAAGAAGAACGTGTAAGGGTGGCAAAAATCACCACCCTTGCACTTAGAGGAGATAAAATGGGGATGCAAGGGCGGCAAAAATTTTCGCTCTTGCATGGAAAAAACCAAAAGATGCGAGGGCAAAAAAAATTGCCGCTCTCGCATGTTGGATGCAAACATTTGTTATGTTCTATTGCACTTTGTCTTTTTCCATCGAGTGCTTTCCCATGAGCTTTTCTCTTCAATTAGGCTTTTCCTTTACTTTCTATTTTTATCTTTTCCAGCTTTGTCTCTTCCTGCTGTGATTTGAGCTATCGGGCTATCTTTCTAGCCAATCGCTTGGTTCTTCCTTTAAGTTTTGCACTCTATTTGAATTTCCATAGATTTTCCTTTACTTTAAAATCTAATGTTTGAGGGGCCATCAATGGTCGCCAGCTACTTGAACCAATGCATTTGAACTAACCGTTGAACCTATTGTTGATGCTTGCCAATGGAAATTTCTATTTGAACCAAGGTGATGAACCAATTTCAAAAATAACCAATTGTTAGAAGCTTGTTCTTTTGACTGATCTAGCCTGCAGAAGATTTTTAACCTGTTGAACCTGCTAACTTCAAGCATGTTGATTCCGTAGAAATATATCTGTAGAGTCCAAAAATTTCTAAGAAAGCTTTAAAAAATGAAGAACCTGAATGCTCAAAACAATTTTTGAAAGGGGAAGAGAGGATTTTGATCTGTAGGTTGTCCCAAAAATGAGTGGCATTTTTTGGGGACAACAGCTGGCTCCAGTTGGAGAACTTCCTTTTATTAAAAAAATTGATTGAAGGGAGTAAAATCCAAAATCTTCAGTGCCTTGAAGTGTGCCATTGGGCTATGGAGTCATGCTATCCAAAAATAAAGGCTCCAAAAAATGAAAACAAAAAGCACAAAATAGAACTAAAGACTATACAGATATACATATGTACAGATGATCTTATCTGATGCCTCAAGATTTGAAGCACTTCAGACGCTGCTCCTTGTGAGGCAAAGAAAAGGGGATGCCATCCTGATAAATTAGTAAGAAACCATTTTGTCCCCAAAAATGGTGACGAGCAAATGGAACTCTCCACCAGAAAACCGCTTTCTTGTGTCTTCCTCTTGGTTCTCTTCTCTTGCTGCCCCTTGGCAAGACTTGCTTTCTAGTCCAAGAACCATGAATCTTGGTTCTCTTGCATAGTCCCTTTTTTTTATTATGATGGGTAGCAGCCTAATCTATTACCATAATTTAATGTTCTAATAGTTCAGTCCAGCACATGTCTTGATTGTCCCCTTCAGATGCCAGGCAGACCACTGGCTTGTCATCTCCTTTATCTCAAGTAGCTCTCCATTCAAGTAATAGAGATTCATACTCTACAGTGTTGTTGGTGTTGTCGAATTTCAACTCATGTAAAGAAGAAAGAATATCCCTCTTAGGAGATATCAACACCAACTTGGCCCCAGTACCTGTAGAGGAATTGTTACCATCCATTTTTTGGATCTAAACATCATAAAAAATGGATCTTCTATTATAATTTTTTTCATTAGAGATGGAAGACCCTTTTTCATTTGTACTGTGCCCTACCAATCCTTCTGATGTCTAGTTTGAATCAATTCCTAGATCACCACCTACCAACTTTCATCTCTAGGAATATGGGCATCCTTGATGGTCAAGAAGTAATAACCCCTGCCTAAAAACTCAAACAAAATTTGAGCTTCAGGGGCCGACATTTGGGTCTTGACATCTGGTACCAACTTGTCTAACTAATCGAGGTTGGACTACAGGATTTAAAATTTAGTCATTTAATTTTTGGTCTTTTTGACATGATCAGTTATGTCAAATGACTGAATTAGACTAGGCACAGAGGATGGGAGTTCATCTTTTTGGTTTTTGGGAGGGGCGAGAGGACTGGACTGTGAAATTAAAGTAGAAGTTGCAGAACTATTTGGGATACTTACTTTTCTCACAATTATCGGGTCCTTTAGCTAGAAAGGAAGAGTGGATCCCTACTTAGCAATTGAAATTGTTGGTTGAGGTTACTCCTCTGTCTTCTCTTTATCAGCTTGTCAGGCTGACTATTTTTGGGACCAGGTGAATACGGCATATGATCCCTTAGCTGCATTCCTCTCACTTTTGGGTTCATCTTGATAATTCAAGAAACCAATGTAGGAGTCACCAGCTGACTCTTCTTGATCCTCCCTGAAGAGGTCAGCATCATTTTCTTGATTAAACTCAGGTTGAAAAGAGAAATCATGCTTTATTTCTAAATATCCAACTACTGAGTTGGTTGGAGGTGCTTCAATGGCCAGGTTCCTCTGTGGGGGAGGAAGATGTTTTGGCTACCCTTAACCCATGGCAACATTGCCTTGATATGGCTGATTGGGGAATGTCCTCTTTGGTATATCTTTATATAGAGGAGCAAAAGATGTACCTTGTGCCATTTGCCTTTTTAAGGCTAGCAATTTATTTGCCAGCTTTTGCATCATTGGGTCAGTGGTGACTGCAGGTGAATACTCAAAAGATGAAGAGGATTTACCTTTATTAGGGTCTCTCCTTATCTTTCCTGCCAAGATAAGATCATCTTCTACCTCAGTGGCTAAGTCTTGAGCAGCCTCAAGGTCTATATGTCTATCCCATCTCAACAGAAAACACACTTCAAGCAGCTATGAGTTGATGAAGAAACACATGAGATTTTGAGGTGTCGGCTAGGCAATCATGGGAATCCTATGCCTTAGCTTATTGAACCTAGAAATGAAATCCCTCATAGGCTCATGAAGCTCTTTCTTCATCTGAGTGAGCTGGGCTAGTAAGGCATGTGCATCTTCTGTAGGCTTAAACCTAGATTCAAATTTGTCTTTCAGCGTGTCTCAGTCAATCATTGATCCAGCCTACAAGTGGTAGAACCAGTCTATAGCAGCACCTTGTAGAGTCTCCATAAAAAGCCTAACTGCCACATCTTTAAATTACACCCCTATCACACCATAGGCTATGCTGAAAGCTGCAATGTGTTCATTAGGATGAACTTTCCCATCACCAAAGAATTTGGGGAAATTTTTTCTTGAACTGCGTGGAAGCTCATGCAGAGGTGGAGTCAAGTTGAGTGGGCCAAAAGAGTTACCCTAGGGGCCTCAAACTGCCATGATTTAATGATGAAAAATAGGGATAACAAATCTAGATGGAGTGGCTAGATTGCAGAACAAAAATGGAAAAGAATTGGCCCTACTTCAGCTTGAGGCTTGAGGCTTCAAACTATGCACTCTTTCCCAGCAGCTCTGGTTTTGCAGACTAGATAATATAATGGAGATGGAGGAAGATGGTAAGGCTATAATGATAATGGGTAAGACATGGAATGGAGTCGCCAGACTATGTAATGGATAAGGGTTATAATGATTATGGGTAAGACACGGGGGATGTTTCAATCTAAAACTTGAGGTTCCAAATTGCACAAGATTACTGTGTCCCCAGCGGAGTCACCAAAAAATTGTTGGGTGAATATTTTGTCGTCAACTAACTAAGAACAAAATGGGTATATCAACCATAGCATAGGGAGATTTGTGCCACAAAAAGTGTGGGTTTACCAGATCTAGATGAGGTAAATCTCTCCTCTCATTAAGGAGAGGTTCCCTATGAATATATATATGCTATATGTATATATAATCAAGCAAAAAATAATATTGGGGCTGGTATAATAGCATCCACCTCTCTTTTTTCAGAGGTGATGTTCAAGGAACAAGAGAGAGAAATCCCATTCATTGGCCAACAACATTTCTCTTCTTTCAGGAATAGTATCTAGTGTAGAGTAGAAAATCACCTAAAGTAAAAAAGTTCACAAGGAAACTTGCATAAGCACAAAGTCTTTCATAGCCTCCTTCACTGATTTGAAACAAGTGTAACCATAGAATGAAATGAAGCACAAAGTCTTCACCTGAAACTACAAAAGATAAAAGGATCACAAAGATAAAAGTAGCTCAAAGTCTCTCTTTTATCTTTTAGAAACGTCCTCAGATAATATCAACATACACACTTTGCTTATTAAATCAAACAAATAAGAGATTATCAGGAAAGAGGACATAAGAACTATTTCCTAAATAATGCAAATAACTTCAACACAAAGTCTGAAATAAACTTGCTTTTCATTCATTTAACAAAATATGATTTACAAGTTGAGCACAAAGTCTCAAGAAGTGTCTCAATTTCAACAAAGTTTTTGCTCTCAATTATCAGAGATCCATTTACAAAAGAGGTCTCCACTATATATAGGGAGAAACCTTCAAAAACTAGAAAATATTAAAATACAAAAATATCTTAGTCAAAGATGACTCATCTTTGACTTTGAGATATTTTTCTAGATTTTTTACATGTAATTACACATTACAAAATTGCATGCACTTTCACATGACAAAAGTGCATGAGAAGAAGAGAGAAGGAATGTATGGGCGGCAAAAATTGCCGCCCTTGCATATTAGAGAAGTTTTTATGCATAGGCAGCAAAAATTGCCACCTATGCATGTCAGGGAGTCAGTGAAGAAGAACATGTAAGGGTGGAAAAAATTGCCACCCTTGCACCTGGAGGAGAGAAAATGGGGATGCAAGGGCGGCAAAAATTGCCGCTCTTACATGGAAGAAACTGAAAGATGCGAGGGCAAAAAAAATTGTCGCTCTCGCATGTTAGATGAAAATATTTGTTACGTTCTATTGCACTTTGTCTTTTTCCATCAGGCACTTTCCCATGAGCTTTTCTCTTTAGTCGGGCTTTTCCTTTGCTTTATGCTTTTGTCTTTTCTAGCTTTGTCTCTTCTTGCTACGATTTGAGCTATCGGGCTATCTTTCCAGCCAGTCGCTTGGTTCTTCCTTTAAGTTTCGCACTCTATTTGAATTTCCACAAATTTTCCTTTACTTTAAAATCTGACGTCTGAGGGGCCATCAATGGTCGCCAGCTTCTTGAACCAATGCGTTTGAACTAATTGTTGAACCTGCTGTTGATGCTTGCCGATGGAATTTTTTTTTGAACCAAGGCGATGAACCAATTCCAAAAATAACCAATTGTTAGAAGCTTGTTCTTTTGACTGATCTCACCTGCAGAAGCTTTTTAACCTATTGAACCTGCTAACTTCAAGCATGTTGAGTTCGCAGAAACATATCTACAGAGTCTATAGATTTTTGAGAAAGCTTTAAAAAATGAAGAACCTGAATGCTCAAAACAATTTTTCAAAGGGGAAGAGAGGATTTTTATTTGTAGGTTGTCCCAAAAATGAGTGGCATTTTTTGGGGACAACGTAAACCATGTGTCATACTCACGTACGCTCTTTTTAAGTCCTTGCTTTAAGTCCTTCAGCACTACTATACATTGTTGCTCAAACTTAGGAATATCAAATTCATGTAAGAAGGTTGTTTTGAGTTATCATAGTTGGCCACCACTTATTAAGGGTCAAACTTTTAATACCACTTATGTGCATGCTCTAGAAGTTTAATTTCAAACTGTGTAGTCTTACATTCATAAGACATGATACCACATACCCTCCAAATCAATTTGTACTTGTGGACATGTCCAGTTGCATTCTCTTCCCCTTAGTACTCAAGTAAGTGTAATGTCATCTCATAGTAGACCATAGTAGGTTGTGTTGTTTGAATGGGTGGTTTCTAGGAAGATCCACCCCTATTTCTTGAAGAGGGGGTTTTCTTCCTCTTGTGCCTCCTCCTAATCCTCCTCCAATGCCTCCAGTAGTAATGCCCATAGAAAGAGGCATGTTAGAGGTTTGGTTACCCAAGTTTTGGCCTATACTCTAGACTTGAGAACCAGACCCACTAGGGATCCCAAGTTGTCCCATAGAACTCCCTTGAAGGGGAAAAGATAATGTAAAATTTTAATGAATATCCAATGGCCTAGTTTTAGTATCCCTTACTAGTTCAATTTTTTACTCTAAACTATTTATATCCCAATTTTGTATATGTACCCTATCTGACTCAAAGGCATGAGCACACGCTAAGGTGGGGGAGCCTGGTTGATTCAGACTTGGTTGCTCAACTCTTAAAGTCTAGCTTAGTTATCATATATAGGATTGAACTGACAAAGAATTTGGTTCAAAAGTGATGGGTTTTTCATGCGTGTCTACTTCTCTATGGCTCCTCAAAACATCCTAGGGGTCTCCTAGTCTCTTCCCATGCTGCTAACTCCCATGATCCTTTACCAATATTCATCATACTTTTGTTTATGTAATGTTCACTGGCTTGCTACCATATTGAACCCACAATATTCAATCAGCCCCTAGTCTCCCCTTCAGAATGTGTAGCTCATGCATAGGAGAATTTATTCCTCTATGGGTATAGTTTCTAGTCTAAGGTCAATAATTAATTTCTTAATTTTGAAGTCAAAAATCATGAGATAGCAACCCCTTGACTCTCAAAAAAATTGGAATTTAGCTTCTTCAGGACATGAATAGGTGGTCACAGCGTACTCCAAAATATATTTGGTCTGAACTCCTCTCCACCAATAGTTAATTGCTCACATCCATGGAACTCCAAGTCATGCTAAAATCCTTTGCCTTTCAAGCATCCAAAACTACCTCCTTCTAAGATTTCTAGATCATCCTTGAGCATATGCTATTATCCAAGCATGTAAGAGAACCAAGACCTCAAAAAAGAAAGTTTCATACAAGGAACTTTAGAGATTATACTCTACCCACTATCATGTAGACATTCCTGGCTCAAAATATGGAACTAAAAAATTGTCTTTGATAGTTGTAACCCATTCTTATATATTATTTAGTGTAATGCACTCAAAATAAATTCCATGACTATGCTTCAAGTGTTTTGGGTCTTGGTAATATAACCAAAATGATAGGTTTTATTCATTGATTCTAGCTCTAGCATTGAAGTCTATCCCAACAAACTAGTGCATTGGCCTTATCACATGAGTTAGGTCTCATGCACTCACCTAAAGTGTGCAATGAAAGACCAATTTCCAAAGGTTTTGGAACACAATAATGTGTATTTATTCATTTTTCATTATGCAAATCTAAACAAGGGTTATTTAATAACACAAATATATTACCACTATTACAAGGATCACCATTATGATCTAACAATAATGACTTATAAAAAAAAATATACTAATAACAAAACAAATAAACAAACCACATCCATTTCTAGAACTTAGTGTATTTCATGATTCATAACATAATCTGGTAAAAATTGATCTCTCATTAGATGCTTAATGAATTACATGACAAAGCTCTACTATCTATTCACCTAATCCCCCTATGTAAATGATAAAAATAAGGGTATTTATACATTTTTCTCCCTAACCAAGTGTTACTTATTATAAATATCATGAACAAATGGCACACAAACTCTTAACAAACTGAGATTCATGGCTCTTACAATAAGTTCTTCTTTTAGACTCGGGTCCTTGCGACCCTTAGATCCTTGTTCTATGTTATATTCTGACAAACATGTGTTTCATTCCTTGTAGGTTGGTACAAAAGCTCTGATTGATAAGGTTGAAATGTTCCATATGAATAGTTATTCTAACTACTCTTACTTCTTATGCACTTTTCTTCCCATGTGTTCCTCTAGTCTTCTAAATTTTTTTTAAGTATTATATTCATGGGTCCCTCATGGCTTGTTTTCTTTTGACTGGGTCCTCTCATACTAGGTATCCTATGCTATTTTCCTCTTGTTCCTAGCAAGTTCTGTACCATGATGATTTTTCACCTATCATCTATGTGTCATGGTCTTCCTACACTATGGTCCTTCCACATCATGTTGATCTTATGCCAAAATGGGATAATGATCCTTTCACACTGTGCTAGTCTGGCACACCAAAATGGGATAATACTTAGTCAAAATTTAAGCTCCAATATAAAATCACTTAGGGGTGTAATTAGTGAGCCCTAGATATTACAAATTCAATTTCAATCTTTTAAGGTTCTTAATAAATTACCATAAGCATTCATGAATCATACACAACATTCATAGTAATGAGAAAGAGAGACAATTCAAGATCAATCACATAACACATGACATATGTGGGAAACCCTCTTAGGGGAGAAAACCCACAAAAACCTATAATTAGACTAATATCCTATAATAACAAGAACCAATTTAGACCAGCTATAACTAATCAAGGAACTACAATCCCTTATTTAGTGAGATAACAATCCCATAAGGTGCTACTAAACCTGTCTAGTTGAGCTACAATAACAACTATAACTTTAGCAATTTTCACCTTGTAAAGAGGCTACAACCCCCTAGATGTTGAGCTACCATAATAACACCTATGAACACATCCACCTTTGAACTGATGTCTTCAACACTTAATGATGGACCTTTGATTATCACATTTCACCTTCACTCATACTTAAACAACAAGAGCACTATTATGACAATAGAATTATGACCAATAGGTCATACAAACAATTCTCAATCTATTCTACTCTTCATCTCATCCATAGGGAACCCACCCTTTCCTTCACTTCAAAATTCACACACATAATCCTCTCTCAAATCTCTCACAAGTCTAGAAATCACCATCTTTGATTTCACTATTTATAGAGCATTCATGATCATCACCATTTTAGTCAGCCATTAGGCATACCTTAACCCTTCAATCATCCATCTCATTAAGACACATCTTAATACAAACTCCATAGGTCATCCATCACATCTATGGGTCACCCTTAAGTAGCAAAGCCTTTTAATAAGGCCCTTGTAGCTCTTATAGGTCTCATGGAGACCTATTCACCCATTTATCACATCATCAAGCAAAACAAGAACATAGAACCACTTTCAAATGCATAGGTCCACTCCACATGACCCCTTTATCATCCTCAAATGCTTACAGACATCATTGCTCTCTTTTGTGCAAGCTCAAACAACAAACTTTGTACATAGTCACCATGAACAAATACATAATCAACTTATAAACCTTTGTTCATACTTCATATGATTGATCAAAACTTATTAATACACATAAATCATCCTCATGGAGTATAAAACAATCCCCAATATCTAATTCATCATGAAATATCAAAACAACATCAATACAAGATCAATTATCCTTCTCGGGTCACTTGCAGAACACAATCGAACACATAGTCAAATTTGGAGCTCAATAATTTTAACTTTACTAACAATTAGACCTTAAAATTCATATTTCTAGATACACCTTAGAATCCTCTATAACTTCACTTTTAACACCATGAGCAAATTCATGCTAGATCAAAAGTTACAGCCAAAATACAGATCACTATTTTTTCCTTTGTTAAATTCAAATATTCAAAAGCAAACGATCACAGTTAAACCTCAATCACCGCATTATCATCTCAAGTCCTCGCTACTCAAATTAAACATGCACCATCAATCTTATTATATGAATCTCAACATTTAACACATAGTGCACTAATGATAAACATTAAACCTCTACTAGGTGACCTCATCTCATGAAATTTGGAAACTTTGACCTCATGTGCTTCATCAATCTCTTTGAGATTATCCTAGCTTTAACAATGCTAGACAATTGTCACTTTGACCTCTTGACTTTAATGCACACCATTAATCTCTATTTGTATGATCATCCACTCACTCTTGATCTTTGGAAGAAGCTCAATCTTTATCTCTACTCAGCATTAAGCATTTGGCACCATCTTGTTACTTATTGACTTCTTAGAACAATGCACTCCATCGATGTTGCTCAAAATTTAATCTGTGCAAAAATGATTATGGAAACCTTTCTTATCTACCTAGAAGGCTAACTTTTCACAATCATATCTTTTACTTTGCTCACTCACAAGTTCTCAAATTTGGACCATATGATCTCCTCACATAGGATAATCCAACCATATATTAAACCATTCCTCAAACCATTGCATGTGTAAGATATAATGCCATTAATCTGTTCACTTAGATTTTTCTTTCATAGAGACAACAATGTCAAGAATTGTCCAAAAATCCAACTTTACATATGTATATCATTTGACACGCTTTGGTGCATGATCTAAAATTTAATGAAAAATAACTAAGTATAAAATTAGACAAACCCATATGATCAACTTATCCTGAAATGTCCACATGTGTGAGATATGCCATCACCAAACTGTTTACTTGGCTTTTTCTTACCTCATTCAAATTTGGCTAAGTATGGGAAAACACTATCAAACTACCTAGGAGCCCAACTTTGCATTTATATATATTTTGACATGATTGGGCACATGATCTAAAATTTAGTGCATAATATCTAGGCATAAATGTGATCATAACTATATGACCAACTCGCTTTGACTCATCCACATTTGGTAATGGTAACATCACGAAACTGTCTAACATTTTTTACCATTGGATCCAAAATGTATAGATGAGAACAATGATGAACCAAGTGACTTCCACTCATGCACACAAGCACTCAAATCATAGAAAACTTCTAATAGAACCCTATGCACATCTTCAAATCACCATACTCATCCCTGAACATCTCTAACCATGCCAAAACTAAAGATCAACGAAGAATACTAGAATAAGCACATTACATACTTTGTCATTGTCACTTAGACTATCAAGGCACTTCATCGATTCACCAAGGCACCTTTATGACATCATTGAAAAATCTCCAACAACATCCCCATTTTTCATTGATGTCAACAACCATCAATATAGTAATATACAACTCATCTTCCTTCTCTTTCTTCAAGCACTCTCACAATAGGAATTTTCTCCCTCTTTGACACAATGACAAAGTGGACACCAACTAATCTTAAGGACATAAAAAGACTACCAAAAAAAGATGACCACTTTATAAAGATGATAAAAACTCCCCCTTACCTTGAGCCTACATCTTCTTTCCTTGACAAACTTCCTCTTGTTCCATGCCAACACTTTCTTCAACCAAACATTGCAATCAATGAAGAAAGAACACACAAAATATTGAAAACTAATAGAACTCACCAAGAAACATCTGAGAGGGACTCTTCCTAATATGTTTGAGCCATTTCACATCTTGAGCATCTTCATATCTCCACACACCATGAAGACCCACCACACATGCTTACTAGCCTTTTCTCTCAAGCTACCACAAGGACCACCAACAAAACTTCATGCCACTCACCAAATAAGAAACATGATCTCAACCAACCTAATAACTCTCCTTGAAATAAATATACCTTTTTCGTTTGGAGAAACTGATCAAAAATCACTCTTTTTCAAACTAGTCTTGTCTAGTTTCCTTGTAGCCCTACCTGGACCTTTCATAGCCAACACATTTTAGTAGACACACATTCAAGACCTAAAACTTGATATTTGGATCACTCTCATATTACCCCTCAAGAACACTAATGTGCATCACCTAGATCATCCTCTGCAACATACTTCATAAACTAATTTGCCAATCAAGCCTTCATCTTGACAAAAACATGAATAACTTGAAATCCACAATCCTTCAGATCTCTATAAATCTTGTTTTGACAACCCATTTAGCCTATTTTAATAAATTAATAATCCTTAAACCTCAACTCATAAGGTACACCAATTTTATATCATAGCCCAAAACCCTAAAAATTCAAAATAAACTAGGTCAACAAACCTCCTTATGGTTAATGCACACCTCTAAAACTTTTTGCATACCTGGAAACACCCATCAAACACTTCTAAACCAATATTTGAGCATTCACACTTTTTGTATCCATGATTTCCTATAACCCATTTTAGTCCTGCTTGTCCTTAATCCAAAAATTAAGAAAACTTAGAGCACTCAAAAAAATTCAATTTATCTTCAACACACCTTTAGACTACAAAAACACCTGAAACACATCACAAATAATTTCAAAGATCTTTCTAATCACTAAAATCTTCTTGACATTCTATCAATCTCATTATGCCACCTAGAAGCACTCATTCTAACCCTATATTATAGCTCCTTCACAAATCTCTGGAGCAAGCTAATGAACTTGTTGCTCCCCCTTAACCAAAGACCTTCTAAGATCAACACACGTCTCTATTCATATTGGAAATATAATATTAAGCACTCAAACTTGCTTCTCCACAATAAAAATGTCTCCTAAGAAGCATAGGCAAAGACATCCTAATTCACAATGTCCTAAAATAATGTGAAACTAGGAGTTGCCTACAACTCCTCATATTCCTTCTCCTCTTTGGTCATCGAATACTTGTAGTTCTTCTTCTTCTTAGGATTAAGAGAATTAAATACTCAACCACCATAACATTCTCCTTCTCTTCTAAGATTGAATTGATAATACATGGAGACAACAAATATTCATGACATACCTTTTCATCTAAAGAATCCACCTTATAGTTTGGAACATCATCACTAGGCACATGCAATTGATGTTCTTTGCATGATACATGCTTAGCAACAACAAGATGTTCTGTTGGATCCATACACACCTCAAAATTAGACTCAATTAGTATCTTGGTCTTCTCCTTGAGTTTGATCTCTTTTTTCTGAACATGAGCAGACAATGAGACCTCTTGGTACTCTTCAATTTTTATAGCTTTCTCCACCATAGAAAATAGATTACTTAGACCTACAGACTCATCATGACTCACACTTGTCACATTTGGATTTCATGTGTTAACTTGCTTTCTTTCTTGCAATATAAGAGCCTGATTGAACTCATTTTAACTTGATGGCCTTTATTTACAAAATCTAGCAATGTGACCTCTCTGTTGACACTTGAAGCACACTATACCTTTCTCAAGAAATGTATCTTGCTTTACCTTATTTGGACATAAATTTTCAATGTGTCCTATGTCATGACAAATGAAACAACCTCCTCTTTTTGAAGAGGACTCACCTTGTCTAGCCTTATGTGGATAATGGTTTGCAAAGTGTCCCACAATAAGATAGTTGAAGCACTTAACTCCATTCACACCTTTTGACTGATGAGCCCCATAACAGTTCCATGTAAACTCATTTCTAATAGGTCTCTTACATTCTCTAAATTTATGCCCAAATTAATTATATGTGAAATAGTAACCATTGAAACTTGCATCCCTCATGGCATTTGGTGGTTTGGTCTAATTTGTCTTCATTCTACCAACATCTTCAATCCTTATCTGATGATTTATATTTAAATACTAATCCACCTTACTCTTATTTATATTTATGTCAACTTGAGTAGCAACTTTGGTCTCTTCATTAAAACCCAATCCAGATCTATCACTAGCTAGTTTTACTCCTCAGAAGATCATCCAGATCATTAAAACTTTTATCAAACTTGATAAATGATTTCACCTTTCTTGCATATTTCTCTAACTCATCTTTCAAAGACACAACTTAGAATCATAACTTGAGCATTCTTTTTCTTTAGCTCTAAGACTTTCAGACATAGATTTCAACTTAGAATTAAGAAACATGATAGCACCTTCATGCTCCCTAGAGTCTTCAACCAATCTTACCTCAAACACACTGAATTGCTCCTCATAGTCTTTGAGTTTAGATTTCATCTTCTTATTGATCTTCTTCTCAATCTTCAAATCTTCAAGATCATTCATTAATATAGTCTCATAGTCCACCTCATCTTCATCATCATCTAAATCACTCCAAGTAGACACCTTATGATGTGATCAACTTCCTTCTTTAACCATGAATAGGGATTCCTCTTCAATAGGACCATCATCTTCACGATCATATTCTGAGTCACTGTCTTCACTCTCATCTAGTGAGCTGTAATCATTTTTGGTGTAGAGACTCTTCTTATTCTTGAAAGACTTTTTATTTTTATATTTTCTTAATCCCTTCTTCCTATATGTCTTCTTGTCTTCATCTTGGTCTTCACCATGCTCTTCATCACCATTTTTCTCATGCTTATGAGGGAACTTATGAGCAAAATGTCTAGTCTCTCCATAGTTAAAACATTTGAAGGGTAGTTTACCCTTATACTTCCATGAGCCTATGTTCAATTTCCTAGTAATTAAAGCAATTAGTTCATCCTCATCAATGTTATATATGTTATCCTCTTTGGGTTTCTTACCTTGGAACTTCTTCTTAGGCTTCATATTTCTCTTAAATACTACTTCTTTCTTTGGTGGTATATCATCATTTACTCTCATCTCATAGGCAATAAGGGTGTCATACAATTGATCCATCTTTAACTGAGTAAGATCATGAATTTCTTCTATAACATATACTTTTAGATCAAACTTCAGGGATAAAGACCTTAATACCTTTTGGACTATAATAGCCTCTTCAAGATTTTTTCTAAGACCTCTGATGATTTTCACAATCTCATCAACTCTCTGTAGAAATGATGCCACAAAATCTTCTTCCTTTATCTTGAGACTTTCAAATTGCCTTCTATGAGTCTAAAACTTAGCAAGATTGACTTTTGAATCTCCTTCATAAATTATCTACATTTTGTCCCATATCTCTTTAGCATATTTAGAATGGATTAATTTGATGAAATCAGTCTCTATAAGCCCACAAGTGATGGCATTCATTACCTTAGAATAATTCTCAAATAACTTATTATCTATATCACTACATCAAGGAGTAGTAGGAGCAACATAACCATCCACAATAGATTTCCATACAACAAATCCTAGGGACATAATGTATGTCCTCAACTTTGTACTCCAAAAAACATAATTAGATCCATTAAACATTGGTGCTTGCTTAGTAGGAAAACCTCTTTGATGACTACCAATATTATACCTTAGATCACCTTCAAGCTATCAAGCCTTTACCAAAGGACCTGCTCTAATCCAATTGTTAGAGGTTCAATCACTGAGAGGCAAGGGTGAATCAATGAGCCCTAGATTTACAACTTCAATTTCAATCCTTCCAAGTTCTTAATCAATTACCATAAGAATTATTGAAGCATACACAACATTCATAGCAATGAGTAAGAGAGACAATGCAAGATTAATCACATAACACATGACATATGTGGGAAGCCCTCTTAGGGGAGAAAACCCACTGGAACCTATAATTGGACTACTATCCTATAATGATAAGAACCAATTTAAACTAGCTGCAACTGATCAAAGAACAATAATCCCTTATTTAGTGAGATAACAATCCCATAAGGTGCTACCACACCTATCTAACTGAGCTTCAACAACAACTAGACCTTTAGCAAGTTTCACCTTGCAAGGAGGTTGTAACCCCCTAGATGTTGAGATACCATAAAAACACCTATAAACACATCCTCCTTTAAATTAATGTCTTCAACATCTGATGATGGACCTCTGATTATCACAGTTTACCTTCGCTCATACTCAAATAATGAGAGCACTATTCTGCCAATAGAATTATGACCAATAGGTCATACAAATAGTTATCAATTTATTCTACTCTTAAAATCATCCACAAGGCACCCACCCTTTCCTTCTCTCCATAATTCACACACACACAAGCCTCCCTCAAATCTCTCACAAGTCTAGAAATCACCATCTTTGATTGCACTATTTATAAAGCATTCATGATCATCAACATCTTGGTTAGCCATTAGGTATACCTTAACCCTTAAGGCATCTATCTCATCAAGACACATCTCAATACAAACTTCATAGGTAGTCATAGCATCTATGGGTCACCCTTAAGTAGCTACACCTTTTAATAAAACCCTTGTAGCTCTTATAGGTCTTATAGAGACCTATTCACCCATTTAACACATCATCAAGAAAAATAATAATACAGAACCCTTTGTCATCCTCAAATGCTTATATACATCATTGCACTCTTTTGTGCAAGCTCAAACAACAAACTATGTACATAGTCACCATGAACAAATACACAATCAACTTATAAACCTTTGTTCATACTTCATACAATTGCTAAAACCTTAATAATTCACACAAAGCATCCTCATGGAGTTTAAAACATTCCTCAATAGCTAATTCATCTTGAGATATCAAAATAACAACAATACAAGCTCAATTATCCTTCTTAGGTCACTCTCAAAACATAGTAGAACACACAATCAACTTTAGATATCAATAAATTTGACCATACTAATAATTAGACCTTCAAATTCATATTTCTATATGCACCTTGGAATCCTCTACAACATTTATTTTTACATCATGAGCAAATTCATCCTAGATCAAAAGTTATAGCCGAAATATAGAGAACTTGTTTTTCCTTTGTTAAATTCAAATATTTAAAAGCAAATGGTCACAGTTAAACCTCAGTCACCATGCTATCATCTCAAGTCCTCACTACTCAGACTAAATATGTACCATCAATCTTATTTTATTAATCTCTACCTTTATGACATAGTGTGTACTGACAAATGTTAAACCTCTACCAGTTGACCTCATCTTATGTAATCTAGAAACTTTGACCTCATGTGCTTCATTTATCTCTTCAAGATTGTCCTAGCTTTGATAATGTTATAAAAGTATCACTTTGAGCTCTTGACTTTAATGCACACCATTGATCTCTATCTATATGATCACCCACTCACCATTGATCCTAGGAAGAAGCTTGATATTTATATCTTTTCAGTGTTAAACATTGAACACTTGGCACCATCTCACTACTTCCTGACTTCTTGGAGCAACGCTCTTCATCAATATTTCTCAAACTTTAACTTGTGAAAAAATCACTATGGGAACCTTTCTTATTTTCCTAGAAGGCCAACTTTGTATAATCATATCTTTTGATTTGCTTACTTGAAAGTTCTCAAATTTGGACCATATGATCTCCTCACATAGGCGAATCCAACCATATATCAAACTATTGCTCAAACCTTCACATGTGAAAGAGATAATTCAGCTAATCTACTCACTCAATTTTTTTTCCATAGAGCCAATAATGTCAATAACTTTTTAAAAGGCTAAATTTGCACATTCAATCTTTTGATGCACTTCAATGCATGATCTAAAATTTAGCGTAAATCAACTAGGCACAAAACTGAACAAACCCATATAATTAATTTTTATTGAAATGTCCACATGTGAAATATATTCTATCACCAAATTTCTTATTGGACTCTTTCTTTCCTCATGAAAATTTGGCTATGGGAAAACACTATCAAACTACCTAGGAGCCCAACTTTGCACTTGCATATCTTTTGATGGGCTTTGTTGCATGATATAAATTTTAGTGCATATAATATAGGAATAAATGTGATCACAACCATATGAATAGCTCCCTTTAACTCATCCACATGTGGTAATGATGATGTCATTAAACTGCCTACTCAGATTTTTTGCCCTTGGACACAAAATGTCTAAATGAGAGCAATGATGAACCAGATCAAATCCAATCATGCACACAAGCACTCAAATCATATAAAACTTTTGATAGGACCCATTGCACATCTTAAAATCACCATAATCATCCCTAAACATCTCTAATCATGCCAAAACTAAAGATCAACCAAGCATCCTTCAAGCATACTAGAATAAGAACATTACACCTTGTCATTATCACTTAGACTATCAAGGTGCTTCATCCACTCACCAAGACACCTCCATGACATCATTGACAACTATCCAAAAAAAATTAGAAGAAAATATAGAAGACATTATATACCTTTTAAGATCTGAGACATCTTATGGAGAGTGCAAGGTGGTAGATGCACAAGAGGATATGCACAAGTACTATCACAAGCCCCTTAATACTAATAAAGTCAACATTGACACTAAAGAAGAACCAAATATTATCATGGTTGGTGATTATTAGATAGATGGATAGGCGGATCATATCATTGACCTCTACAAGTATTAATACATTTTTTCATGCAGTTATAAGGATATGGAGTGCACCCTTATTTGGTAAAAATGAAGATTAAAATAGTGGATGGTGTGAAACCTATGAAAAAATATCTATATAAGATGAACCCAAACTTGTGTGTTAATGTAAAATAAGTTTACAACATGTTCACATGAGTTATTTATCTTGTTAAATGTTGAAGTTTCCCTGTGACAAATTTCACAAGAGCTTAAAGTCTTAAAATTAGCTTTCTTTGATAGATAAAACCTTTGTTTGACAATCTAATCTTCTATTTTGCAAGTTTTCCTATCTATTTAAGGTTTTATTTTATTTTACAAATGACCCCTCTTTAAATCTTATTATATCCTAGTTTTCACTCCCTTCTAGACCATTTTCCATTTTTGTCAACCTCATCATCTTCCTTGGTGACTTTGCCATTCTATAGAGCATATTCACTATTATGTAGGGTGATCTCACCACTTTTCTTCTCAGGTCAATGATTTCATTGTTACATAGGTCAATCCCACCATTTAGTTGGATAACCCATTTATTTGTATCAAATTTACTATTTACATACCCTATTTTCTTTGTTTAATGTTTTCACTATTTATCCAGTGATTTTGCCATTTGACTAGCAATATCATTATTTGATTAGTGATATCACCATTTTGTCCACAAGACCATCATTTATGTGATTGAACTTGAAATAAACAATATTACTAGTATGGTGATATTCATGGATTTTAGTGATTTTTTTGTTTATGTTTAAAATTCATTGATTTTATGGTGAAGTTGTTATTTGCATCAATAGCTTCACTGTTTTCCCTCAATCGAAAATATTAAAATCCTAGAATTTCAATTTTCTACCTAGTATTAAATGTAATTAATGACCAAATTAAAAATGAAAATATACCTATTGATTCCTCTCTCCTCAGTGGTCATTGTTACTCTTGAATACGCTCTCCAAGGTATCATTGGCATGAGATATTAGCCATTTTGAAAGTCTCTCACACGCAAGGGTTAGAGCTTAGAATTATAATATTAGAGGGTAAAAATGAATATTTTTCACACCCTGGGGGTGAATATATAGTTAAATTTTTGAATTTTTATTCCTGGGCTTGTTTTTTATCCATTTTCTTCCCAAGAGGCTCATTTTCGCCTCATTTGCCCATTTTTGAGCCATTTTATTCTAATTTCCCTATTTTCAGCCTTTTCTATTGAAACATGTGTTTATTTCTTCTACCTGTGAGCCTACCTATAAAAAAAAATTTGCTCTCCCCTTGAGATGGTTTCATGTATCTCCTAAGTGATGTTTGGGGCAGTTTTCATTATTCTTAGTGTGTTTCTTGAAGGAATTAGACACTATCTATTGATTTTTCAATTTGTGTTTACGTGTTTCATTAAAGTGATGTTTGTTTCCTTTTTTTGTTGTCACCTCAACTCATTCTACAATGTTGATAGGGGCATCATCATGGTGTTTCCTATTATGCAATTATACTTGAGTCCATCCATTGGCATATTCCAACATTCCCATCATGGCCTTTATCATTGGTGTGATGTTATCATGTCTTTAGTAGATCGAGGGTCAGTTTTTATATATGTTATAGGTTGGTCATCATGGTATTTTATATCATGGTGCATACCATATTATTGTTATATCAAAAATCCAGACATGAGAAGTCTAAATCAAAAATGTTGTAATAAGAGATCTTCTTTTATACTACCCCCTCACCAAGTCATCACATGCCTAATCCTCATTCCTTTGAATGAAAATATTCCCTACTATAACAAACTTTTTAGATTGATCAATGATCAAATCTACCCTACTGAGGTAACTCATTGAATCTAATAATCAAATCTGCCCTACTGGGGTACATCATTATCTATCAAGTAGGACTGCCCTTTTTGGGGCCAAATTATTTATATTTCTTATATCTCTTTTCAAGAGCCCATGTATGTCTTTCATATATGTCTTCCCTCTTGATGGGGCATCATGGGTTATTGATTTTTTCTTTGTCCAAATTTTCCAAATTCTTCTTAACAACTTTTTCAATCTTTGAAAATATGTTACTATTCCTAATGTCTCATAATGCCTTCTTAATCAATGGAAAAATGTAGACATCCAATTCTCACTACTTTCATGTCAAAATTACAGGTCTAAATGGCTTCCTATAATAATGCAAAAAATAGACCAAAACTACCAAAACACTTTGATTCATCTAAACACATCACATGAAATTCTTGATTCACGTCAATATGTTCCTAATCAGGACATTATCTTGTGCAAAATTGGTATCTTCTTTTTATTCATATCCAATCAAATTGTGACCTAGTAAATTGACGTTTTTGACCAATAGTGCAAGGAAATTAATCAAATTACAAGAATTTCAAAAAGACTAATCATATTCACTTAACAAATTAAATACTTAAGTGAAAAATCCATATCAAATTAGTTAATATCTAATTTTGAAAAATGAAAATTTAATAAAAATTGAGATCATCATGATACAAGTAGTCACAAAGGTCAAAATACAAGCCATGATTAATCAATGTAACAAATATTTGATTTGTGCAAGCCACGACTATTAATTGCTCCATTCTTCCAAATATTGATTGCAACATTGATTGTATTTGGTCTCTAAATTTGAATTAATTTTGAACCACACATCTTAATCTTGAGATGGATGGTCCATATCATTTCAATAAAGCTATAAATACATAGGCTATGACCATCTTCTATTAAGTTTTTATGTGCAAATAATTAATTCCAATATATTGCTAAGAAGCTTCACCATTATTCATCCAAAGTGAACAAAACTATAGGTGGACAAGAGGATATGCCTTAAGATTGAACACATGCATTGATAAAGATTATTATATCCATAAACTGAGCAAAAGCATTTGCCAAACAATTATTATATGGTGTCTTAATGAAAGGTGAATGTATTGTTCATCTTTTTGTATTGATTTATTTGTTTAGTGATTATAAATCACCCTAAGGATCAAAATTGAAGTGTTATGTTCTGTGATCTTATTTATATTTGAATACTAACATAGAAACTAACCCCTCTTGCAAACTTGTTCTACAATATGCATGAATTAGATATAATGTTTGAATGTACAGAAACCATATTTTTACCATTAGACGTTTTAGGAACATATTGATTTTGAACTTCCTTTGTGAGAAACCTTTTCATAAAAAGATGCTTTATTTCTTATCTTGAGTTTATTTTTAATTTTTATTTTTTTAATGATATTTTAATAACATCTCCTTTTTTATTTTTTCCCTTTGATGATCTAGTCATTACCTTTGTAATTTTTCTTTTGTTAGCATTTATTTTTCATCTTGTTCCTTTTGTAAGCTTTCTTGCTCTAAGTTTTTGTTTTGAATCCTTGCTTCTTCTATTTTTTTTATTTTGAATCATTTCTTTCTATATTTTAACCTTTTTTTCTATTTATAATTATTTCTTAGGAAATGAACTCAAAGTGTGAGTAGGTTGTTTGATTGATTCATCCATTGTGGGATGATTATTATCAATGATACTTTTTATTTTATTCTTCAAAGCCCAAAAACTATCTGTATGATGCCCATGCATTATATGATATGCACAATATAATTGTTATCTCCTTATAAGATGCATTGGAGGTAATGTGATCAACTTGTTTCAAAGCATTTCTCTTAGGATCTTACTTGAACTCTTATTTGTCTTATGTATACTTTTTGATTCAATAATTATAGATGTATGTTAAATTTGAAACCATAATTAAGATGATATCCTTTGAGGCCCAAAATAGTTGGATGGAGATGTAGATATATGATTAACATTATCATGCTCTAGATTCTTTGTATGCGTGATCTTATTTTCAAGTGATGTGATCCTTAAACTGAAATATTGATTTTAATTTTACAACTCTTCTATGTATGCTTTCATAGTGATTGTTTAATTTTAAAGGGCTTCATGAACACAAACATTAGGTACTTCTGATTGAATATGCATACAAACAACATCAAGAGGGTTTGTGGGAGGTGGATAAGGTTAAGGAAGGACATGTTAGTTACCTTCATTTTTCACTATAGGGTGAGTCACTTTGGATTCCATAGACATGGAAGATATATTATGACTGATTTTAACCTTGATTTTATTGTACATTAGTGTTCCCTAATGTATTGCATGATTATGAAATATATTCAATATTTATATCTGACACCATGTAATTATAAATTATATACCAAGAATAACCCATATAGCCATATATTATTTGTAATTTGAGAAGCAAGCAACATAAATCTAAAATGTAATTCCTAAAAATTAAGAATTTTTATGTATGGAGATTATTAAATTCCCTTGAAATCTAAAATTAAATTAAATGACTTTCAGTGTCAAACACCAAATTCAAGGTTGAAAGAAATTTTAGTGTTAGATATATATGAATTTATCCAAACACTAAGAAAAAATAAATTTAATAGATGTTTGAATAAAATGTATGGGTTCACCAATATGTTTTATCAAAATTTTGAATTAATTGGGATATAATCTCTAATTAAGATCAAATTAATTTAAGGGTAGAAATGTATGAATGACTTGTAACTGGCATAATGAAATTATAGTACTAAAATGGATAAAGATTGAATGAATGAAAGAAGCTATGGAAAGCAAAAAAAATACAAGAAGACTTAGTTGATTATTGTATGTTAAGTTGACATATATGATTGAATATGGCTAGAAATGATCAACTCAAACCTAATTATGCTTGTGCAACTGAAACAACTACCATTATTTTGGGTCAGAACTAACTAAAAGAAGTCATGATTGATTATCATTGTTGACCTATGTGGGTTGATATTGAATTGTGTGGGGAAAAAATAATAGCTGGGACAATCACCTTCACCTACTTGAAATATAACTATATGTGTAGTTTTGAGCTTTGGTTATGCATAGATGACTTGCAAATGACTTCTTCAAGGTTGAAACCCAACTAAGGTTTTCAATAACTAAAAATATATAAAAATAAATGGGGGAGTGTAATGGGTTGAGATAACCCCAATAACCTTTATGATGATTGAATATTACCTATGTATCTATATTTCTTTAAATATGGAATTAAACCCATGTAGTTCTCCCACCTAGAGTGTTTATTGCAATAGTGCTCATTTGCTACATGTATACATATAGATATGGCTTGAATACTTGATAATTTTTTACATGACTTAGATAAAATAGGCTCATGACTTGGATAAATTTTGTTTCAAGTGAATAGAATATAAATTATAAATAATAAGGAAGCTTTGATCAGTGTGCAATAATGTAAGTGTGCCTAAATAATGAAATTGCTAAGTGGTATAATAAGTGAATTAGATGTGAATTATAGAAATATAAATGGGGGAAACCTCGTGATACATATTCTAAAAATAAAAAAGTGAGTTTTTAAATTTTAAAAATAATCATTTTTAATTAAAGGGTTAGATCAACCCGTAAAGGTCAGAGTCAACTGCCAGTCCCAACCTGTGCGAGTCAATTCTGACCTAGGGAGAGTGACATTTGATTTTAATAATTTGAAATTTATGTATATATACTTAGAGGTTTTTAATAATTAATAATATTTTTTTAGGTGTAAAACAAAAAATTATAAGTGGTGGGCCCATACAATTACTTAAGATAGAGTAAGGTGTTGAAATAGGACCAATTTAAGTACTCAAGTCAATTAAGGTAAATATGGGCCAAAATTGACATTCTCAAGTCTTCATGACCAAATTTGAGTATCTACATGATGATCATAAGGAAAGGTTTTATTTTTAAAAGTAGTAGTTGTTGGGAAAAGGCTTGTACCAACCAAATTAGGTCAATATCAACTAAAAATACTTACCAAATTGAATTTTATATAGGAGGATTGAACTAAAGGTCCAAATATGTTTGTGTAATATATTAAGTAGGATTGAAATAATAATGATTTTTATATATGTGTCACAATAAAATGAAATTGTGAAACTCATAAGATTACCAAAATGGTAGATTAGAACTATGTTTGTGTGCTCATGTCATTTGTGGTAAATGTGTGTCAACATTTTCTTTGCAAAGTACTTGATACCGAATTTAGTATCTATGCAAGGCATAATATAACCCATTATTCCAAGTGATTATTTAGTAATAAAATTAATTTTTTATAGTAGTGATGATAAATTGCATAAAGTTTTTAAGTGAGGACATTCAAATGAACAAGCACATGCTATAACTAGTAATATACCTTGTGGCTTAAATAAATAATATTTAAGTACTCAAACTCATCACAAAATTGTTGATGGTAAAAAAATATTTCAAATAAATTTATAATACAATACAACCCCTTGATTTCCAATGTAATAAATATATAATGCATCACTTTGAGGAAATTACAAGTATAATATATGTTTCACAAGAAGATGTGTATAAAATTGTGTCTTGCCACATGGTCATTTATGAATATCTTATTATTAATCATGTTTTACACTCATTAAATTATGTAAAAAATGGTGTATGTATGATTTTTCATGGAAAATTTTCTCCAAACCATGGTGATATAAAACTATATGATCCATATGCTTTGCCTCTACTTATATATGCCTATAGTTTCCTTATTAAACACACTATTTTTGTTATGATATGACTTATTTGTGTTTCTTAATTTTTTTTGGTCTCCAAAGTTTCTAGAGTGTAGGTTTGTGCCATTCTATGAAGATGTCAAAGCACCCATCAGTAGTGCACATTTTTAAGAAAGGAGTGCATATATGATAAATTGAAAATCATAATGAAGACTCCTGTTTTTTATTAGATCTATCAAAACAAAAATGAGGGTAAGAAACACATGAGTATGGGTGGAATAGATGTATATAAAAACCTAGGAGCATATAAAAAAATAATTTTCTAAGTCATGGTCTATGCTATTCATGGTGCATTGGTTAGCATGAAACTAAGAATGCCAGGATCAAGAAGGAGGTTGTACAAATCATAGAGCAAAAGAGGAGGACCTAAAAGTAAGAAATATTGGATCGATTACAAATGAAGAGTCATTAAGACAAACAATCTTGGGTGGATCTAGTGCATCATGGCACAAATCTAGGAGATAGTTCATTTTAAGATATTGAATGTAAATTAGGTAGGGTTACTATTTATAGAAAGTTATTTCATGTGGTACTTGGGTACTATAAAATCCCAGTTACTTCATTGGAAGAGATAAATGTAAATTCTTAGTCTTATACTTTTGGAATGGAAAACTAATGTTACTTACTAAATTAGTCCATCTTATGTATTTCCATTGAGACACTTAATGAAGGAATGTGGATGATTTATATAATAGTTGTGTAACATTGTGCTTGGTTTATATAATTGTTCTTTCAAGAGTATATGAAAGGACTATGAGTTTTTGTGTGTATGAAATTTCTGTCATGTAATACTATGAATAATTTATACTATAAAATTGCTAAAAATCTAAGTATTAGTTTGTGAATTTATTATACTAAGTAATAGAAGTACTAAATCTCCACATGCAACCAGCCAAATATGTCTCAACATTCTTTTTATCTATTCCAAGGGTGATCGTTCTAACATCTAGCATGATATGTTGACATGATGAAGTAACTAATGTTTGTTGAGTTGTGGAGCTAAAAGCTTCACCAATGAGCAAATGTGGAGGTTGCTGGGCTTACACAGTAACCGACATCAGTCAGAACCAATCGACATTAGTTAGGGGTCAACCGGCATCAGTCAGAACCAACCAACATCAGTTAGGGGTCGGCTGACATCGGTCATCTTCAGACCGACATCGACTTCTGTGCATTTCCAAAAACTTATGTGTGTCTCTAGAATTGTTCTATTTTTAGGAGAACAATTAGTTTGCATGTAAAGACTAAAATTAGTCTTGAGTTTATTTTTCTAATTATTGTTTGCTTTCAATTCTATTTAAGAGACCCATGGGGCAGTATTGTAATTTGGGGAGCAAGATCAAGAAGATCTGCAAGAATACAATTCAGTAATTGAATTGATTGTAATTGATAGAGAGAGAGAGAGAGAACTCTTAAAGGAGAATTACTGTACATCTAAGAGGTGTGAAGAGAAAGAGATTTCTTCATTGTATTTCCTTCTGGAAGAGTTTAATACAAGATTGGTTGTTTCTCGTATCTCCTATTATTTGTTGTTTCTGATTTCTAGTTACTTATTACTTCTGGTTTCAATTTCATGTTTAGTTGCTTATACAAAAGTAATCAATTGTACTCTAAGATCCTGACAACTGGTATCAGAGCTTTAAACACTGACAAGTGGTATCAGAGCATGTTAGTGTTTGTTGATTACAGAATTCACTCACAGGGGTTTCTGATTGAGTGGGAGCAAAGCAATGGCAGAAGAAAGTAAACTAAGAATGGAGAAATTCAATGGCAAGAATTATCAATTATAGAGGATGCAGATTGAAGATTATCTATATTAGAAAGATCTATATTTACCATTGGGTGGGGTTTCAAGGAAGCCCATAGATATGGAAGATGAAGAATGGAATGTTCTTGATAGAAAGGCTCTTAGATCTATAAGGTTGAGCCTGGCAGCTTCTGTGTTTTCCAACTTATCACAGGCAAAGACAATGGTAGAGTTAATGGATACTTTGGCAAATTTATATGAAAAACCCTCAGCTTTGAATAAGGTATATCTTATGAAGCAATTATTTAATTTTCAAATGTAGGAAGATGGATCTGTATCTAGTCATTTTAATGATTTCCATATAATAGTAAATCAGTTAAATTCAGTCAAAATAGTTTTTGATGATGAAATTAAGGCTCTCTTAATCTTATGCTCTTTACCTAAAAGTTGGCATAGTTTGGTAATGGAAGTTAGTAATACTACATCTGCTTCAAATATCTTGAAAGTTGATGATGTTGTTAGTGTAATCTTGAATTAAAAATTCGTAGGAAAAGCATAGGGAAAACATCAAGTAATGCTTTAAGTTTTGAAAGCAGGGGAAATCAAAGAGAGAAGGAAAAGCAAGGGAAATCAAGGTCAAAGATGGGAAGTAGATCCAAATCCAGAAATGGAAGAATAACTTGCTGGAATTGTGAAAAGAAAGGGCATGCAAAGAAAGATTGTTGGTTGAAGGATAACAAAGAAAATCAGCATGAAGGTAATAAAGAAGAAAAAGTTACAGGTATTGTTGCACAGGATGCTCTTATATTTTCTTTGGGTAATAAAGTAGAATCATGGGTTTTAGATTTTGGTGCCTCTTTCCATGCAACCCCAAATAGAGAATTTTTCAATGATTATGTCCTTGGAGATTTTGGAAAAGTTTATTTAGGGGATGATGAGCCTTGTAAAATTGTTGGCAAAGGAAAAGTGCAGCTGAAATTGCAGAATGGCAACACATGGGTGTTGAAGGATGTCATGCATGCACCCATCTTGAAGAGAAATCTGATTTCTGTAGGAAAGCTGGGTGATGAGGGTTGCACAGTAACTCTCATAGCTGAATCTTGGAAAGTTTTCAAGGGTGCACTTGTATTAGCAAAAGGTAAGAGAGTAGATAAACTTTATCTATCTACTTGTATTAGTGATTATTCTCTTTCTATTTTATCTACTTCAGATGTAGATGCAAAGTTGTGGCACTGTAGGCTTAGTCACATGAGTGAGAAGGGAATGAATGTTCTTAAGTCAAAAGGTAAGCTTTCAGATTTAAAAAGCATAGATCTAGATTTCTATGAGCATTGTATTTTTGAAAAACAGAAGAAAGTGAGGTTTCTCAAAACTGGGTCAACAAAGAAGAAGCACAAGTTGGAGCTTGTTCACACAGACGTGTGGGGACTAGCTCCGGAAGCTTCTATTGGAGGATCACAGTATTATGTTTTTTCATTGATGATGCTACAAGAAAGGTATGGGTTTATAGCATCAAGAGGAAATCTGATGTTTTGACACATTTAAGAAATGAAAAGCTTTGGTTGAGAATGAAACAAGTTTGAGATTGAAGTGCCTTAGATTTGACAATGGTGGTGAGTACTACAGCAATAAATTCAACAATTACTATTCTATGAGTGGAATACGTAGGGAAAGGATGGTTCAAAGGACACCTCAACAAAATGGAGTTGCTGAAAGGATGAATAGAACAATAATGGAGCGTGCATAAAGTATGAGGTTGCATGCTGGTTTGCCCTTACAATTTTGGGTAGAAGCTGTAGATACTATAGTTTACCTGATTAACATAGTACCTTCTACTGCACTAAATGGTGGAATTCTAGAAGAGGCTTGGATAGGTAAAAAGGTAGATCTTTCATTTCTCAGAGTTTTTGGTTTTAAAGCTTTTGTACACATTGATAAATAAAATAGAAAGAAGCTGGATGCTAAATCTATGCAGTGCACTTTCATTGGTTATGGTTTTGGAGATTTTAGATTCCAGTTGTGGAATTTAGAAACTAACAAAATTATTAGAATTCATGATGTAGTTTTCAATGAGAAGGTGATGTACAGTGATCAGCTCAAGAGGTTGAATAATTCTGAGCAGGGTAATCTTGATTTGGAAGAGGTTATGATCCAAAATGAGCTCACAGGTAAAAATCATCACTCATAAAAAAACACAGAGACCGATGTCGGTCAGGTGAAAATCAACGTCAGTCAGGTGGAAACTGACGTTGGTCAAGTGGAATTGACATCGATCAGGTGCATATCGACATCGATCAGAGATGACCGAGATCGATCACTGTCAGAAGGAAATTTGGGTGGACAGCAAGCTATAAATGAGTCTCAAATGCCCATAAGGAGGTCTAAAAGGGTAAGTAAACCTCTAATTCATTATTCCCCTTCTTTATACTACTTGTTGCTCACTGATGGTGGAGAACTAAAAAAATTTGATGAGGCAATGCAGGTAGAATCCAAGAAATAGTGGGAGCATGGCATGAATGAGGAAATTGATTCCTTGGAAGAGAACCATACGTGGGATTTGGTTGAGTTGCTAGCTGAAAAGAAAGCACTAAAAAACAAATGGGTATACAGGTTAAAAGAAGGAGAGAATGGATAAATGAGACATAAGGCGAAGTTGGTAGTAAAGGGATTTGCGCAGAAACTAGGTATTGATTTTGGTGAAATTTTTTCTCCTATAGTAAAGATGACTTCTATTTGGACTGTATTGTCTTTAGTTGCTATTGAGGATTTGCATCTTGAGCGGCTTGATGTTAAGACAACATTTCTTCATGGAGATTTGGATGAAGAGATATATATGGATCATCTGAAAGATTTTGAGGTCAAAGGTAAGGAGAAACTTGTGTGCAGGTTGAAGAAAAGCTTATATGGTCTTAAGCAAGCTCCAAGACAATGGTATTTGAGGTTTGATAGGTTTATGACAGAGCATGGCTTTAGTCAATGTCAATCTAACCATTGTGTTTATTTTAATAGATTGGATAATGGTAGTTATATTATCCTATTACTGTATGTAGATGATATGCTTGTTGCAGGTTCACACATGCAGGAAATTACTGAGCTTAAGGTAAAATTAGCTCACACATTTGCCATGAAGGATTTAAGAGCAGCAAAGAAAATCCTTGGCATGAGTATTGAGACAGGAAAAATCACAGTTTGATTTTGTCTCAAGAGGATTATGTGAATAAGGTGTTGGAGAGGTTCAATATGCAGGATGCAAAATTGGTAAGTACACCTATGGCTGGACACTTCAAGTTGAGCAAAGAACAGTGTCCTAAATCACATGATGAGCTTGAGTACATGAGTAGAGTTCCATATGCTTCAGCAGTTGGGAGCTTGATGTATGCAATGGTATGTACTAGACCTGATATTGCTCAAGCAGTGGGAGTTGTCAGCAAGTTTATAGCTAATCTAGAAAAGAAACACTGGAAAGCAGTTCAGTGGATTCTCAGATATTTGAGAGGGACCAGTAGTAGGCATTTATGCTATGGAGGGTCAAACACTTCTCTACATGGGTATGTAGATTCGGATATGGTAGGTGACTTGGATGGTAGGAGAAGCACCACAGGATATGTGTTTACTATTGGTGGAATGTTGGTTAGATGGATTTCAAAGTTGTAAAATGTTGTTACCTTGTCTACTACAGAGGTAGAATGCATTGCAGTCATAGAGGCTAGCAAGAAAATGATTTGGATGACTCGGTTCATGGAAGAGTTGAGAAAGGAGCAAGAGAGTTGTAGATTGTATAGTGATAGTCAAAGTGCAATTCATTTGGCAAAGAATTCAACCTTTCATTCAAGAACCAAACATATACAGCTTAGGTACCACTTCATTAGACAGGTGTTGGAGGATGGACAGTTGAAGCTGGAAAAGATCCATACAGATAAGAACCCTGCTAATATGTTAACAAAGCTAGTAACAAAGGAGAAGTTGAATCTTCATTCAACTTTTGTTGGTCTTCAAGATTGAACTTGAAGAGGAGAAACAAGCTAGAGGATGTTGTTGTATAGGTACAGGGGTAGCTATTTATCTCCAAGTGGGAGATTATTGAGTTGTGGAGCTAAAAGCTTCACCAATGAGCAAATGTGGAGGTTTTTGGGCTTACACAGTAACTGACATCGATCAGAACCAACTGACATCGATTAGGGGTCGACTGGCATCGGTCGTATTGATCAGAACCAATCAACATCAGTTAGGGGTCGGCTGGCATCGGTCATCTTCAGACTGACACCAACTTCTGTGCATTTCTAGAAACTTCTGTGTGTCTCCAGAATTGTTCTATTTTTAGGAGAATAGTTAGTTTGCATGTAAAGACTAAAATTAGTCTTGAGTTTTTTTTCTAATTATTGTTTGCTTTCAATTCTATTTAAGAGACCCATGGGGCAGTATTGTAATTTGGGGAGCAAGATCAAGAAGATCTGCAAGAATACAATTCAGTAATTGAATCGATTATAATTGATAGAGAGAGAGGGAACTCTTGAAGGAGAATTACTGTACATCTGAGAGGTGTGAGGAGAAAGAGATTTCTTCATTGTATTTCCTTCTGAGGTATTTGTATATAAATTTTTAAGACATTTGCATGCATGTCTAGTTACATATGTATCATAATATATTATGAACTAAACCCACAATTAACATTGTATATATGATCATGCTGAGTAGTTTCAATGAGTTGATACCATGTGGACTTAAGAATTTGACGTTTGGTGGTGAGGTATGCTAATAATTATGTGTTGGAGTTTGGCGTATCTCTATATTCCTATTTGAAAGATGTTGAGTATCAATTTATACATGAACCAAAGGGTTCATACACATCTTGATTTCCATTATAAATAAATAAATTTATGGTTTGGGCCCTTCCACCAATCGATCTCATTGTTATTGCTTAAAATTTTAAATCTAGTTTTGGCTGCACTAGCAACAAGTCTAATTATAATCAAAGCCAAATATTAAAAACAAATTATAGTACTCATAATACAACTTCACCATTTCCATTTTCTCATCACACTGGTCATTTTAAGGGGTAACTCCAAAATTTCACAAAAAAATCTCAAATTCTCATACTTTAAATAGTGATGCCTACCCCCCGAATGCAATTATTTTTCTAAATCATTTCACGTTTGTGTAAATTACCCCATTGTGATTGCCTTGAAAAATATATCTAATTATTATATAACTTCCATACATTTTTTATGGCCTCTAATTCCCCAAGTAATGGTTTTTACCCATGCTAGCACCATGGCCAATGACATTGTTGAACTTCAGTCTAAAATTGACACTCTTCATCAAGATATCTATGACCAACTCTCTAAAATCCATGATGAAAATCATGAACTCAAAACTCATGTGGATAATCACTCTAATGGTGGTTCTTCTTGAGCACCATTTTGTGGCCCTAAATTGGATTTTCTAAAATTTGATGGCACTAGCCCCACTAATTAGGTTTATCATGCCAAATAATATTTTAGCTTGCATCTCATTGATGAAAGAGTCCCTATTGTTTCATATCACCTAGAAAAACATGTTTAATGGTACCAATGGTACTGCAAGTCACACACTGAACCGAAGTGGACCAAATTCACCAAACTCTTGCTCTTATGTTTTAGGCCTAGTGCTTATGATGACTTCACCAGAGCATTGACTAAACTACATTAAACTAACACCATGTGTGACTATCAAATAGAGTTAGATAAACTCACCAATCAAATGGAGGGTCTCTCTGATGATTTTTTTTGAATTTGATTCATTATTGGCCTCATGGATGGTCTTCGATCCAAGGTTAAAATGTTCTAACCTCGTACCATGATAGAAGCTTGGGTTTAGCCAAGCGTACCAAAGATAAAATGACCTCCCAAGATTGAAATTCTAATTAGACACCATCAAAGTCCTATTTTTATTATCCCACCACTAATCCAACCCCCATCAAACATCTCACAGAAGGTGAAATCTGTGCACGTCAGGAAAAAGGGCTATGTTACAATTATGATGATAAATGGGATCTAGGAGACAAATGCATAGAACAAAAATATAGATGCTATATGTTGATTCTTCACCAAATAAAAAATATTATGAGGATACCACTAAGTAGTTGGCATAGGAAACTGATGATTTTGGGACCTTATCTTCCCCACTTGAAATCTCCATGCATGTTTTGACTGGAGTCACCACTCCTTAAAGAATGCATGTAAAAGGGTTTTTTTAGAAATAACCCCTCACCATTCTCATCAATTATAGAAACACTCACAAGTTCATTAACCATCAGGTAGATAAGTAATCCAACTATTTTATAAACCCTTCTTCCAACTTTGAAGAAATGATTACCAATGGGGGAAGATTATAGTGCAAAGGAAAGTGTCATAATGTTCACATTTATGTGGGTGACTATAACCTGAGGATTGACATGTTTTATTTGTCCTTAGGCAAAAGTGATTTTATAGTAGGATCCCAATGGATATACACTCTTAGACCCATTCTTTAGGAGTTTTATAAACTATGGATGCAATTCACTGAGAATGGCCATCACTACACTCTATAAGGCCTTTTTCCTATATCCATGAGTGTTATCAGCTCCCACTACATGGAAAAACTTATTTAATGGGGGTCTCATGACATAATTTCATAATTATTCTCTTTTCACACTAATTATCCATTAGATTCCATCCAAACTTTATACTTGTAAGATGTTTTGGTCAAACATGTAGTTATTTTTGTGAAACTAATAGGATTACCACCTCACTAATCGAAAGACCATCATATCCAACTTCTTCCAAGTGGTACTCCCACAACATTTGGCCATACCACTAAAAATTTCATCCAAATATTGAGACTAAAAATATGGTTCATGACCTTCTACTTGCAGGCATCATTCAACGTAGCACTAGCCCCTATTCTTCACTTGTCTTGCTCATTCATAAGAAAGATGGTTCTTAATGACTATGCATTGATTATTGGGACTTGAACAAGTTCACAATCAAAGACAAATTCCCCATTCTTGTCATCAATGAGCTCCTCAATGAATTATTTGGTGGAAAAATATTCTCCAAATTAGACCTATACTCTAGCTATCATCAAATCCATGTTCATGAACCTAACATTCCCAAAATGACATTTTGCACACATGATGGTTATTATGAGTTCTTGGTCTTGCCATTTTGGATTACCAATTCCCCCTCCACCTTCTATATCTTAATGAACCAAATATTTCATCAATTTTTTTGGAATTTTATCTTGATCTTCTTTGATGACATCCTCATCTATAACCACACATGGGAGGATCACCTAATTCACCTAGACACAGCCTTGGGAATTATTATTGAAAACCACTTATGTGCCAAACATTCTAGATTTTATTTTGGGAAATGATAAGTTGAGTACCTAGGAAATATTTTTGCATATGATGGTGTTCATTTTTATCCTACCAAAATTAAATATATGACAATATGGTTGACACCTTACACACTCAAAAGTATACAGGGATTTCTTGACCTGAAAGGTTACTACAAGAAATTTGTCAAGGATTATGGAAAAATTATAGCAGTACCAATGAATATTCTCAATAAATAATCCTTTGTATGGTCACCAACATTTTTTGAAGCATTTGATAGCTACAAATAAGTAATGTGCACCACCCCTATCTTGGCCATGCCTAATTTCTCCCATCCATTTGTTATTGAGTGTGATGCATATGGCACATGTCTTGGATTTGTACTCATGTAGAAGTTTCATCCCATTTCCTTCATTATCAATGCACTTACTAGGTGTAATTGGGATGCTCCACCTATGACAAAGAGATGATGGATATTCTCTATGCAGTCCACAAATGGCATCCATACTTGATTGACTGACATTTTTGCATCAAAACTGACCACCAAAGCCTCAAATATTTTTTAGAGTGATTATTATCTTACCCAAATTATCAAAAATGGGTTTATAAAGTCATGGAATATGACTATGAGATCGCTTTAAAAAAGGCAAGGAAAATATGGTGGTTGATGATCTTTCTCACCAGTTTGAAGACCTAGTGTGACTTTGCACAGTCTTTATTCCCATTTCCATATGACTTTGTGGTATTCAAAAAGAATGGCATAATGATAGCCTAACAAAATAACGCATTCTTAAACTATTTATTGATTCATCTATTAAATGTCACTATACTTGGGATGGACACACACTGCAATATAAAGGTCACCTTCTATTGACTACAAGCTCCAAGTTTAAACACACAATTTTATAGGAGATGCATGCCTCCCCTTTAGATGGTTATTTAGTTTTTTTTTAAACATATGATCAAGTTTTCCATAGTTTATTTTAGATAGGAATTAAGTATGATATCAAGACATTTGTTGTTGAATGTGATACTTTCTAGCATAACAAAAGAAAAATAGTCACCCCACCTAGTTTACTCTAAGCACTTCCAATTCCAATATATATTTGGATAGAATTTTACATATATTTTATTGAAGGTCTCCCAAAATATATAGGTAAATTAGTGATTTTTTCTCTAATCCATCCTTACACTGCTTCCATAATCGCCCAGACTTTTATTGACCAAATATTTTGACTCCATGGTGTTCCTGCCTCTATTTTATCTGATAATGATTCTAACTTCATAAGTAATTTTTGGTAAGAATTATTCAAGCACCTTGGTACAACTTTGAAAATGAGTTCAGGATATCATCCACATACTAATGGCTAGACCAAAATTATTGATGAATGTTTGGAAACCTATTTTCATTATTTTTTCATTGAGTATTAACCTCAGTGGGTAAAATGGTTACCTCTTTCAGAATGGTGGTATAACACCTCCTACCACATAACTACCAAACAAACCCCATATTAGGTCATCTATGGCCAAAATCCACCTTCCCTTCTTTCATATATACTGGGAAGCTCCCTAATACAAGTTATTAATTCTACCATTAGTACACATGACAATATCCTTCACCTCCTCAAGGATAATATTCACAAGGCACAAAATTGCATGAAGCAATAGGCAGATCAACATCATTCTAAATGATCCTTTCAACCTAGATGTGGTTTTCTTCTTCTACAACCTTACAAGTACTCCTATTTGAATATTAAAGGCTACCATAAATTAGTTCCAAAATTTTATGGGCCTTATAAAATTATTTAGTGGGTTAGACTTATCACCTACAAGTTATAACTCCTACCTTCATCATGTGTTCACCCTATTTTTCATGTCTCATGCTTGAAGAAGTTCCTTTGCCATAATGTCACCACCTAGATGGTGCTTCTCAAACTTGATGAAGAAGGGTCTCTCCTTTTATAACTTGAGCCTATCCTCAATATACAATCTCATTTACTATGTAATTATCTCATCACACAACTTTTAGTATAGTGGTAGGGGATGTAACCAAAAGATGCTACATAAGAACCTCTTATTTCTATTCGATAGTAGTTTCCTCACCTTAAATTTTGAGGGAAAATATTTTAAGGGGGAGGACATGTTATGACCCTTCATCCTCAGCATCCTTATTTAGTTTGTTTATTTTATAAAATTATATAGATGCATATGCTTTTTAAGACATCCCCCAAGCCCATTGTGATAGATAGAACAGTATAATGTAATAGTGAGATAATCCCACATTCATGCAGAGTAGTAGTTATCTAGTGATAGATTACTATAAATAGGATCTTAGTCTAGTATGAAGGCATCCACAAATTGTATTTAATTGATATTTATAAAAGGAGGTTTCCCCTTGAAGAGGCTAGCGATTCTACAACTTTTTTATTATAATGTAGTTATGTTCCTTTGACTTAATAAAATTCTAGTATTTATGGTTCAATTGCATATATTTGTAGTCTAGTCCAATCTATTATAGGAAGGATCATATCAAATGGATCTAATAATATTATGAACTAAGTGTAAATGTCACATCGTAAATTCAAAATGAGGTCACCTATACTACATGCAAATATGAGACGACCTAAAGGTAAAGCAATCTCAATTGAAAAATAAGATTTAGGTTTCACACACATCCTCCAAGATAAAAGGAATTTACTACTGTTAAGCACAGGATATACTGAGAGGGGGGGTGAATTAGTATATCATATATCTTATAAAACTTTCCTTTAACTAAAATCCACTTAATCAAACATTCAATATATGCAATAAAACTCAAACAATAAACACCACACAAGATAGAGAGAGACACCAAATATAACATGGAAACCCAATGTGGGAAAAACCACAGAGAACAATCTCAAGTATATGAATGAGCACCAACCCAAACAATATTCACAAGCATCAACTTGCAGGAGCACCACACCCCTTTGCTGAGTACTAACCCAACAACTATTTGTGAGCACCAACCCACAGGAGCACCACGCCCCTTTGTCGAGCACCAACCCAGCTACTATTTGTGATCACCAACCCACAGGAGCACCAACCCCTTTGCCTAGCACCAACCCAACAACAATTCATGAGCACCAACCCCTTTGTGTATACCACACACCTATCTCTCAATGTTGCTATCTCAACAAATGATAGTTCAATACAACATCTCTTTCCTCTCTCTCTCCTTTGCTCTTCTAAGCTAGATATAATAAATACAAATCATATTCATCTCTCACAATTACTCTTCTAAGCTAGATATTACAATATCAAATCAACCTCTTTCTCTCATATTACAAATGGCTTCTCAAGCCTTTATTTATAGCTTTCCAAATGACCTTTGGCCTTCCCCCTTTGTGACCCTTCAATCCTCATGGAAAATGGCACCAAACTTGTATGACCCTTCATATTCAAGCCTTTGAAATGTCATGTGGTGACCCTTCATGATCAAAAATGTCCTTTGCCCTCATCTTGGTGACTTTTCGTGTTCCTTAAAGTGTCCCTTCATGAGAAATTTCACCTTTCCTCTTTTGTCTTCACTTGGTGACTCTTGGAATTCCCCAAGATGACTCTTCATGGGAAAATGTGTCCCATCCTTCTTTTGTCTTTATCCCATGGCTCTTTGACTTCTCCATGGGCCATTCTTTTGTCTCATATGCAACCAAAAATATATTCATTAATATTAAATAAATATTAACTCACATTAGCCAAGATATATCTATTACAAACAATATTAAATGTAATGGGGCCTTTATCACCAATAATGCTAGACCTTTGACATCAATGACAATATTTCCAACAATCTCCCCCTTTGTCATTGATGGCAACCTCAATCCTGAAACTGCCACATCCTGTCACCTACACATCCTATCATCTAAAAACATACAGTAACTCCCCCTTACTGTAGCAACATGTACCTATTCCTTGTATCTATTTTCTATACATGTACCTGTACCTATTATTCTCCCCCTTTGACATCAATGGCAAAGGGCCTACTTGGAGCTAACACTTAGCTCCCCCTCAATTTATTTTGAACATCAATGACATGAAGTAATATAAATTACTCCCATCTCCTCTCACAGATCTTTGAATGTGTCCTTTGATCGTGCCTTTGAGAAGATATCTTACAATACATATACATTGTTCCCTATCCTTTGAGCATCTGCAATCAACTTATTTAAATATTTTCTTCTAATCTCACAACCTTTAGCATTAAAATTTAATGTGTATCCTTGAACACATATTTGACTTATACTCAAAAGATTATGCTTACAAAACATTCTTAGCTTTGGTTCTACTAATATCCAAACTTAAAATACCTTTTTTGGCTATCCTGGCAGTGGTTTTATCTCTGAATCTCATGCTACCACCATTGATCTTCTTTAGAGATATGAATTTAATTTTATCTCCTATCATATGCCTCGAACATCTGCTATCAACGAACCATGGCTGATATTTATTTCTTACATGCAAAGTTGTTTGTACCAACATAGAATCTTTCGGTTGTTTCTTCTGCCATGAACATGTCTGAACCTTCTTCTTGATGAATGGAGCTTTGAAACTCTGATCCTTCTTCTTGATGAATCTACATGAGTATCCTTTTCCTTCTTTCTAAAACTATTAGCTCTTTTTCAACATTCTAATTTCTTGTGACCATAATCATTTGAAAAACTTTTAAACTTTTAAACACTGCATATGCAAGAATCATTCTAATAGCCTCAAGCCTTAACACCGGTGCAAAATTTTATTCAAAAATCTATTCACTCAAAAGATATACAAATTAATCTGCCAACTCACCTTCTTGTCATGCAACATAGCCAAGACCCAAAAGCATCCACCATACTTCAATTTTTCTTAAAAGTGTCTCCTTGAAGCCTAGAAGAGACACCCCACACAAAAGGGTCCTAGAAACAAATCTCAGGAGATTCTGACATCTCCTCTATTTCTTCCTTGATCTTCTTGTGTTTTTCTTTTAGAATCTATTTAAGCATGTCTAATCTTTTTGAATTACTAACCTTATCATTTATGATGTTTTTCATCTTCTCAACTTTTGCAACTACCTTATCTTGACAAAGCTCATGCTCATATGTAAGAAGAGATTCTTCACAATCCTTCCTATTTGATTATTTTTCAACTATAGTAAGTAATTCATTCTTACTCTTAAACTCAACTTGATCAACTTTTACTATTTTAGGTCTCTAAACCTGAATTTGTCTTTTCTCATATTTCTAAGGGCTCTATATCCTTTGACATACTTTGAATATCTCTTTACTTTATTTTGACATAATTTAGCAATATGGCCAACCTCATGACAACAAAATCAAACAATATTTCTCATACCTTTTTCTTGAATTTGACTGAGATCTCCCTTTGACTGATTGCTTCTCCTCATACAGTCTCTTGCCCTCTGACCAACATGATGACAAACAAAACAACGGCCATGAAAAGAGTTTGAAAACTTGAAAGTATTGGGCTGCCTGATTGACTTCTTTGATTTGCCTTCAAAACCTGCATCCTTTTTTCCTTGGACCAATATTTCATGATCTTTCTCAACCTTGATTATAAGCTTCTCATGATTGTCCTTTAAAGAACCTAACTCATCCTTCAATTGATTACACTCTTCTTCTTTTGATGTTAAATTTGAAATTACAACCTCTAACTGATTCTTATGATCCTAAATAAATATCTTATTTTCTTTTACTTCTATAGCCAACTTAGAATCCAAGATACACACATGTTCTTTAAGAGCTTCAACCAAAGATTTTAACTCTTGATTCTCCTTCTTTAGCTGCTTGGCCATCTTATGCTTTTCTTTGATCTACCTTCAAGCTGTTAAACCCTTTCTGAATCTGTATATCATATATCTTATAAAACTTTCCTTTAACCAAAATCCACTTAATCAAACATTCAAGATATGCAATAAAACTCAAACAATCAACACCACACAAGATAGAGAGAGACACCAGATATAACATGGAAACCTAATGTGGGAAAAACCACGAAGAACAATCTCAATTATATGAATGAGCACCAACCCAAACAATATTCGCAAGCATCAACTTGCAGGAGCACCACACCCCTTTGCTGAGTACCAACCCAACAACTATTCATGAGCACCAACCCACAGGAGCACCACACCCCTTTGCTGAGCATCAACCTAGCTACTATTCATGAGCACCAACCCCTTTGCCAAGCACCAACCCAACAATAATTCATGAGCACCGACCCACAGGAGCACCAACCCCTTTGTGTATACCACACACCTATCTCTCAATGTTGGTATCTCAACAAATGATATTTCAATACAACATCTCTTTCCTCTCTCTCTCCTTTGCTCTTATAAGCTAGATATAACAAATACAAATCATATTCATCTCTCACAATTACTCTTCTAAGCTAGATATTACAATATCAAATCAACCGCTTTCTCTCATATTACAAATGGCTTCTCAAGCCTTTATTTATAGCTTTCCAAATGACCTTTGGCCTTCTCCCTTTGTGACCCTTCAATCCTCATGGAAAATGGCACCAAACTTGTATGACCCTTCATATTCAAGCCTTTGAAAAGTCATGTGGTGACCCTTCATGATCAAAAACGTCCTTCCCTCTTTTATCCTTATCTTGGTGACTTTTCATATTCCTTAAAGTGTCCCTTCATGAGAAATTGTGCCCTTCCTCTTTTGTCTTCACTTGGTGACTCTTGGAATTCCCCAAGATGACTCTTCATGGGAAAATGCGTCCCATCCTTCTTTTGTCTTTATCTCGTGGCTCTTTGACTTCTCCATGGGCCCTTCTTTTGTCTCATATGCAACCAAAATTATATTCATTAATATTAAATAAATATTAACTCACATTAGCTAAGATATATCTATTACAAACAATATTAAATGTAATGGGGCCTTTATCACCAATAATGCTAGACCTTTGACATCAATGACAATATTTCCAACAACTACTTTAGTAAAAGCAAGGTTGTATATTTTTTATGGTATGAAGGATCTAAATATTTGAATGCCTTTAATGATCAAGAGGGATTGATCACTCTAATCTAAACCCTAAGGAGTACTACCACATGTTGGTGGGATATTCTTAATCCCAACCTACCAACCTGGGCTATTGTCAAAGAGGCTATATGCACCATGTTTGAATAAAGAAACAATTTTTGGGGTTTAAAAATTTATGGTAGATAATATTCTCATTAAACATATATACAAATATTTTAAGATACATAGACATGAGGCATGTATCAGCTTCCTAAAAGGTTGTGGGTTTATGTGTTTCATCAAAAATTTAAGACTTAGGCACACATGTGGTATATTATATTCAATACACATCATGATATAATTGAAATGAGGGAGATAAAACATCACTTATTCATACTTTATCATTTTATTAATTTAATCTAACATTATACTAACCACTTCTTTGGATACGATGAGTTATATTCTATGATAAGCCTACCATGGAAGAGCATATTTGCCAATTTCATAGAGAAATTCCTATAATTAGTCAAGATGTTTAAATAGTACATTCTCAACATTAATTCGATTGAATATGATGAAGAGGTTTTTACAAATCAAAATTATCATTACAAGAGTGCTAAGGAGAAAGTCATGTTGCAAGTGGAAGAAAATCCAGAAGACACTCTAGACCATTTAAGAGCTGAGACATCTTATAGAGAGTAATAGTGGTAGATTCACAAGAGGATAAACACAAGTACTATCACAATCCATTTAATATCAATAAATTCAACATCATCACTAAAGAAGAACCAAATATTACCATTGTTGGTGATTATTGGACAAATGGATAGTTGGCTCGTATCGTTGAGCTCCAATGCAAGTATTAATACATTTTTTTGTGAAGTTATGAGTATATGAAGGGAATGCACCCTTATTTTGTAAAAATGAAGATTAAAATAGTGGATGGTGTAAAATATATGAAAAATTATCCATATAGTATGAACCCATTCTTATGTGCTAAAGTAAAAGAATAAATTGACAACATGTTATTTGCAGGAGTTATTTATCGTGTTGAAGAATTTGAGTGGGTAAGTCCCATAGTGATTAGTATAAGTAAATATTGATGCATTTAGATATACGTTGATTTTTATTTTTTGAAGGTTTCATGTGTCATTGATCCATTTCTAACCTCATTCACTAAGGATATTCTAGAAGGGGTAGCTGGTTGTGATATTTACACATTCACTTATGAGTTTTCTAGATAGCATCAAATGAAAATTGAAAGGAAGGTAAGCCCAAAAAAATATTCACAATAGATTAGGGTTATTTTTCTTATAATTTTATATCATTCAAGATAAATAATCCCTAGTAGTGTTCTCATGCATTGTGGTGATAGAAATCAAAGACTTCATTCACTATTTTCTTCAAGTATATATGGATGACTAGATGGTATATGGGTTAATCAAGGACCGTCATGTTAATTTATGTTTGATTACTAGAGTCTAAATTACCAATGGAAGTAACTTGTGAATAAACCAGTCTTGCACGAGAGAATATTTTGGTAGATAGTTATATTCCAAGATTTCCATTTTTTAGTGGTGATCATGTTAGGTAAGAATAATGTTAAACCTAACCATTTTTATCAAATTACCAAGGGAGAATGTGTGAAAAATAAAAGGATGGAATTTCATATTAAAAATTATACCTTATATAATTTAACCTAAGGACCTTGGTGACATTACCACATTCCTCACTTTGGGCATTTCTCCAAGTGATTGGAAAATGAAATACAAAAAACAACTAGTAGTCTACACAGAACCATATCGATTGATTGGTGGATAGATATATTAGATAGGATGAGTTTAGGTCTTAAAAATTTATGTTCTGAAAGATGAATGTGTTGATGTTCTACATGATGGACATAAAATGATTGCAAGTGTCTATTATGCCGCCTAGGCCATCACATGAAATGTCCTATTTTTTGGCCTATGGTGGTCGACATTATTTAAGGATTCAAAAGACTATACACATATATGTGACATATATCAATGCATTAGAGAAACCAATCATCATAATGAGATGCCTTTTATTCCTATCACTATTTATGAGCTTTTTGATAAGTGGGTTAGTGATTTTGAAGGGCCCATTTCTTGATGTATGTGTAGAACTGGTGCATACTATATTATCACTTTAATAAATTACTTGACCATATGGACCTAAAAAAAACCAAAAAAAAAATTAATACACAATATTAGAGAACTTTCTTTGGGTAAATGTCATTATATTTTAAGAATTCCTTAAGCTTAATGAGTGATCAAGGAGCTTAACTATTGATCAAGGTACCTATTTTTTTTAATGAAACAATGCATGTTTTATTGTATGAATTCATGGTTGCAAACCACAATACTACCCTTATCACCCTCAAATGAATGACACCATTTAAGAATTCAAAAAATATCCTTGGCACATATTTGAAAAAATATTTATGATGTCAAACATAAAGATTGAGATGACCCAATTTCTACGGTCTTATGGGCATAACACACCACTTAAAAGTTCATAAACAAATTTATACCCTTTTATATGATCTTTATAATGGAATTAGTCTTTCCCATGGAATTTTTTGTACCCTCTCTTTTTATTTTATACATGATTTAAATGGATGATAAGGAATCTCTTGATTCACACCTTGAATATCTCATGAATTTCAATGAAAAATGCATTATAGTGAAGTCGAGCCAACGAGTATAGAAGGCTTGACAAACACATAAAATGGAAGTTCTTGTGAAAGGTTGAACATGTTCTCTTGTATGATTCAAAATATGATAAACATCTAGGAAAGCTCCAAATTTTTTGGATGGGACCCTATATAATTCATGATATTTTAGAAACTAGTGCATTAAAATTGTGTATATTGGATGTTGAAATGCTCCCTAGGCATTTCAATGGGGGTAGACATAAGCCCTATAATATGTAAATTGTGCTTGAGTCACTAAATAATAAGGCATATGCCATAGTAATTTTTCTTTTATTTTGTAGTAGTAATTTATTTTATTGTAAATGATCACAAACAATTGTCTTTGCACCTTTATATATATAAATAAAGAAGACAACTTTGTAAATCTAGTTAGATGAGTCGAGTGAGTGTTTTATTTAAGAATATTATGCCATCCATCTAACCGATTCTAAGAGAGTGTTTGTTGTGCCATTTTATTTGTTAAATCTTGTACTTCTCAAATGTGGTTTCTAATTTTATAAGTGATAATTTAGTTTTGTGTAATGATTTTGTCCACAAATGACTTAACAATTCTAAATATAATAGGTAATAGTTGGGTGTAGCACAGGTCAAACACTCTAAATGGAATACCTTTTTTGCCTAAAATTGGTTAGCACAAAATAACATGATATGTAAAATGTATACATAAACTACTCTATAGGATCATGTGTAGAATTTAGTGTGGGATAAATAGAAAATATGCTCAAATAAATAATGACAAATAAACATTGGTTGACACATGTACAAATTCAAAAAATTATCTAGATACATGAGGTTTATAGAAAGGGTGCATGAGGGGAAGGACATTGGGCCTATGAACATAGGTAAAAGGGAGAAGGTGAAATGCATGCCTAGATGTAGTCACACATAATGATGTCACCAATATTGAATACACATATACACTAAATTTTATGCACCATCAATAAATGCATCAAAAATAAATACATCATCAATGAATGTAAAATGTGGGGATGTGATAGTAATGGTTGCCTAATTGTATGGCTTATACCATTAGGGAAATTTAAATTTTGAAGGGTGTTATATATTTACCTCTATAATTATTCATCACTATTTTTTACTATTAATAATATTTGAAACCCAAAAAAGTATAGAGTGGGAAAAGATAAAGGGAAAGTGAATTCACATTGTGTTCAAGAAAACTAAGTTATTTTGGACTTGAATTCAAGACTACAGTAAATTACACAACATTTATAGCTAAATTTTGATCAAAACAAGTAGGGAAAAGGTAGTATTGAAGAAAGTTAAAGTTTCACAGAAAATCAACCACAATTATAGCTTAGTAAAGCTTAGGTTCAAGTTAAAAAATTAGGGTTATGATGAGAATACCTCCAACAACTTGATAATATTAGGGGATTCAACAAAATCAATAGTCTAAGGGTTTATTAGATGTGTTTTTAGACCATAACTCCAATAAAAATCAAAGCTAAGGGGGTCTTGGGGATAAATTCATCAATTAGCTATAAACATACATGTGTTATAGATCCACTTGGGGGTGACTCAATTATCATCAAAGAGGTAATTGTATAATAAATGGAATGGAAGGCTAAATAAGCACCCATGGAGTTTGTCGAATGCAATATCTAGAAAAAATATGTACATTGAAGTATGGGAATAAAAATTCACATAATGTAAATAGAGGAATATAATCATCGTGGAGGAAAGAGTGAAATTGATCTAAAAAATATTATGCTTTAGAAAGCAATAAGGTGGATATGAATGATAATGTTATATTTAATCTAAAATTCAATGTGGTACTAGAGAAAATAGGCATATTAAAATTATTCAAGGTACCCTATTTTATAAACCAATAAACTTGTTATGATTACTATTTTTACGTGTTAATGAGGACCAATTTATTTTTTGGGGCACAAAATAAAACTCTTCTCAAGGTGCATTTTTAATTCAATATGATTGTTTTAACTTTAGTGAAGATGTAAAAACTACATTGGGAAATATCAGGAGGTAGATAGGGTTGCTAATTTATTAAACTATAAGTAAGAGAAATTTAATTTTCTCATTGGGAAGATTGAAAATTATGTTACTCGGGTAGCTATGTGATTGGTCATTATCAAAGTAGGAGGATCTAGGAGATGGGATAACATTAATAATTAATTTCTCTATATCATGCATAAAATTGGCATTGAGGGCACACAATTAAATATTACAAAATGAATTATTGATTCAATCATCAAGAGCATAGATAAATCCCATCACATAGTGAGATATTTAAGTGGGGCATGATTTTGATCCCACTAGTACTTGATGAAATCAAAATCCTTGATGGGTGCAATGAAATGACTTGGGTCCCTCCATTATGGGATTAGTCACTTGCAAAATAGTACAATAAATATTTATGCCTTGGGTCCTATAACAAAAATACAAGTTCAAAATGAATCAATGGTTTAATAATTTGATATCTACATTTTTGGATGAATGGCATGTCCCAAGGACATTTCCATAGGTATACAAGGGATATGTTGAGCTTTCATTAATGTGAAAAATAATCACTCATGAAGATTCACCTCACCGATAGAAACATGTTATATTTTCTCAAGCTGTCATATGGATTTTTATCATGATATTTTATATATGCAAATAACATGATACCAAATGCATAGATGATATAAGTTACAATTGCTTATATCAATGGGTACATAAAAATTATGATAACATTGTATGTATACTCATGAAAGATCATGGTGAAGGATGAAATTGAGTATAATGATGACTCAACCATAATAAACCCCCCAAGTAATGGCTTCAGTAGCAAACTATTTACGTAAAATATATTATGAATTAAATCTCAAGAATATGAAATTAAGGATTAGATCATGTATGGACAAGTGGAAGGGAAGAGAGAGATGGATGTGGAAGTCCCAATCAACACATAAAAATAAAAGGCACACCCTAGGCAACATGAAGAAACATCATCAAGTGAAATGGAAAAAAATTAAAATAAAAGGAAACACATTGTCCCAGAGCTAGTTAAGGAATATTCTAAGTGCATAAAATCATACACGAAAGACAATGTACCACTAACCAAGGAATAATTTCACACTCTTACCCAAAATTCACCCTCTAAAGCACCATCACCACTTCAACAATCTTCACCACCCAAACTACCCATACCACATCCATCTCCATCTAAGCAACTTGTGCCTCCACATTCACCACCAAAGTATCATCCACTTATTCCACCACCATAAATTCCTACACCTTCACTATAGAATGGTACCCTTGAATATAATCTGCCTAGAGGAGAGGTCATAGTAGAGGAACCCAAGAACGACACCTTGAGTTCATAAACCATAGAGGAAGCAATCAATGTGGATATTAATGTTATTTTATATATGTATGTTAAGATGTAATAAATATTAAATAAAAGGGATGAAAACAAGTAAAAAGGAAGAGGATAAAAATAAAATTTTAGCATAAGGAATGATAAAGCAAAAGAGTATTAGGAGAATGAAACACACAAAAACTAGATTGTCAGGTCATAGAGATTGAAATAATCAATGAAGAGGGACCTGATGGAGGTACGAAGAAAACTATTGAGATAGATCATGTAACCTAAACCTCAAACTTAAAAAATATGAGTCATTAGATGAACATAGTTTTAGGGACAAGGACATGATAATAATGAAAAGGTTCCAAATGAGAGTGAAGGATAAAGACCTATAGTTATGGAATACAATAAGGTAGGAAAGTGTGACCACACAAACATAGAGATAAATTTCTTTCATATTTGATACACATTTAGATGAGCCCATATTTGAAGCACCCTTTGGTGTTATACATGAATAGGATCCATATACCACTGAAGAAGAGTGGGAGATAGTACATATTGGCATAACTAAACTTATTAAGGTGAAGTTGGATGTGCACTCATATAGTTTGTAGTTGATGCGACCTGATAAAACATCATGAACACTAACACTATCAAAATCTAGAAGTAACATTGATGTAGGCAAAAAATAAATATGCACAAGTAGACCAAAATATGGAGGTAATGGAATTGAATATTATTAAACTCTATCAATGCATTATGAAGGATGAACCTAGCCTAATGGATGAAGTTAATATCAATGGGTTGAGATACATTAACAAACTAATCTCATGGTGGACCACCTATTGAAAATATGAAAAGGCACAAAGAGTGAGTAAACATAAAAGGAAAATATATAGTTTGAATTTTCCAAGCAACTTCAAGGTTGTGAAAATATGTTAGGCAAAATTACTATCAAGGTAGCAAGGGTTGAGAAAGTCTTCCTAAATTTTTCATGCCAAACGATAGTGATAATTGTGCATCTATTCATTAAAAAATTGAAATAGGAAGAACTAGTAGTGCAAATATACCTGAAGAAGGATAAATTTGATAGAACCCAACTTATTAAAGATATACAATAATTATGGAAATAAATGGGAGAGAACTAGAAAGAACAAGAGGAGAATTTTAATATTCTTCAATGCAAATAAATTGATGAAGAGAGCACCCTTAAAGAAGTATTACAAGGAGTCACTACAAAGATAGATTCAACCAAATCTAAGGCCATAAATTTTTAAGAATAACCCATTATGCTTAAGGCTTTAACAATATATTTGGTTTCCAAATAAAAATTAATACAATTAAGGCTAATAAGATGGGGTAGTTTTGAATATGAATTACGAAGGGATGGAACTAAATGTTTGACTAATATAAAAGCAATGGGAAAGTTACCTAAGGGCACAAAACTAGACTAGTGTGGGGTGTTTTTGGGCCCTAATTTTGGAAAAATGTGGGCACATCCCCATTATATGAAGACATTGAAGCACCCTAAGGCCACATACATTTTGGAGAATAGAGTGCAGATACAATAGGTCATGAAGCACAAGGAAGAATCCTATTTTTATCAAGTCTAAAATAATGCAAATAAGGATAAAAAATCATGAGGATGGATGGCATAGATGTACTTGAATACCAAGAAGTGTTCAACATAAGATTGACTAAGGCATGGGTTGTACTATACATGACATATTGGTTAGCAAGAAATAAGAAATGTAAGGATCAATAAGGAGGTCACACAGACTACAATATGAAAGAGGAGGAGCTACAAGTCATAACTAATGCATCGATTCCAAAAAAAGAGTCATTAAAACAAACAACCTTGATCATATCTAGTGCATCATGGCATAGATCTAGGAGATGTTTCATTTTAGGAAATTGAATGTAAATTAGTTAGTGTTACTATTTATAGAAAGTTATTGTGCATCTTTAAGGTTGCACATTACTAAGATATAACTAAAAAGGTGGTGTTTGGGTACTATAAAATCCCAACTTAATTCATTGAAATAGATAAATATATAATGTTATTGTTATGTTTTTGGAATGGAAAACTAATGTTACTTAGTAAACTACACCATCTTATGTATTACCATTGAGATTATTAATGAAGGAATATGTACACTTTATTCAATCATTATGTAAAATTATGCTTGGTTTATATACTTATTCTTGCAATAGTATAGGAATGGACTATGATTTTGTGTGTACAAAAGTAATCTAATGTAATGTTATGAATAACTTATACAGTTAAATTGGAAATAATCTAATTATTAGTCTACACATTTGTTGTACTAAGTAATAGAGGTAGTAAATATCCATGTGCAGTCAATCCAACTATGACTCAGTGTTCTCTCTCTATGTGCCTTGGATGTGTGTGCTAAAATTTATCATGATATGCT